>ML664241.1:0-91849 GCA_007570785.1 Antilocapra americana | reverse complement strand
CGCCGCCGCCGCCCGCGCCCGCGCCGCCCCCTGCCCCGGCCCCCGCCCCCGGGGCTGGGCCCGCGGGCGCCGGGGAGCCCCCCGTCCGCGGAGCCAGCAGGATGTCATCGTCGTCGTCCTCCTCCTCCAGGTCCTCCAGCTCGTCTTCCCCGGCGTACGAGCGCCGCCGCCGCCGCCGCCGCGCGGGGACAGCCAGGCGGGGCCCGCCGCCGCCCTCGTCGTCGTCCTCCTCTTCCTCGTCGTCCTCGTCCTCGCCCTCCCCCACCACGTCGATGTCTGTCTCCTCGGCGAGGCCGGAGGCATCGGACATCTCCGTGCTCAGGGTCATAGCTGTGGCGCGGCGGCGGCGGCGAGGCGGCCCATAGGGGCGCCGGGCTCCGGGCTCCCGCCGCACCCCAGCCCAGGTCCCGGCTGGCGGGCCCGGCCCGGGGGCGCCACGCTGGGCGGGGTGGGGGACTGCTGCGCTGGGGCTGCGCGGCAGCGGCCGAGGCTCGCGCCGCGACTTTGTAACTCCTGCGCCGCCGCGGTGGCCCCGCGGTCTCCGCGCTGCTTTGGCTCGGCGCGCACCCCGCCTGGGCGGGCGACTTGACCTTCCTCTCTGCACCGGCGCCGCTCGCCGCGTCCGTCGAGGAGGGGGTGGCGGGGTACCGCGCGAACAAGTCAAGAGTGGCGGGCGCCCGGGAGGGTGCGGGACGGTCGCGAGTCTCGGGACAGAGCTCGGCGAGGAGAGGGCTGAGTCCAGGAGAGGGCGGACCTTTCCCCGGCTTATAGCTGAAGGAGGCCTGTCACATGGTGTGCACGTCAGAGCGCTGCCAAGGCTCGGGAAAGAAAGCCTAGAAAAGCAGCCCTGCTCCGAGAGAAAGTTCGCCGTAGGAGGGAGCAGCAACTGTGAAGAGAGGGGAGGAGACAAGACCCCACCACTCCTTCCCGAAGGGGCTGAGAGCTCTGAGTTTCGCGCAGGCTCGTGAGGGTCTGACCAAGGGCCGCGGTCCGAGACCGAGTTCCCAGTCTGCTCTTCAATGAGCCCCCAACACGAACCCCAGAAACACTCCCGGGACGCGACAGTTTGACCACTCGATGGCCCATCGGAACCGTCTAGCCAGGGTATGACCACCCCTGAGGGTCGTCTGAGGTGGTTCCTGGGGAACGGTCCTGAGATTTGTTGGGTTGTTTCACATCCTCCAGATAGAATGAGCGGCTCCCCACGGGATCTGATGAGAACCCCCACCACCAGTTTAAGCGCAGTAATAATTGTTTATTGACCTTTTAACCTGTCCCCTTCGGGTCTTCTTCAAAGACGTTTGTTTTCCACCATCTGTTAATAAAAATGCTGTTAGGGTGGCGTTTTAGTCACTATCTGAAATTGAATGCCCTAGAAACTTGACAGCTAAACTAAGCCACTCTAATGAGAGGATCTGACAAATTTCATGGGAATAAGGAAAGTAACCATTGAATGCAGAGAAGATACAAGTTTTTAGTGGCAACCCAGACACACACATACACACACACAAACTGCTTCTAGGAGTGACTCAAAGGTCTTTCATAATGGGGTAAGGGTTTCTATAGTTGTCAGTAAGTTGGGATGTTCTAATCAACACTCCACAGTAATCTAAAAGTGCTTAAATTACTAAACAAATACACGTATCTCTACACAGTCAGGCTTAATAATAGAAACTACAATGATAAATTTAAAACTTGCACGCCAGTTTTTTAAAATGTACTTTTTAATCCACTAAATATTTCCAATAGGTATTGGTGAGAAAAAACGAAATAATTTTTAAAAAGAAGATTCAAGTTCTGTTCAACTCAATTTTCCTTTTCGGGTGACAAGAGTAGTGGAAATAATCCAAATACGATGGCATTTTAAGTACGCCTATCTTTATCACCAGTTCATTTTTACTTTGGCTAGTGGAAAAATCCTAATAGCTTGTGGACTTCATACTCACACAGCCAGCCATACATCTTGGATTTTTGCACTTCCTAAGACACTTGTATTTCAACCTGGGGACTTGCCTCAAAATTTTATAAAATGACGGCTTGACAAGAACTGAGGAACAAAAATGAATGGCTTCGTGTAGGAACAATCAGCTGCCCTTATATAAGGGCATATATATATTCATATATCACTTTATGGACCTAGCAATTTTCACCTTTCCAGATGTTTCACTGCTTCTCTTATCAATTACAGAGTCTCAAAAACAAACTGTTAACCCATCTAAGACTTTTTTTTAAATCGAGTTTTTGTTGCTAAGGACAGCTATCAACCAGTTATAGTTACAAATGACCCATAAAGTCCATCACAGATCTTTGAAAGATCTATGAGAACGCTTCAAAGTCTTAAATAAATTATTTTTCATTGACTCTCGTTTGATATATGGCTGAATCATTTAAGTATTGTAATGGGTATTAACCTGAGCCAACATTAATCAGCACTATTAATCAGGCATTACATTGCTTTGTTGATGTAGTCAGGAGTCCTTACCAAGGAGTTCACTTTTACATTTGAAAGTTTAAGTTTTATCTAAATAAACACCGTGATTTTCTCTGCACTGAGGGCTGGTGTGTGGTGAAGCATTTAAAATTGAATCGGAGAGGAAGAATTTGTTCGCAGACCATTAGTTATTGTAGATGATCAGTTACAGCCGTCATTCCCCTCTGTTACCACCACTGTGAACTTGTATGACCAAGAAGGGCTCGGCGGGGATTGACTTTGCATTCCATTTGTACTGTCCGAAGGTCCTTCCCGAAAGGGTTACGAGCTTTGTCCTGGAAACCTTTGGGGGGAAAAACGTGGCCAAGTTATCTTCTGGCCACTCAGGAGAAAGTGTTAGGATTTACTGAAGGTCAGAGCGGAAAATCAATCCGGGAGAAGCGCAGCAGAGGGAGAGTTTTAACAACTGATCCGGGTGAGCTTTACTAAAGCCTCGCATTTGGGCACCCCACTTGTTTTGTTCGCATTAGTTAAACTACACATTTGTCTACCACCTTTAGCTCCGCGCTCGTGAAACTCCCGGGAGCTTCGCGGAAACCCTAGCATTCCGTTGTCCGCGCTTCCCGCTTTCGCCTTCCTTGATTCCTTCCCTCGGGTCCGCCGCCCCAAAGGGCTCCCAGTTCTCGGCCTCGGATGGAAACTCACTTCTCCGTGACGCGGGCGGGGAGCGTCGCTGCGACCCCGGCTACGGCCCGCCGCGCTCGGGCGGCCGCGGAGAGCGGCGGGGCTCCCGCGGGCCGGGTGGCGCCCCGGTGGGCGAGGCCTGCCTCCTGGCGGCGGCGAGGCGCGGAGCCGGTCCCGAGCAGGAGCTCGGGGAGCGGCAGGCGTTTTGCGAGTGCGGCCGGTGGGCTCGGGGCTTCCCTCCGCCTGGGCTTCGGGCGGCAAGGCTTCTTCTTCCCCGAGGCCCCCACGTCGCCTTCTCTGGGGCAACTGGGCGTGCGCAGAGTCATTTCCCTGGACTGTGTATTTCGGGTGTTTCCCCTCGGCGGTTTGGCGCTCCACGAGCCCTCCCGGAGTTAGGCGGGATGGCACGCCGCAGGGCAGAGGAAGCGGCAGGACCCTCGGCAGGCGCCGCCTCAGTTCTTTGCCCTCGGGCCCCGGACCTCGAGCTCAGAACGTCCAGGGGCTTCCTTCGCGAGGACTGGCACTGACTTGGGGGCGTAAACTCGCAGGCGGGAACCCGGACTCCTCGCTTTGGGCCCTAGCGCATCCCAGGCGTTTACCCGTGAACGCGAATGTGAGCGCTGTTCCAAATCCCAGTACTTTCGAGGCCTTGTCCCTCCTCCAAGTCATTCGACTTACCTGGGTTGAGATACTAATTTGTGCCTAGCGCTCTGGTTTTTGGAGAGAGGAACAAAAACCGGCGCGTTTCTGGGTGACTCACGGAAACCAGGTCAATAGATAAGTATGGTGCCTACTGAGCAGCGTCTCCTTGGTGGTTTAGACTTCGCCCTGCCAATGCAAGGGGCACGGGTTCGACCCCTGGTGGGGGAAGTAGGATCCCATAAGCCCCGGACACCCTCCGCCCCCCGAGAAAGTGCTTCATGAGACTCCAGACGAATGTGAGCGATGCTTCTGGGTTTGTGTCCTTTTGGGGACTCTTTGATTCTGCGCCTCCCTTCTTGTGGCGTCTTCCCTTGTTTTTGTAAACTCAAGCATTGGGAGGTCAAAAAGGACTCTATTGGTTGTTTTCTGTTTGTTTTTCTGTGCGTGCATGTTAAAATATACATAGCATGTAATTAGCCATATTAAGTGTAGGGTTCAGAGACATTAAGTACATTCAGTTTGGTGCAACCATCATCACTATCCATTTACAGAATTTTTCCATCATCCCAAACTGAAACTCTGTACTGGTTAAAGAATGACTCCCATTCTTCCCCACTCCACTCCCCTCAGCGTCTTGGCAACCTCTATTCTACTTCCTGTCTGTATGAAATTAACTATTAAGCTACCTACCTCATATGAATGGGAGCATAAAATATTTGACTTATTTTACTTAATTAACATAATGTTTACAAAGTTCATCCATGTTGTAGTATGTATTCGAATTTCATTCCTCAAGCTGAAGAATAGTCCATGGTTTATTATGTATGCCACGGTTTTGTTTATTCATTCATCCATCAATGGACATTTGCTTTGTTTCCTCCTTTTCTGTTCATTCTTTAATTTCCACTTACCTAGCTCTTTGTAACACTCTGCATGCAGTAGCCACTTAATAAAGATATGCCTGTTCATTTTCTTACGTATTTCTACCCCAGAAATCCTCAAAGGATCCTCATTGTTTTTTTGCTGTGCTCTGCTGGATTTGTAACCTTGACTTGCTCACAGTTTTGAGACTTTCACACTCTGATGCTGCATATTATGTTCAGTTTAAAAGAGAAAAAAAGGTAGGAGTTAAGACTCTGCCAGAATTAGTTACATACACACACACACACACACACACACACACATTTTTTATATCCTTTTTGCGTCTTCTTACCTATCCTAAATTTTTGAGGGCCCAAGATGATTTTGAAATGTTTCTCTGGCTGTCTAGGCCCTTCACTTCAGCGTTACCCTGTGGTGTAATACTACTTGCCATGAGTGTTGGGCCACACGTGCCACTAAGCTAATTTCAAGGTCATAACAAGTAAGTACCTCCAATATGATGGCTGAGGAAGCAAGCTTTGAGAGTTGCTCAAGTCAACTGCAGAGGCAGTAATGGCAGAGCAGTAACTTCCATCATCCTGTCCCAGTTCTAGCAGCCTCTCAAATCACAGGACTCTATCTGCCAGGTTCTTTCCGCCCCTACCACACCACAATCTATTTCTTCAGTACAAGTTAGGTAGTCTGAAAATAAGTTCAAGGCAGAGCAATACTGGCTGACGGTGGTTGGCACCTCTCCCAATAATATATGCATTTTAACCCAGAAATTCTGTTGATAAACTGGCGCAATCTGGTTTGAAATAGTGTTATCTTCAGGCATTGTAGCTGGGAGGTGAGACTCCTTTGTGAAGAAGATATTTTAGTGGTCTCCTGGGTCTTACTAGGAAGTCTGTGCTTGCACAACAGCCCCTTAGACAAGCATTTCGTGGCCTGAGCAGGATTTAGAAATCCTCAAGAATTCAGAATGTCAGCAAAGGTCTAAATCTGTGTTATAAACAGTAAAACTATTTACACTGACTCAGGGATTTTCATTGCTGCAGCCCAGCTGGACTGGCCCTCCCGTGGCAGCACACACCAACACAGACCTGCCCAGCTCTGGGCCTCAGTGGTTTGCAGTAGCACACATTTCAATTTTGTACCCCCAGATCAAAGTTATTTTTTATTGTAAATTTAAATGTAAGATATACACAACTCCATTCCAGAAAGAACTCCTCTGTTTTGGAGGTTGTCTTCAATACAAGGCCTTCAAGAGTTTATGAATCTGGCTCTGTAATCATATCGTGATTTATTTACATTGTTGAATAAATTAATTTCCTAGAGATATACTTAGTATTTTTAATTCTAATGTAAGAATTGAAAAAAATAATATTACCACATCTAGAAAGAGTGCTTTTATTTATTGTTATTGTTGCCTCAGGGGTTGTCTGTGAAGTCTCTCTGTTTGGGAAGAATGGGGCTCTCCAAAGTGACTCTAGGGATGCAGCTATCGACAGGGCACACTGAAAATGAATTCTTTTAAGACCATGAGAAAGCCTTGTCTTGAACTGAAATTGTTTGTGCTTCAAATGTCAAATGTATACAGTAGAGTGACCAGCCCTCTCTCTCTCTCTCTCTCTCTCTCTCTCTCTCTCTCTCTCTCTCTCACACACACACACACACATACACACATACACACACACAGTCTTTTTAACCTGATCTTCAGGCTTCAACCGAGGCTGAACTATCACCTCCAAGCTCTAGTTATGCAAACACAACAGAAGCTCAATGTCTGCCCTTAGGGGCAACCCCTGCACCTGATACAACTGTCTGACCTCCAGCTGGGGAGGTGAGTAGAGCAAAGGGGAGGTTTGTTGCAGTTGAGTACAAATATAGTCCCCTTGCAGAAACCACTTTAGAAGTCTTCCAGTAGAGGCTCCTATTAATGAATCGCCTTTGCTAGAAGGCTTTGGTTGCTAGCCTTCCAGAGCAGCAAAAACTAAGAAAGGTCCTGAACTCAACATTTACAGATGAGTAAATGCAAATAATAATCACTAGTTTAAAATTTTTTTAAAGACATGTAAATTTTAAAAATGTTGAAATGCAATTTTCCCCTATCAAATTAGCAAATCACATGAAGGTGATGGGCATGATGGTACAAACTCAATCACTTTACACTTTTGTAAAGTGGAAACTGGTGAAACCTTCCAGCAGACAACTTGGCAATGCAGGCTTGGGTCTTAAGTGCCAATCTCTTTGATTCAGTCTACGACCTTACCATAAGGAAAGAACCAGAAATATGAACAAAGTTTTATGGACAAAAATACTTGTTGGAGTGATTTTTTTTTTTAAAGGGCAGAAATGGGAAACCTAAATGCCCAAGAGTTAATTACGTTACTATATTTCCTTAAGATGGAATATTTTGCAACTATTAAAAATTGTGAACAATTTTAATAACTTGAAAAAACCTCAAGATTAATGGTAAATGAAGAAATCAGAGCAAAAATTCTATGTAATACTTACTAATTATATTTAATATAGTATATGCTGTATACATGTAGATTGTATGACTGAAAGGAAATGCACTAAAATGTCAACTGGTGATTCCCAGGAAGTGAAAATATAGCTAGTTTTTATTTAGCAATTTATATTGTACTTTTCTATGTTTTCCCAAATTTCTCACGATGAGCAATGTCCAAATTGCCGAGTTCAGACACCTGAAGAGCACTATTAGTGTGAAAGAAAGACTAGAAACTGAACAGTTTATACTGGAACAGACACCAAGGATTTAAAGCAAGCATGATAAACATCTTAAGGGGGAAAGGGAACTTGTTAGTAACATTAAGCAAGAAAAATAAATAACTTTTTAAAAACCTAGTGGAAACACCAAAGAATGTAATAGATGAAATAAAAAGAACAAATCAATGAAATAAATAGCAGAATGGATACAACTGAAGAATGGGTTGAACTTGAAGATCATTTTAAAGAAGTTTCCCAAAAGAAACTGGAAAGGACAAAACTCTGGCTCATGAAATCAAGTTAGTGAGTTTCAGTCAGCACTGAGAGAAAATAGAATTGGATGGAAGGGATGGGATGGGACGGGAGGTGATGGAATAGAGCAGAATAAAAAAATAGCATCAGATGACACGCCGTAATGCTAAGAATAGTTTGTGAAACTTTTACTTCAGTCATTTTTCTATTTTTTAGTGCATGTGTGTGTACTGAGTTGCCATGTAAAGTGAAATCTGTTAGTGTGGGCCACGGTAAAAGAAAAGTTTGACAGCTACTATTTAAAAATATATATATGTTTACATCATGATCTTGCTATTCTTTTCTACTTTCTCTGGAACTTTGCTCATAAATTATCCTCTTTTTCTCTTAATGCTCATCTCAGCTCTCAAACATGTTCCAACCTCTTGTATCTAAAAATAAAAATGTGCAAAAATGTCCTTCTCTCCTGAGTGTGCCAATGCAAGCTAGTACCCTCCTCTCCCCTTCCTTTCATCACCTGTGTTTTCAAAAGGCTAGTTTGTCCACATTGCTCCTAGCATCATCTCTTGCCCACTCCTTAGACCCTCACAGGGTCATTCCAACTCTGAACACTATTGCTGTGTTAATTAGTATGCCATGGAAAAGTCTGGCCATCCACATTTAAGAAAAACTGAGCTGAATGAAGAAAGCAGTTACCTTTACTGTGGCACTTGGAGTTTTTTTGGTGTATAAAGTGCATTGTGATACTTCCAGAGGGATACAGATGCAGTGTAACACTTTCCAAGTTTATTTTACCATGGAACACCAGTTTGGAAAATGGAGCTCACTGAAGTAATATGATAAAGAGTTAACAATGACCTTCTAATTGCCCAGGGTAAGGATTCTTCTCATTTATTCACTTAATAAATATTTATTATCTACTATGGGGCAGGTACCATGCTAGGCACATGGGATATGTAAGTAAATAGGGGATAAATATCTCTGCCCAGACTTCCCTGGTGGTCCAGTGGATGAGAATTCGCCTGCCAGTAGAGAGGATATGGGTTCGATCCCTGATCTGAGAAGATTCCACATGTCATGGGGCAACTAAGCCTATGCACCCTAGAGCCTGTGCTCCACAACAAGAGAAGCCACCACAATAATCAGCCCACTCACCAAAATGAAGACTAGCCCCTGCTTGCTGCAACTAGAGAAAGCCCACACACAGCAATGAAGACCCAGCGCAGCTAAAAATCAATAAAGTTTCTAAAAAGATCTCTGCCCGAGGGAGTTATATATATTTAGCATAAGAGAGACAGACCACAAGAAATTAATAAAATGAATATATTAATTAATAGATGACCTGTATGGTATGATAGAAGGTGGTAGATACTGTGAGGGGAAAATAGTGGGGGGTTACACTGTTGGAAGTGGTGAGGGTACAGGATAGAAGAAATGATAGGTTGCCGTTTTCAGTAATGACCCAAGACTGGAATAATGATACAGCTCGATGTCTGGGGGAGAAGAAATCCAGGCAGAAGGGTGATTAGGATGGAGGCCCTGAGGTAGTGAGATGGAGCGGGACCTTAAGGTCCTTCCCCAGCTCCACACCCCGTGTCCTCAGCCTGCCTTTTGTCTGTGGAAACAGTTCAGCCAAAGAGTTAGTGTAATTGGAGAAATGAGAAAATGCAGAAACGGAAAACAGGCAAAGGAGACCAAGTAATAATAGTTTAGCCAGTAAGCAGTCAAGGACCTTTAGTTCCCCCTCAAGGGCTCTAGGTGATACTCTGAGGCATGTCCTATGAGCTGTTTTATAGATACTGAAACCTCCACCGGGTGGAGGAAGACTTAGCCACGGGATGTCCAGGCTGTAGCCATGACAGAAGCTGTCATGGCTCCTAGAATTTTCCTCAAAAAAATGGAAGCCAACTGACGCTGGAACTGAAGAGTCACTGTACCTAAAACAATCAAGATGACACTGGTCAGTTCACCATGTGGCCAATCTCAAGATGACTGTCAGAGCCAACTGTGCTGTTTTTGCATGTAGCCTCCTCCCTCCATCTATAAAGCTCCTACCCCCCCATTGTCGGGGTGTCGGGGGTGGAGTCGGCCTTTGGACAAGAGTCCACCCCACCTGCCCCAAGTGCCAGCTTCCAAAATAAAGCAAACGTTTCTTTCCAACAACTTGCCTCTTGATTGACTTTTGAGTGGCAACAGCCAGACCCCACTTTCAATTACAGTAGAGCGTGCTTGTTATAGTCAAGGAGTGGCCAGCAGGTCAGGTGATCTAGTGGAGAGAATAAAGGGGGAGAGTGATACAGAATGGAAGAACAGGAGAAGAGGTCAAAGGGTTGGGGGCTGGAAGGAGGCAACCATGCACCGTCTTGTAGGCATTAGAAAGCAGGCTTTTACTCTAGGTAAGATGGGGAGCCATCGTAGGATGTCAGACAGAGCAGGGACCTGCTCGAACTTAAATCTTTATATCCTGTAAAGGGCCTCTCTGGTTGCTCTGTTAAGAATATCCTGAATGGAATAAAGGAAGATAGGTTAGGAAGTGATTGCTTTAATGAAGGTGAGACCTGCTGGTGGCTCGAATCAGGGGGATGGCAGTGGGGGCGGTGAGAATGGTTGAATTCTAGATGTATTTTGAAGGTGCTCATGAGACTTCCTCGAATTGAATACAGGACAGAAGATCAAGACAGGAGTCAAAGATGATCATCTCATCTGGTCTTTCCATGGCAGTTTTGGCACTGCTCCATCTAAGCTGCTTTTTTATTCCTTCATCACCTGAATGTTGGTGTTCCCCAAGACTGTGTCTTCAACTCTACCTCATTCTATATTCTGTCTTAGAATACAGCATTACCCACTCTCCTAGCATTATCTGTTATTATTAGGCAAATAATAGTTATTCCAAGTGCTGCAGTGTGGTGTTTCCAGCTGTGTGCTGGTGACTCAAATGCTCTCTTCTGACTTCTGAACCCACGACTTCTTCTGTATGCCTCATTGCTTCTGTCAGTCTCTTGCCATCCTGCCAGTAAGAACCGGTTGAGACTCAGACCAAGTCTGATTCCTCCCTCACCCCACAATGTCTAGTTTGCTACCAAGTCGTTTCAGTTCTACTTTCTCCAAGGTCTGGCTCAAATGCCACATCCTCAGCAGAAACTTACCCAACCTCAGCATCTTTAAAGTAGTTTCTCCAAGAAGTTTTAGAGCTTTAGGCTTTACATTAAGGTCCGTGATCCATTTTGCATAAATTTTTGTATATGGTCTGAGGTATAGATAGAGGCTTATTTTATTTTGTTTTTTCGCATCTGTATATCTGATTGTTCCAGTGCTCTTTGTTGACAGGCTAGTCACTGAATTGCCTTGGCATCTCCTGATGGGAAAGCAAAATGATACAACCACTTAGAAAAAAAAAAACTCGGCAGTTTCTTGAAAGGCGAAAAATACACTGACTACAGGACCAGTCATTCCACTGCTAGCTCTTTATCCCAGAAAAACAAAAGCATATGGTCATTCATATGCTTGTATGTGAATGTTCATAGCAGCTTCATCAGTACAAGTAAAAAGCTGGAAACAACCCAAGTATTCATTACTAGATGGATGAAGAGACAAACTGTAGCATATCTACATGATGGAATACTACCAAGCAATAAAAAGGAACTGTTGACACACGCAATAAGATAAAAGAATCTCAAAAACATGGTGAGGGAAAAGTGTTAGTCTCTCAGTTGTGTCTGACTCTCTGCAATCCCATGGACTGTAGCCTGCCTGGCCCCTCTGTCCATGAAATTTTCCTTGCAAGAATGCTGGAGTGGGTAGCCATTCCCTTCTCCAGGGGATCTTCCCAACCCAGGGACTGAACCCAGGTCTCCTGTATTGCAAGCAGATTCCTTACTGTCTGAGCCACCAGGGAAGCCTGGTGAGGGAAAAAAGCCAGACAAAAAATGAATATATTCTGTACAACTCCATACATATAAAATTCTTAAAAATGCAAACTAATTTAGACTGATGGAAAGCAGATGAGCGGTTGCCTGGAGGTAGTGGGGGAAATGGGAGAATGGATTACACAGGGGCACAAGGAAAACTTAGGAGTGATGACTATGTTCATTATCTTGATTGTGGTAACATGTTCATAGGTGTATACCTGTCAAAATGTATCAAACTGTACCTTCAACTGCATATTCTGTTACATTCATAATGTTCTAAAGTGGATTAATCATCAGTGAACTCTTTTAGAAGATGTGTGTCAGCCATCTTTGCATCCATATACTGTGTTTAGCAAGGCTTTGCTGGTGTGAAACAAATATAAACAAATCAATTGCTCTGCTGTATAACAACTGTAACTGGATAAGTGTTCATAATGACTGTTTTTCAAACGTTGATATTTGTGTTGTTGTTTTGTTGTTGTTTAGTTGCTAAATTGCGTCCAACTCTTTGCAACCCCATAGACTGTAGCCCACCAGGCTCCTCTGTCCATGGGGTTTCCCAAGCAAGAATACTGGAGTGGGTTGTCATTCCCTTCTTCAGGGGATCTTACCAACCCAGGGACTGAATCCATGGTTCCTGCTTCACAGGTAGATTTTTTTCCCACTGAACCACCTGGGAAGCCCTGATATTTATGAGTTTAATGCAATTATAGTAAAAAAAATTGTTATTTTTTTTAAAGCTTCATTCAAAGATTATATCAAAGAACTAATGAGTGAGAATAACCAAGACATTTCTTGAAAAGAAGAGTGATTGGGTGCTACAGCTTGCCTTTCATAGCTATTATTATGTAGCTATAATAGTCAAAATAATGGGGACTTCACATAGAAGAGTGATGGTGCAACTGTAGAGTCCAGAAACAGGCCGTGAACTGTGAACGTGGATTATTTAGTATACGACTTTAAATGTGGCATGACAGATTAGAGGGGAAAGGAAGGAACTAGTCAGTAAATTTTATAGGACAGTGGATTAACTTTTCTAGGGAGCCAAAAAAATAAAGTTAGACACTTAGCCCATATATCAAAATAAATTCCAGGTGAATAAAACTGGTTGCTCTTTAGAATGGGGAGAGGATGACAAGGATTTCTCACTTGGGGAGAGTTTTTCAAAGTGCTTTATCCTCTTCTGTCCCCCAACTGTAATATTTTAGCTGAAAATAAAGGCAAATGATGAAAACTTTTTCTAGATGAAACCATTTTTAATGAAAAACATAGTTTTTCTTATTGGATCTTAGAATGTGCAAGCACCTTAAGTATTAGAGATGGAATAAATTGTGAAGAAAAAGATGGATACATTTTGCTACATAAAAATTGTGTAAAAAAAATATATAGAGAGAGGGGGGGGGCAGAAGGGAAAAGATCAGATGGGTGAAGTAATTACAAAAAATATGACCAGTGGACACAAATAGGGGACAGAGGACAAAAATAGGATGGTAAATTTTATGTGTATTTTTTTATAATAATAAAAGAAGTGACAATTCAGTTCAGTCTCTCAGTCATGTCCAACTCTTTTTTTGTTGTTGCTGTGTCCAACTCTTTGTGACCCTATGGACTGCAGCATGCCAGGCCTCCCTGTCCATCACCAAATTCCGGAGTTTACCCAGACTCATGTCCATTGAGTTGATGATGCCATCCAACCATCTCATCCTCTGTCATCTCCTTCTCCTCCAACCTTCAATCTTTCCCAGCATCAGGGTCTTTTCAAATAAGTCAGTTCTTTGCATCAGGTGGCCAAAGTATTGGAGTTTCAGCTTCAGCATCAGTCCCTTCCAATGAATATTCAGGACTGATTTCCTTTAGGATGGACAGGTTGGATCTCCTTGCAGTCCAAGGGACTCTCAAGAATCTTCTCCAACACCACAATTCAAAAGCATCAGATCTTTGGTGCTCAACTTTCTATACAGTCCAACTCTCACATCCATACATGACTACTGGAAAAACCATAGCTTTGACTAGACGGACCTTTGTTGGCAAAGTAATGTCTCTGCTTTTTAATATGCTGTCTAGGTTGGTCATAACTTTTCTTCCAAGGTGTAAGCATCTTTAATTTCATGGCTGCAGTCACCATCTGCAGTGATTTTGGAATCCAAAAAAATAAAGTCTGTCACTGTTTCCACTGTTTCCCCATCTGTTTGCCATGAAGTGATGGGACCAGATGCCATGATCTTAGTTTTCTGAATGTTGAGCTTTAGGCCAACTTTTTCAGTCTCCTCTTTCACTTTCATCAAGAGGCTCTTTAGTTCCTCTTCACTTTCTGCCATAAGGGTGGTGTCATCTGCATGTCTGAGGTTATTGATATTTCTCTTGGCAATCTTGATTCCAGCAAAAGAAGTGACATAAAAGAAAAAATTCTGTGTGGAATTTTTGGACTGATCAGAAGGTGAACATGCTTAACAATTTGAGCTTGGAAAACTTCCCTTTTATCTTCCTTCCCAAAGTGGGGGAAAGATAGCTAAGGATGGTAAGGTGTGAAGAAAAGGATACTCCTATGACTTGCTGATGGGACTGGAAAGCATTTGGCAAAATATAGTAGGAGCCTTAAAATGTTTATATTGCTTGGCTCAGTGATTCTCCTTCTGGGAATCAATTTCAAGGAAATAATCATTTATATAAAAAGTACTTCATTGGAAAAAAAAAATAAGTCCTGCATCCAAACATTCCCCCCACAGGAATGTGAGCTCCATGGAGGGAGGAATTATATCAGGGTCTTTTTGGATTTTTTTTTTTTTTTTTTTGCTTACTGCTCTAACCCCCATAATAAAACAGGACCAGGCATAGACTAAGTGCCTCAAAAGTATTTGTTAAATAAATATACTTTCTGAATTTTATATTGTGATATATTTTATATATGTAAGAAGATAATTAAAAAAATTATAAGACACTGAAGCACTACTGCTTGATGTGAGAAAGAAAATGTTATCAGTATGGCTGACGCTCCCCGTTATGTATATAAATTTCAATGTGGGGAAAAAATTGTTAAGCATGTTCACATTAACCTCTAATCAGGCCAAAAATTCCACACAGAATTTTCCATTTTCTCTTACTTCCTTTATTGTTATGTAAAATGTACATAAAATTTACCATCCTAACTATTTTTAAGTGTCCTATTCAGTGCAGTAGATATATGCACGTTGTTCTGCCACCATCCATCCACAGAAATCTATGCATCTTGCAAAACTCTGAACCCATTAAAGAGTAGATCCCTTTCCTCCTTCTCCTCAACCTCTGATAACCACGGTTCCACTTTCACCATGTACTTGACAGTTCCAGGTACCTCACATAAATGGAATCATATAATAGTTGTCCTCTATGTTTGTCTTTTTTTTCACTTAGCATGTCTTCAAGATTCATTCATGTTGTAACATGTATCAAAATTTCCTGAAAAAACTATTCCATTGGATATACAGACCACATTTTGTTTATCCATTCATCTGTGGATGGACACCAGTTGCTTCCACTTTGGGGATATTATGAATAATGTTGCTATGAGCATAGGTATACAAATATATCTTTGAGCCTTTGCTTTCAATTCTTTGGGAAATATACTCAGAAGTGGAATGGCTGGATTATACAGGAGCATCATTTTTAAGGCATTACCATACTGTATTCTGTAGTGGCTGCACCCTATTATATATTCCCAAGTGTCTCCATTTTTCCGCATGCTCACCAACACTTGTCTTCTGTTTTTTCATCTTTTGAAGTAGTCGTTCCAATGAGTATGAAGTGGTTCTTCTCACTTCTTAACACCACTAGTGAGCTTGCAGATCTTCCCTTTTATCTCCTGCACAATAGCTCTCGGTGAATAAGCATGGAGAAACTATACTCAAGAAGTCCTCAGAAGACAAGGCAATTCATAAGGTCTTTCAGGGTAATCCAGAAAGGGCCGGTAAGAAACCCCTACATACACATACACATACCCATCCTCATTCCACTTGTACAGAATCTTTATTTCACTTTTCTCCTTATCAGGGAGAGGTTTCCAGCAAGCATGGTGGTCATTACCCACACCCTGCCACTAGGGGCAATATGCCCCTCAAACAAGGCTGACATGTGGGGGTCAAAATTCCCTCATCCCTTTAGTCTGGTTAGAAATGACAGAGAGGGGTGTAAAGGTCAAGGAAAGTTTTGGAACTGATGAATATGCTCACTATCTTGATTATGATGATGATTCCACTGGTATTTACATATGTCAAGACTTATCAGATTCTACACGTCAAATACGGTAGTGTATTGTATGATTATTCCTCAATAAAGCTTTTTTTTAATTCCCCCATCCCTGGCGAAATTTGAAATTTTTCTAAATGAATTTTGTCAAAAAGCAAGGAAAGGCAAAGCAAAAACCAAAAGGAAGAGTGAGCTAGGGAATAACTGGGGGCAGATTACAGATTACATTCTCCTTAAAGTATTAAATGTACTTAAGAGCCTGATGAACACAGCTTCTCAGCACAGATGAGAAGCTAACTAACTTCTCATCCTAACTCTGCTCATGAGGGATTCAGACACTGAACTTGTGTGGGGGTCAGGTTGGCAGTTCCCTGGAGTTTGGTTGAGATTTAAGGTCCTGCCACAATCTGCTTCCCAGTTCTTTCTTTCTAGCCAGTACTTATTATACCCTCCTGACAAGTAGGGATTTTTGCTTTTTTTTTCCTTCCTGGACTCTGTCCCAAGTGAGGAAAGCACTGCTTTACGGGCCTCCAAGATTCCTCCCCTGCTTCAGGCAAAGTGCACTAACCTTGCTAATGAACTTGTAATCATCTCAGAAGTTGTTCTGAAATTCCTACCCTCGCCCCTGAGCCACTGTTCAGTTTGTCTGAAGTCCATTCATTAAGTCTAGTAAATTGACTTGAGGCAGGGTCACCAATTGTTCCTGACCGAAGTCTGAGCCTAATGTCACCAAGGGCCAAGAGAAGTGAAGGCCATCGTCTAGGAGCTAAGGTACCTGATGGTCTCAACAAAAACACCAGTCAGGTAAAGTAAAAATTTGAAACAAAGACATTGCCAACTACTAAGCAACAAAAATTATTTCCAAATTTTGGCTTGAAACAACTTATTATTATGCTGACAACTTCTGTGAATCAGGAATTCCCAAGCAGCACAGAAGGACTGATTTATTTCCATTATATGGGGGCTCAGCTAGGAGGACTTGAAGGCTGGGGTGACTCAGGGCTGCAGGCAGGAATCATCTGGAAGGGTCTTTATTTAAGCCTCCAGCAGCTGATGAGAGCTGTCACCTGGGACTGGCAGCTAGAACACCAACAAGGGACCTTTTTAGGAGGGCTGGGCCTCCTCACAGGTGACCAGTCTCCTGAAAGAACAAATGGAAGCTATATTGCCTTTTATGAAGCTAGCCTGAAAAGTCACATGTGTTACTCCCATAGTAGTCATAACTGCCCCAGATTCAAGGGGAGGGAACTGCATTAGTTTATTAGGCTGCCGTAACCAAGTTCCACAGACTGGGTGGCTTAAACAACTGTCTCACCATTCTGGAAGTTAGATGTCCAGAACCAAATTGTCGGCAGAACTAATTCTTTCTGAGGGTTGTGAGAGAAAGATCTGTTCCAGGCCACTCTCCTTGGCTGACAGATGGCCATCTTCTCTCTTTGTCTCTTCACCTCACTATCCCTCTGTGTCCAGATTTCCCCCCTTTATACTGGATTAGGGAGACAAGAGTTTGAGCAAACTCCGGGAGACGGTAAAGGACAGGGAAGCCTGGCATGCTGCAGTCCACGGGGTCACAAAGAGTTGGACACGACTCAGTGACTGAACAACAAGGGTTACTCCTAATGACTTCATTTGAACTTGACAACCTCTAGACCCTATCTCCAAATAAAGGCAGGCTCTGAAATACTGCAGGTCAGGACCTCAACATATGAATTTTTGAAGAAACAGTTTAACCCATAAAAGGAAGGTAGACCCCAACTTTCAATGGGCAGTGTCAAAGTCATCATGTAAAAAGTGCATGTGGGAGGTATTGATGCTTGCCATCTCTGGAAAATATAATCTACCACATCATGACATAAAAAAGTTTAATAGTAAGAACCTATCATTGCTTGTATTATTCGTTTCATATAGGTCAGCACACAACATATAGAACATTTACTTTGGAAGGGGGGCTACCATCATTTGTTTTATACTTTTATAGTGGCTAGGGAGCTCAAATATCAACTGTTTGGATCCAAACAAGACACCTGGGAAATTCTGTGATTGACTCTTCCCCAAGGCAATGAAAGGCTGTGCTTCACCATCTAGTACTTCCAAACAGAACTTCCAATAAATTATTATTTCTGGCCCAAGGATTCACTCTGCTTTCAACCCCTTTGCTGATCTGCTTATTTGTAGTAGACACTCTATTAGTGCTTGCAGCTCAGTCTTGACCAATCTTGTCTTCACTCGGAGGAACTCATCCCCGTTAGTTTTGTTTTACATGCAAAGTAAATTTAAACATGTATTTTTAATCAATTTTTGGAGAAACAATATTAATAAGTATGTACTGTAACAATAAATCCTAACATGCCTTATTTGTTACCATTACTGTGACTACTTGAGATGATGCATATAGAGCCAAATAAACTTTACACACAGGTGGGGCTCCTGCCAAACCCAGATCGGTATTAGTAACACTCTTAATGCCCCAGTGCACATCAGCAGATGTTCTGCAACAAGCAGTCATCAAGTAAAGATTGTACAAAAGACAGTCTCAGAAGCCCAAACATTTCTTTTTAAAGTAGGGGAGAAAAAGAGTGGGGTAGAAACCCAGTCACCCCACAATCTACTGGACTAATTCTCCAGGCTGCTTTTCAGGATTGCTACTCCCGCTGGTTTGCTTTTCCCAGCCTCTTTTCTACTGGTCAGCCTTTCTCTTCCTGATCACCTGGAGAGACACCCAGACCTACTGAATATGATCCTCTGGAGGTGGGACCCAGGCGTTGTTTTGGAAGTTGCCCAGGTAATTCTGGTGATCAGCAAGGTTTGCCAGCTACAGACCAGTGTGATCAAGTTCTTTAAGCATAGCCTAAAAAGGCCCTCAGCCCTGCTCAACCCTACAGGGGTATCCCTCACCACTCCCATCTCATGATTTACCCGTAATGACCCTGATTACCAATGGTTCACAAGACTCAGTTTGCTGCTTCACCCCGCTGGGCCCTTGTTCCTGCTGAAAACCCTCTGCCCATCTTGACTGCCAACCTATTCACCCTCCAAAATCCAGCTTCAGGGTCTGCTTCCGTGAAGTCTTCCCTGATACCTCACATCCCCCACCATCCAGAGCTAGTCATTCTGAATTCTGACTGTACCTCATTCACACAGCAGCCAGCACAAGGTGCAGAGATATACTTCCTCACCTCTCTGCTCTCTAGAGTGTGATCTACCTGACGGCAGGTTCTATGCCGTGTTCACCTCAGTATTCACAACATCTAATCCCAGGACAAAATCAATTAGAGAAAACTGGTTTTATGCGGGCAAGCAAAGGGGTCCTTTGTCAAGCACATTAAGACTCCTTTGTATAAGTTGCTTGCATGTTTTGTTACTCTGCCTGGCCCTGAAGTGATCAGGGAGAGTTTTCTTTCAGCTTTTAACACAGCATACAAGCTCTTTCCCTCAGAAAGGAAGCAGGTCTCTATAAAGAGGAAAATAGATCTCATTTGCACTTATAACAAACTCAAAGGACATTAGCACCCAAGAAAAAATCTCCCAGACCAAAGCCCTCCAGTCTCACCTGGCACAGACCCTTGCCTGTCCTCCTTCCCCTCCTATTCCATGCTCCTGTTTCACAGCCCAGATAGGAGGGGCTGATAATTGCGTTACTTTGCCTTCCCTCTGTTACCTCTTGTAACTTTGACCAAGATTGCAGCTGCGGCCTGTAACTGACTCCAGTTTAATGCTGCCAGTTTCCAGCCAACAAAAGCTTCATGAGCTATATAAAAACTCAGTCACACTAAGAATTTTGGCATCACTTATCAGGAAACTGAGGAGTTGGTATTGCCCCAAATTCAGAAGACTGAAGTCCTTGCTTCCTGCTCTGGCTGGTCTCTAGAGGAATTGGCACCTCAGGCTACAACAGTGATAATACACCAGTGCATCTCTGACTTTAGGGTATATCCAAGTCACCTGGGGGGCTTGTTACAGCACAGACTGCTGCTCCCCACCCCTACAATTGCTGATTCAGTGGGTCTGAGGTGTGGCCTGAAAATCACATTTCTAAAAAGTTCCAGGTGATGCTTATGCTAGTTCTAGGACCATACTTTGAGAACCACTGTGGTAGAAAGTAGCTGGAAGGGGACAGATCAAACTACCAACCCAACTTGTTAAACCTAGAATTGTTGTGTAGTCACTCAGCTGTGTCCGACTCTTTGTGACCCCATGAACTGAAGCCCGCCAGGCTCCTCTGTCCATGGGGTTTCCCAAGCAAGAAAACTGGAGTGGGTTGCCATTTCCTTCTCCAGGGGATCTTCCTGACCCAGGGATGGAAACTGCATCTCCTGCATTGCAGACAGATTCTTTACTATTGAGTCACCTGGGAAGCCCCAAACCTAGAAGAGTGGTTCTCAAACTTGTCTGCATATTAGACATATCAGAAACACCTGGGGAGATTTAATGACTCTGGATGCCCAGGCTGCATCCCCATTATTTTTAAATTTTATTTACTATTTATTTTTGGCTGTGCTGGGTCTTTGTTGCTGCGCGCAAGCTTCCTCTGGTTGCCACAACCCCGCGGGGAGTTCTCACTGTGGTGGCTGCTCCTGCTGCGGGGCACAGGCTTCGGGGCGTGTGGGCTTCAGTAGCTGCAGCACCCCTGGCTCAATAGTTGTGGCATGTGGGCTTAGTTGCCCCGCAGCACGTGGGATCTTCCCAGACAAGGGGCCAACCTGTGTCCGCTGCATTGGCTGGTATATACTTAACCACTGGACAACCAGAGAAGTCCCTGAATCCTATTATAAATTAGAATCTCTGAAGGTAGGAGCAAGGTATGTATTTTTTTTTAACTTCCCAAGTACTTCCATTATGCAGGCAAACTTGAGAACCAGTGATCAAGACTAACAGTTCTCAACTCTGTTTGCAAATTAGTCACATGGGGAACTTTTAAAACATTCCTGCCAGGACCCCACCCTGAACCAATTAAACCAAAGTATCTGGGCACGAGGGCTGCCTCCTTCCCTTCCTCATTTCCTAGGTTTTTCTAAAGTTTAACCAGTGTTGAGGATTATTACTAATCTGGACTTCAGTGAACCCCTGTTATAAATTGTCCTTTCCGTTTCAGCTGAGTAATCCCTTCTTGTTTTGAACAAAACAGACTAGGGGAATTTTACGTCTTGAACACTAGAGGGCACTGGTCTGAAAAATCTGGATGTGGGTGGGAGCAAGAGAATAAAGCAGTCTTCAAGGCGGTGTTAATCGCTCAGTTGTGTCTGACAGACCCCATTGTCCATGGAATTCTCCAGGCAGAAACACTGGAGTGGGGCGCCATTCATTTCTCCAGGGGGCATTCCTGACCCAGGGATCGAACCTGGGCCTCCTGCATTGCAGGCAGATTCTTAAATGTCTGAGCCACAAGGGAAGCCTCTTCAAGGTGGGTGCCCTAGCAGTGAGGGCAGACTTTTCCTAAAAATTACCTAGAGCAGCCCTTCTCAGAGCCACCCCCAGACCCGCAGCATCAGAGTCACCCAGGAGCTTTTGGAATGCACATTCTCCAGGCCGACGCCAGAAATTCAAACGTGGGGCTCTTGATCTTGTTTCAGCAAGACGTCCAGGTGATTCTGATGCATGAGAAGACAGCAGTGGAGAAATTAAGACCTTGATTTTCTGTTTCTTACATAGATTCATCTCTGTGTTTTTGAACACACTCTCACCACACTACCTTTCACACTACCAAAAGGAAGGTTCTAGAAACAATAGTAGCCACAATGTCCATGTATTTCAGAGTGAGGGAGAGCAGTCAGACCTTCACCTCCCCTGTGCAGCGTATGGGCTTGCAACCTTGGCCTCTTTGTAGGGCCTGAATAGGTGGTTTTGTGTCCTTGATGTGATGGCCACAGGTAATTCCCAAATTCTGCCAGCCATTTGCATTCAGTAGATGCTCTGTGATGGCGCTGCCACCCTCGATGTGATTAGAGTATACTTAGGAAGCTCTCTGGGCTCCTGAGCCCATCTTCTGTTCTCCATTTCCTCACCAGATGGGGTCACATCCTCTCTAATTTTTATGCAAACCACAACACATGAGCCTCTGCAGCAAGGCGGCTGGGTGAAGGCCCTGCTGGATTGAACCCATCAGTATCTTGCCAGAAGCCAGAGCCTTCCTCTCAGCCTGGAGGCCAACAAAATAGGAAACAGCTCGATTTCCTTTTTTTGGCCAAGAACCCTTTATCAAGTGTTAGCAAGGCCCTCAGGCAGTGTGAGTTTGTTTGGAAGGGAACCAGACCACAGATGAAATGTGGAGTGAGTCCTGTAAAATAAGCAATCTCTGTCCTGGTGATCTCAGCCAGGAAGGGAACCAAACATACTGAGCATGTGCTAATTCTCAGGATTTTACATACACAATTTTACTTAATCCCCACAACAACATTGTGACATTAGGAATATTATTCCTACTTACAAAACAACAAAGATATAGGAAACAAATTCAAAGAGCTTGAACCATATGCCTGGAACCCGCTGTTAATACACTGAGATTCACACTCCCAGTTGAACCGACCCTGCATATCTGTGGGTGACTTTGTCACCCACACCATGCATCATGCAGAAAAGACAGCCCTAGTTTGTTTCTGCCACTGCACTGCATTTCCCTAATATAAACATTGAAAATGAACATGATTTTTAAAAGAAACCAGTATAAACCCTGTGCTGGGTTTTAAGAGTTGATTCTTGGGGTGCGCTATAAAAATCAATAGTGTGGTCAAGAAACAATTTATGAAGGGAAACAGATGTGGTGACATAAGAAATCACCTTTATTTCTAGTACCCTCTTGGATCTGTTTCTCTCTTTTGATCCTGCTTCTACCCTGACTCTCTATTCCATTAAGAGTTTCCAGCAAATCTCCAGCTGAGAACACTGAGCCTCTTCTGGAAGCACTGTGCTGTCTACTACTGACTGTTCCACCCTCTCTCCCAACACTCCATCCTGATTCCCAAGTATGTGTGAACAAGCCCTCTGAGATGAGAGAACCTGCTTTTCCACAGCCTTGCCAGTCCTGAGCACTGTGTTCTTTTAAAAATCTTTGTCACCAAAGTAGTAAAAATAAAAATCTCATTCTTTTAATTGGTGTGTCCTTAATTGCTGCTGAGATTGAATATATACATATTTGAAGTTTTTTTCCTGGTTGAATTACTCTTTCATGTTCCTTATCCACCCTGTTTTGGAAAATGGTTTTATAGATATATCAGAAATCTTTATTTACTATGAGTATGAATCTTCTGTTGTACATATGCAAATGCTGTGCTCCAAATTGTCTTTTGACTTTGGTTATTTCTAAAATAGGAGTTTTATTTGGTCAAATCTATGATTTCTTCCTTCAGAGTCTTAGAAAGACATTCCCCATACTAAGATTTTAAAAATATTTATCTTATTGTATATAATTTTTATATCTTTATATAAAAGATATCTTTTATATCTTTATATTTTTAAATTTTATATTTTCACATTTAATCCATCTGAAATCTATTTTGTTGTAAGGTATAGGATAAGGCTCTTAAGTTAGCTCTCCCTCTCAGACGGATAGCCAGTTGTTCTAATACTTTTTATTTGTTGAATGACACATACTTTTTTCACTGATTTAATGTATCACCGTTATTAGATACTAAACTTTTGCATCTACTTTAGTGTCTTCTAGAGTTTGGGTTAGAGTTTTCCCATTGATCTACCCTTGTGATGGTAGCACACCAGTTTCATTTCTGTAATTTTATATTTTAATACATGGTAGCTCTAGTTCAATCCTTTTTCATTAACACTTTTCAAGTATTTCCTGACTACTATTGAACATTTATTCTTCCAAATGAATTCTGCAAGTATTTTGTCAGAACTTGATTCTTCAACTAACTGTTCTAGAAATACCTGGGTCCATCTCTCTAGCTGTGGTGCTGAGAAGACGCTTGAGAGCCCCTTGGACTGCAAGGAGATCCAGCCAGTCAATCCTAAAGGAAATCAACCCTGAATATCAGTTGGAAGGACTGATGCTGAAGCTGAAGCTCCAATCCTTGGGCCACCTGATGCCAAACTCATTGGAAAAGACCCTGATGCTGGGAAAGATTGAAGGCAGGAGGAAAAGCGGACGGCAGAGGATGAGATGGTTGGATGGCATCACTAACTCAATGAACATGAGCTTGAGCAAACTCCAGGAGATAGTGAGGGACAGGGAAACCTGGTGTGCCGCAGTCCGTGGGGTCACAAAGAGTCAGACATGACTGAGCAATTGAACAACGACAATCTCTCTAGCAGATATTTTTTCCAATATTCAATAATTGTTACCTGTACCTACAGTTAACCTGGCACTGTGCTAGGAGCTGGTGCTATAAAAAATGAATTTGACTCAATCCCTAGCCTCAAGGGACTTAAAATCACATACAAGAAAAGAAAATTAATGCATAGATGCATTCAATCATGATTTCTGATGTGGGGAGTGCTGAAAAGGGTAGAGTTCTGTGGAGGCTTTGATATAGCTCCTGGAGAGGGGGTGGAAATGAAAATAACAAGATGTCACCAGTGCTTCACTACTAGGCCTGGTAAGTGGACTCAAAAAAGGTTCTTGCTTACTGTGCCCCCCTGGGTCCCTAAGGTTCCAAAGCTGTGTTTAGGGGATGCCATTCCATCTTCGCACTGCCTGGCTTTCCCCATCCCACATTAATCTTCTCAGCTTGAGTCTCACATGCTGGCAAGAGTGCAGCCCCCTGCCCAACAGCACGGCTCTTCATGTCTTTCAAAGTATTATTTGTCTGTTTTATAAAATCTAAAACCCCTCACACGCCTGGAAGGTGGGCAGATATCATAACTTCTACTGGAAAGAGACATAAACGGATGTTTTGCAAAGCACGCAAGTTGAGTGATTTGTCTAAAGTGCTGGTTGACCGAAGCAAGCATAGAAGGAAAGTTCAGGTCCTTGGCTAGTTCTCCATCTATCACACTCCACGGCTTACTGACTAAGCCCAGTCTTCCTGTGTAAGGCAGTTCTAACAGTACTACTCAGCCTATAAGAAGATATGTCTGGAATTTCATTCTCTCTCTCCTCTGCCCTTCTCCCACCACCACTGTAATGAAATGGTGGGTCCCCCTTCTTTATACTTCTCCATCCAAACCACGGGGCTGGGAGCGGAGGCTAGAACAAGCTAGGGTAAGTACCTAGATGGACAAACAAGTGGAGAAGAGGGGAAATGGGCCTCTGGGGAACTACAGTTTGACACCTCGTGGCTGTTGGGTTTCTTGCTACTGTACCTTCAAGGCTGGATCCCGACATTCCAACCCATCCACTTCCTTTTCCACTGCCACCGTCAGGAGCTTCTGAACTTTACTTTTTTTTTCACTCCTTTTTTTCTTTCTTTACTCTTCTTGGCAACTGAAGACAGATTTCGACTCAGCTTTTCACCTCCTCAGATACAGCTTTTAAACACACACACACACACACACACACACACACACACACCCCTTTAATGACTTTTTAAAAGGGCTTAGAAAAGGCAACCCACTCCAGTGCTCTTGCCCGGCAAACTCCATGGATGGGGGAGCCCCGTAGGCTACAGCCCATGATCGCAAAGAGTCGGACGTGGCTGAGCGACTCCCCTTTGTATACTAACTAGCAGCAGAGGAACAGTAGGGACTGAAAGAGGAAAAAGGGTCCACCCTGAGTGTCCCTCTGGTGCTATTTCATGCAGATACTTCAGAGAAGGGAAGACATTTCCCCTAACCCCAATTTTTCTTTAGAGATACCTAGGACAGAAGATTAATCTGTAGCTCTTGCTCAACTGGGCATTTCATTGCTGGAGTTGAGACTCCAAGAGAAGGGGATTTTGGGGTCGATGTGGAGGAAATGGGCTGGATGCTGCCAAGACTAACATCGGGGGTGGGGGGTGCTGAGAACAGCTGTCGGAGAGTGTTCTTCCCTACCTCAGCCTCCAAACTGCACCCTGGACCAGCTGGAGGGGCACATAGATAGAGGAGGTGAGGATCTGGGCCAAGGAATGGATTGGAAAAAAGGGAAATCTTATGCAATTTGGAGAGAATTCCTAGAAGGACTGGGGCAGGAGGTGTACATGGCAAATGAAAACAAGTGACCTAAGTAACCAAGAAAAGTCAGGCTTGTAAGGCCAACTGCAAAGCTTGCTTCTGCAAGTAATGTGTATTCCATCTGTCTCCCCATGCCAGTGGAAGCACTAATAAATGTTACATGTTGAAACTTTTGCACTAGCTTGTACATAAAAATTCCATATGCCAATTGACTGGATGACATGAACACATCGGTCAAAAACAGGTCTCTTAGGCACAATTTAGGACATTCCAAAGCAGCTTTATAACTATTTTAGCTTCCAAATGGTATGAATTAACTCTCATAAGCTAGGTCTATTCTTGCTGAGCCAAGGTTTGGACCAGATGTCCAAATAGTCAGAAATACTCTTTTGCCTTCATTTTAGACAGTATCAGTAGCAAGCTCTTTTTTCCTCCAGAATTATGCTGTTGATTCAGTGTTTGATGTCACATTGTAAACATATGTTAATATGGCCAAAATGATAAACTAGTTCATGTACTATGAGCTTAAAAAGGACACTGTTCTGTATTTTTATAAGATTCTTCTACTAAAATTAAAATTAAAATTTACAAAGTACATTGACACATACTAGGTTATTAGATCTCAGGTGCTAAGTATATTTTACTTTGGCAAAGTCATTGTGGGGGAAGTCTTGAGATGGATCTTTCATTTTTATAAACAATTAAAAATTTTTAATATGTATTTATTCAACTGCACCAGATCTTTAGTTATGGCACGAGGGATCTTTTAGCTGTGGCATGCAAACTCTTAGGATCTAGTTCCTTGACCAGAGATTAAACTCAGGCCCTCTGCATTGGGAGCACGAAGTCTTAGCTCCTAGACCACTGGGTAAGTCCCTAGATGACCCTTCTAGATCCCTTCCCTTTGTGGAATAGGAGATACGTGGAGGAGAAATGCAAAGCTCCCTTGCAGTAAGAAGCCTAGATGCAAACTTCATGAACCCAGGCTCAGCACATACAGTAGTTCTAGGGGGGGAAAATGTGCTTCTGTTTTTCCTCATACTGATGTTCCATTCTTATTAACGTCTATGAAAAAAAAAAACTGTTTAGAAAAGCCAGTATAACTAATGAATGACCAAATGAGTTGGATAACCAGATTGGAATCTTCAAATGTCTCAACATAAGGGAGTATTGGGAAGAGTCGAACATAAATGCACAAGTGTGAATGCAAAGCACACATAGATCTCAGGAAACTGGAACTAAATGGAGGAGGAAATCAGCATGTCAGCAGTGTCTGTGAAGAAAGGCTTTAGGATCTCGGTTCATGACTGAATAGGCATCAGCAAGCCATTCAGGTAGCCCTGGTGTCATCTTAGACTCTGCTAATAGAGGAGTACCATCCAAAACAAGGGAAGATAGCCTTCCTTGACTCTGTCAGATACTGTGTTCAGATATAGATACCTCATTTTAAGAACAAGTTAGAGTGGATCCCAACCGAGCAAGCAGCTTGGTAAACAAGGCGTGGTGTTCGTCCCCTAAGGACGCCAGATGCAACAGGGGAGCTGAGTCAAATGAGTGCAGTTCAAGGAAACTGTGGTTGAGTTAAGCCTTTAAAAGGAAATATTTAGAGGAGATATGTTGGGAATATAACGTCTTTCAGTATGTTGGGAATATAACGTCTGTTTCCAAATATTTGAGACTCTCTCATGTGATAGGTTAATACTGTTGGTATGGGAAAATGTGAATCAATAAGTGAACTTTGCTAGAAGACAAGGGCTTCCTAGGGGGCACAGTGGTAAAGAATCCACCTACCAATTCAGGAGACCCAGGTTCAACCCCTGGGTTGGGAAGATCCCCTGGAGAAGGAAATGGCAACCCACTCCAGTATTCTTACCTGGAAAATCCCATGGAAAGGGGAGCTTAGCAGGCTACTGTCCATGGGGTCGCATAAAAATCGGCCACAACTTAGCAACTAAATAACAACAGCAAGTACATCCGTCCTCAAAGGGAGTGATAGTGCCACTAAGGGGGTGAAAATTGATTCGAGGCAGGGTGGGGGTGAGCAAAAAGTAACATTACAGTGATTTCTGACCCTTCAAAATTCAACCTTCCTCAGGGTTGGAATATTTGTATGCCTTAGTGTTTAATTTCTCTTGTTGACCTTTCTTGGTATCATATAAGCAGCATTGCCACAGTCATGAAAGGTACATAAATTTCTGCTAGATCACTACTGCAAAAATCTGTACTACATCTATGGTGACTCGATGGCTGTGATTGGAGGACTTTTTCTTGACTGATAGAGGCTGAGGACTCAGTCTCAAAGTCACCTCATAAGGGGTGGCCTGCACGTGCTACTGACAGCCTTGAGGATATTGTCCATGTGTGATGCTCAGTGCTTTATATAGGATTGGAACTTTGAGAAGTAAATAAAAATGGTTTATACTTACTATTTAATTCTATAAAAGTTAGCCAGCAAATTAACTATATCAACTGTTGACAAGAAAAACTGTCAACAATAATTGAATAAATATCTAATATCTAGTTAGGTTAAAAGCCATTTTCTCATATCAAACAGAAGTTAAAAGTTAATGTTTAGGAAATTCAATTTTTTTAAATTGTTTTTCTATCACTGAAAAAAATAACCCTTTTTTGAATGATTTGTTTTTAAATTGATTATACTGTTATTATTAACATGTACTTCTAAAAATTGCCAGTATCTATATATAATTTGATACATTACAGTACAGAAACAAATAAAACTATATTAGAAGTTACACAGCAAATATAGGTTAATATATATAAAGGTTAATAGCTTTGGTTTTCAATTTAAAATTTACCTTAAATTTTGTCATTCATAACTGCATTAGATAAAAGGAAGAGGTTTATGCTTACTCTTCCTATGTATGGAGAAGGAAACGGCAACCCACTCCAGTATTCTGGCCTGGAGAGTCCCATGGACAGAAGAGCCTGGGGGGCTATGCACAGTCCATGCGGTCACGAAGAGTCAGATACGACTGAGTGGCCAGCACTTTCGTGTGTGTAAAGCGGTGCTCACTTGCAAGCTGAGTCGCTCAGTCGTGTCCACCTCTTTACGACTGCGACCCCAGGGACCGTAGCCCACCAGGCTCCTCTGTCCATGGGACTCTCCAGGCAGGAATACTGGAGACGGTTGCCGCGCCCTCCTCCAGAAGACCTTCCCCACCCATGGATTGAATTCTTATCTCTAGGTCTCCTGTGTTGGCAGGTGGATTCTTTGCCACTAGCGCCACCTGGGAAGCCTAGATATACATAGACTACATGAACTGGATATCTGTATATCTAATATAACATAGATATTAGAATTTCATAGGAAGCGATTAGGCAAAACAATGTCTTTAAAGGTCTTTAGTGAATGATAATTTTTTAGAAGTTGAGAAACTCTGAATTAAAGCCTTCTAAGCATTTTGGCATGAAAACATTTCACTCTTGGCTTGCCAGGATGAATTGCAGCCAAAGTTGGAAAATAAAAATGGGTTTATTCACAGTCTTGTCTTGTCCTCATATCCCCTCTCATTTCTTCTTCCCACCCCAAGTTACTGTACGTTTTTTAAAAACAGAATCACTCTCTTCCTTTTGGAGCCATATATAACCTTATTCACTGGCTTCCATGCTGGGAGATGGCCCAGGCCTGGCCAGCAATGAACATGTCATTTGAACCAGGCCAGTCAGTATTGATTCTGGGACTTTTTCTGGAATGGAGAAGCTGTTTTTCTGTAGGGGTTACATTTGTCAGAGCTGCCGGGATCTCTCTTTGCCATAACCTCAGGAAAGCCTAGCTGAGAATAAACCCCACCCCGCAGGAAGCAGAGCTGGAGAACCAAAGGAGACATGGAGCATTCAGTGATATCACTGGGAGCCGAATCCAGTTGTTCCTGGAGCCATCTGAGCCCCTGGACTTTCTGGTGTCCTTTGTGACTCAGACCAACTAGAGTCAAGCCTTTGTCACTAGCAATCAAAAGGGTTATTTTTCACTACTAACCCACCTCTGCCCCATTCCCTCACTCCATGGCTGTCCAGAGCCCGGGAAAATCTCTTCCTTTCCTCGTCCAAATCTGCTCTCCCCACATGGATCCTTGACCCATCACCTATTTCTTCTCAAACTCCACTCTCAGAGGAACTGTTACAATTCTTGCTGGGTGCTGTTCTGAGTCTCAGACACTAATCCTGAAGCAGTATCGCTGGTGCCACTTGGTTAAATTGTGAATTACTATTTATCTGAAAGTATGTATTCTATTTCCTTTTTACTGACACCATCACAGTGTTTGCCATATATGAAAATATACATAAATTAGGTACATTCTATCATCATCAGCTCACATATGATCAAGTATGCATCATGAAGGTACTGCACACTGAAAAGCAATAGACTTAAATCTATACTCATGAAATACTACTCTGACCCTCCATGCCAAATGTCTAATGTTAATTTATGACAGATAAACAGAAAATAAAGTGAAACTGATTTTGACACTTTTTAATGAAGTATGCAAATACAAGTAATTTAAATTGAACTATAGTATATACTGGCTAACATATTTTGGAATTTGCTAGTAAGGTTCTAATCAGCGCATTCACTAGCACTAAAGCTCTTCAGTATTCCTCAGGAGTATTCCATTTAATAATTCTGTTCTCAATAATCTGAACTCCAGTGAATTCTTGATTTTCAGCAACCTTACTCCTGAATGCTCTCCTCTCAAAAAAACAATTAAAAATGAAAAAAAATACATTGAAATTCATTAGCCAAAGATACTAACAAAAGATGGTTTAGGGTTTCCTAAACCTTCAGTAGTATAGGGTAGCTCAGTGGTAAAGAATCCACCTGTTGATGCAGGAGACACGGCTCAATCAGGAAGATCTCACATGCCACAGAGCACCTAGGCCCATGTGCCACAGCTACTGAGCCTGTGCCCTAAAGCCTGGGAGCTGCCACTGCTGAGCCCACGTGCTGCGACTATTGAAGCCCACGAGCCCCAGAGCCTGTGCTCAGCAATGAGAGAAGCCACGGCAATGAGAGGCTGAAGTGCAAGGAGAGAGCAGCCCTCATTCATCACAGCTAGAGAAAAGAGCCCATGAAGCAACAAAGACCCAGACCAGCCAAACCTAAATAAACAATTTTAAAAAAAAGACTTGAAATGCTCTGGGTGCATTCTCAGTTAACTATGACACAAATCACAGAACAGCAGGCCTGCTAATGAGAGATGATGCCACAGCTTACGGCTGTTGTTCAGTTGCTCAGTTGTGTCTGGCTCTTTTGCAACCCCATGGACTGTAGCCCGCCAGGCTCCTCTGTCCATGGAATTTTCCACACAAGAATCCTGGAGTAGCTTGCTATTTCCTTCTCCAGGGGATCTTCCTGACCCAGGGACTGAACCTGTGTCTCCCGCATTGGCAGGCAGATTCTTTAGCACTGAACCACCACAGAAGTCCACCACAGCCTATAGTATATTATTTTATCAGCCTCAGTAACTGGTAGTAAAAACAAGATAGTTAAGGAGATTTAATTCACTAGAATGATTTAGGTTTAGATACACTGCCCTTGAGGACATCAAAATGGATTCAGGAGACATCTGAAAATATAGACTTGGGAAAAAAGGGCCAGGGTTTGTGACAGAAATTCAAAAGTCAGCAGAGACTCAATTGTGGAGGCTCAGGAATGACTGAGTTCTCTGGAGAAGAGAAAGAAAAATCAAAAAGTCCTGTAGAAAATCTAAGTACCAGGTGAGATAGAGAATCTAAAAGGGTATTTGAAAAAGTGTCAGTACAGCACCAGAAGAAAAAAAAAAAGAACGCAAGGCCATATGACCAGAGTGCAAGTGCCCCTATCTTCAACAGCTGTTGGGAAGGTGGGGGGAAAAGGTCTTATAATTGAGATTTTGCTAAACAGGCAACACGGCAAGTTTTGTTTAGGTTATATGTTATATGTTAAGTCCTCTGGTGGTTAGGGCTCCATTTTGACTCTAATTGATAGAAGACAGATGGCTGGCATCTGGTTCTATGACCAAGTTTGGTCACTGTTCTAGAGCAGCTGGCAGTCACGCCTGGCCCAATCTCTGTGGGGGGATAATGACTTGACAGCAGTTGTGCATCCAGATTTGGGGGAAGTGGAGAGTGGTATGAAATGTTTTACCCAAATTACATAGTACAAGGGTTTGTTTGGTTTTGGTTTTAAGAGTACATATTTTTTTGTACCTGTTATCATAGAAAAGCTATAATTTTGTTATATTCCAAATTTCTTATGTTTAGTATGGAATATTACCCCATATAGCTAGCAATCTGCAGAGCTGTCATGCTTTATATTACTAAACTAGCTATTTTGTTTATATCTAAGCTATAGCTATCAGCTAAATGGGGCTGAAGGCTCTCAAAGTGATTTACTCCACCCACTTCTGAAGTCTCCATTGATGTGATGAACAGACCAAGCCCACCAAGAACAGCTTTGTATAGTCTAAAGCCAAACCTCTTTGAAAATTCTTTCTACCCACCCTACCTCACACCAGCTTCTCCACTTCATTCTGGCACTATTTTTTGTCCCTCTTTCCAAGATTAACAGTCTCTTGTTCGACACTCTTTAAGAAGACCTCCATTCACCTTATAGCAAAACTTAAAAGTCTTTAACATTGCTTCCAGGGTCCCTCATAATTGGTCCTTTGTCATTGCAGCCTTAACTTCTGCCACTTATTTCCATGCAAGGCTTCAAAAATTCATTCATACACACTACCAAATGAACTAGTTATTCAATATTTTTAAAATAGATCAATTACTTGAATAGGTGATTTTAAAAGAGAAAACTTTGTACATCTCTACAAAAATAGCAAGTTAGTGTCAATTGCTAGAAAGTGAAGATGTGTTGTTTAATCTACCTAGATGCTGCTGCTGGCTGAAGCTCCGAGTTCAAGCCTACTCTTTACAAGGAGATTAGCAAATGTTACAAAGGTGTTTCATACTAGAAACAAAAAGTGGGAAAAGAATTGGAGAGTATAATTGTACCACTAAGTAATGACTTACCTGACTTTGAACCTCCTAAAATCTGAACATTAAGTGTGATGTCTCTCAGTCTTTGAGAAACACTGGCTTTTCAAACTGCTTATAGTTTCCAAGCCTCCTTATTCTTCTGCGCCTAAAGTGCTCTCTAATTTTCACCCAGTTGATTCCTCTAGCCCGTTCAAGATGCAGCGAACTGTTTCAGTTCAGTTCAGTTGCTCAGTCATGTCCAACTCTTTGCGACCCCATGAACTGCAGCACGCCAGGCCTCCCTGTCCATCACCAACTCCTGGAGTTTACCCAAACTCATGTCCATTGATTTGGTAATGCCATCCAACCATCTCATCCTCTGTTGTCCTCTTCTCTTCCTGCCTTCAATTTTTCCCAGCATCAGGGTCTTTTCAAATGAGTCAGCTCTTCACAACAGGTGGCCAAAGTATTGGAGTTTCAGCTTCAACATCAGTCCTTCCAATGGACACTCAGGACTGATCTCCTTTAGGATGGACTGGTTGGATCTCCTTGCAGTCTTTTCCAACACCACAGTTCAAAAGCATCAATTCTTCGGCACTCAGGTTTCTTTATAGTCCAACTCTCACACCCATACACGACTACTGGAAAAACCACAGCCTTGACTAGATGGACCTTTGTTGCCAAAGTAATGTCTCTGCTTTTTAATATGCTGTCTAGGTTGGTCATTACTTTCCTCCCAAGGAGTAATCATCTTTTTAATTTCATGGCTGCAGTCACCATCTGCAGTGATTTTGGAGTCCCCCAAAATAAAGTCTGCCACTGTTTCCACTGTTTCCCCATCTATTTTCCATAAAGTGATGGGACCAGATGCATGTTCTTAGTTTTCTGGAACTCTTTCCTGGTGAGCAATTCTAGGCAATCTGGGATGCGCTTCCTCAGCATCTTGTCTGCCTGTTTCAGAGCACATAATATTGCTGCAATTAGTTTTCTGTTTCCTCCACTACACTGAACACTTCTTTAGAGCAGGGCTAGGTATTTCATTTCTGAAACTTCAGCACTGTGTAACTGAGTAACACAGTACATGTTTATTTCTGTACACATGCATAAACAAATAAACAAATGCATGACTCAATCAGTCAATCCATAGAAGTAAACTTAGACAATAGTTTTCAAATTTTGGTGTGTAATCATAATTACCAGAGGACACTTGGGAAAAAAAACATAGAGAACTAGGCCCTAGCCCCTCCTGCTCGAGTAGGCTTGGGACTCTACATGCTGTATTAGCTCTCCAGATGAATATGACACACACCGAAGACTGAGAATCTTTTCAGGTAAGAAAAGACAGATTCAGAGAGATCAATTTATTTGTCCAGGGACTGAAGTGGACGTGAAAAATGGGATAACCCACCATGGCTTGTGAAGGTTTTTATTTTAGCCTTTAAAATGTACGTGAAAAGACTGTTTATAATGGAAATATGAAGCCATGGTTCTATGTTTGTCAGTAGAATAAATACTTATACCCACCTACCCCTCATTTGTTTGAATCAACAGTGAGGGATCAAGTCCAAAAATCAGCCATGATACTTAAAAGCACAGATCACGGTTATAATTTAACTATGTTTTAATGTAAATGACATTCTCTTCAAGTGTTCAGCAGATCTGAGCTCAAAACAGACTGCATGCTGAAAGAGAATAATAGGGAGTATAACATTTAAATTTTGAATTCTGTAAAACTACAGGAGACTGAAAATTATTACTCTCTACCACCTGAGCTACATTTTATAGAATAATACATATATATATTATTCCACAGGTGCTTTTTTCCCCCTAAAGCAGTGCTTTAGGCAGGTATTGGCAGTATTTTAAATTTTCATTTAATGATACTATTGGCAGTATTTTAGATTTTGATTTAATGATGCTATTTTTACAAATGAATCAGAATAAAATCCTGTGACAGTAGAGGACATAAAAAAGCCCAAATAAGTATGAATTGCCCCATCTACCATTTTAATATCATTGTGTCAGGTTTAGTAGAACTTTCTAAAATGTAATGATCCATTTTATATTACTAATTTACATTATATTATCTCTATGCACAAACAACTCCCTTGTTTGTGCTGAGCTAGGCCCAGAGTCCAACTCAAAATTTTTCTTTCTGGTCTGTTACTAAAGATCTTTCTAGAATCCATGTGAGGAAAACACAGACATAGACCAAAAAATCCCCACCCCCAACCTTGATCTCTACTTTACATCATAACCAGATATTAGAGATGGGTCATAGAGCCAACTGTGAAAGCAAAAACCTCAAGAAAAAAGGAGGATGGAGTGAATAAAATTCTTAGGGAAAAAAACAATACTAACCATAAATTTAAAAATAATTTTCAAATAAGCAATTTACTATTTTAGTAATATCATTTCTAATAATACAATTTAATATTTATTACTTTAACACTTTGTAGTCATTAAGTAGTAGGTAGGGCATTCATGATTTTATTTCTCTTAAACCAAAATTCTCAGTTTCTATAAACATAAAATATTTATTCATTGGATTGAAAGGGAGTTTGGGATTAGCAGATGCAAACTATTAAATATAGAATGGTTAAACAACAAGATCCTACTTATAGCAAAGGGAACTATATTCAATATCCAGTGATAAACCATAATGGAAAACAATAGGGAAAAGATTGTTTATATGTATAACTGAATCACTTCACTGTCCAGCAGAAATTAACACAACATTGTAAATCAATGACACTTCAATAAAATTTTAGAAAATAAAAGATAATTTACTCATTGGCTTTATCTTATACATAAAATATCTTCTAGCTTACAATGCCAATATTACAAATAATGAGACTAGTGAGTGAGGTTTACATTTTTCAATTCTTTTTTCCTTTAAACATATTCCAATAAAATTGGACAATTTTCATATTGTGTTCAAAAGTCATTTGAAATAACTCTTTTCTCTATATGGCAACTTGTACAATTTGACTGAGGCCCTTTGTTTCCATTTGTTCAATTTTAGGGTTTGTGTTTTTCTTTTCACATTAATTACATTTTTCAATATATAAAAGGTTCAAGTCAAAACTAACTGAAAAGGTACACTCTGCGAAGTCTTGCTTCCATACCTATCCCCTCCATTGCTCCATTTTGTTTCTGCTCACATCACATATATAAATTTCATATATATGTGTTATATATATGTTCTGGTTTCTTATTCTATTGTTTACCTTTTTTTGTAAAAATAACATACATATTCCAATTTTCCTCTTACAAAAAGGAAGCATTTTATATATGTTATTCTTCATTGTATAATACTCCAATGCTTTCAGAATATGTACAATTTTAATTAATTAAACTATTTTGATTATGCTCAAAGAGAATAATTATAGGGCCATTGAGAGCTACTAGTAAGGGAATAAGACAGACAACTCCAGTGCGTGTTTCCCATCACCACCAAGCAATTTCTCAATTCTCAGTGGACACCAGGTATCTACCCTGACCAGGTGTCCTACAATGGAACTAAATTCTGACACTACTGTCACACGCCAGAGGTTAGAACACAGTTAAGATTGCCCACCCCCTTTAGATGCCAATCACAAGGTCAGGTTGATACCTGCTCTTCTGAGCAACTGATTATTGTTTGGAGGCTACTGGTAACTCACAGAACTCAGTGAATTTACTTACTAGATAATTTATTTACCAGATCATTGGTTTATTATAAAAGGACACATAAACAGCCAGGAGAAAGAGATTATAGGGCAAGGTATGTGGGAAGGGGCGTGGAGGATCCAAGTCCTCTCTGAGTGTGCATTCTCCCTAACCTCCATGTATTCACCAACTGGGAAGCTCTCCAAACTCTGTCATTTTGCGTTTTTTATAGAGGCTTTATTACATAGGCATGTTTGGTTAAATCCTTGGCCACTGGTGATTGAACTCAAACTGTAGCTCCTCCTCTTCTCAGTGGGTGGGGCTAAATTATAACCCTCTAATCAAAGTTGGTTCCCCTGGCAATAACCATCCTAACCAACTTCTTCCAAAAGTTATCTCATTAAAATAAACTCAGGTATGGTTGAAAGGGATTTGTTATGAAAATCAAGATGCCCTATTTGCTGTTATCACTTAGGAAAATCCAAGGGTTTTAGGTACTCTGTGCTAGAATTGAGGACAGAGACCAAATTTACATGTATTATAAACCACAATATCACAACAGCATATAGCACTAATTGTTACCATTGTATTTGTCAACTAGTGCCACAATAGTACTATATAACAAACTACCTCAAACTTGGCGACTTATAACAATTTATTTTCATGCTCGTAAGTCTGTAGGTCAGCTACCAGATGGCCTTACTTCAGGTTGTCCATAGGCTTCAGGACTGCCCCATTTGTGTTCATTCTGGGCCAAACTCAAGGGACGGTGGCTCCCTAAGTCATGTTCTTTTCATGATGATCTCCAAAGAAGAGCCAAAAGAAACCATACAAACACATTTAAGGTCTCTGCTTATCTCATATCTGGCTAATACTTCATTGATGAAAGCAAGTCTTGACTAAAGTGAAAGTGAAAGTCGCTCAGTCATGTCCGACTCTTTGTGACCCCATGGACTATAGTCCATGGAATTCTCTAGACGAGAATATTGGAGTGGGCAGCGTTTCCCTGCTCCAGGGGATCTTCCCAACCCAGGGATCAAACCCATGTTTCCCACATTGCAGGCACATTCTTTACCAGCTAAGCCACAAGGGAAGCCCACGAATACTGGAGTGGGTAGCCCATCCCCTAAGCAACCCCTCAAAATGGGCAAAGACGTATCCTCTGCCCATGGGTGAAGGAAGAGAGAATGGGTTTTTGCTGAATAAATTCAAACTGTCCCCCAGTGTGAAGCAGTTAGTGGCATACCCTCTCCTTCCCACCTTTTCTTCCTTCTAACAATCTTCTTTGTTTTGCTCCCTGTCATCTTTGCTCTCTGAAACTGAACAGAATCCTTCAGTTCTTCAGTGACTTTGATGGTTGCTCTCTAGGCCAATTTATGACCTAAGGAAGTTGATGAACAACTGAGATTTGGGGAGTGGTGAGTTCAAATGTTACTTTCCATGACTACTTCAGGTCAAGGACATTTTTTGCTCTTGTTGTTGGCCCCCACTTCAGATGCCAGTTCCAAGTCCTCAGCCACCCTTATTTCTGACTAGCTGACTGTAAACCAGGAGTTCCCATGACCTCCTCCTCCTCAAGTTCTGACATTTGCTAGAGTGGCTTACACAACTCAGGAAACTATACCTTCAATTGCTGGCTTATTATAAAGGATATTACTAAGAGATAAATAGGGACTGGTGTGCAGGAGGGGAATTTCTGGAATCTTCATGTCCCTTCTTTCTTTTTTTTATTAAGTGTCTATATCTGAAACTTTATATATTTATTTTCAGCTTTCTTTTTATTTTGTATTGGGGTATAGCCAATTAATAATGTAGTAGTTTCAGGTGAACAGTGAAGGGACTCAGCCATACATACACATGTAGCCATTCTCTCCCAAACCCCCCTCCCATCCAGGTTGGAACATAACACTGAGCAGAGTTCCCTGAGCTATACAATAGGTCCTGGTTGGCTATCCATTTTAAATATAGCAGTGTGTACCTTACCCAACTATCCCTTCCCCCTGGCAACTATAAGTTAGTTTTCTAAGTCTGTGAGTCTCTTTCTGTTTTTTAAGTTCATTTATATCATCTCTTTTGGGCTTCCACATATAAGGGATGTCATAGGATACTTCTTCTCTGTCTGACTCGCTCCACTCAGCATGACCCTAAGTCCAACTATGTTGCTGCAAACGTCCATTGCCCTCTCTTGCCTCTGTTACCCTCCCAGCACCTTGATGCAGTCACCACTAGGCCTTGAAGCTCTCCAAACCCTCTTGTTTGGGGGGTTTTTATACAGGTTTCATTTTATAGGCATGATTGATTAAAATATTGGCCATTGATGTTTAAACTCAACCTCTGTGCCGTCTTTCCTCCTTGGAGCGAGGGGGGTGAGGGATGGGCCTAAAAGTTATCACCCTCAATCCCCCAGTCCTGCCTTGAGCTTTCGTGGCAAGCAGACCCAACCGGAAGCTACGTAGGGGCTCCAACGCACTTATCATCTTGTTGATACACAAAAGACACTTTCACCACTCCAAGGCTGTTAGGAGCTGTGGCCCAGAAACCTGGGACAAAGTCCAAATATATATTTCTCTTTATACCATACCATTCTAGCATTGAAATATGACTTTAAACATGCACATAGCTTTGTATTTTATCTATATTGCTTTTCATCCTTTTAAAAACCTTTTATGGTTAAATACAGCAAATACAGAAAATTGCATACCACTAACAGGTCAACAGACAGACCTTTGCTCACCACCCTAGCAACCTTCCACATTGTCTCCTTCCAATTTTGCAACACTTCTTCTCCAAGAATAGCTACTATCCTGATGTTTCTGACCATCTAGTTTTCATTTTTATCACCTAAGCATGCATCCTTAAACACTCTAGCTTTGCCTGGCCTTTCTTTTCTTTTTCTGGGGGGTGGTGGTGGATATTTCTCTTAGGTCTCTTTTTAGCTAAGGAACCCCCTCTCTCTGCCTTCCCCCCACTTCTTACTTTAAATTTTATTTGTTGAAATACCAGATTAACTGTCCTGTCATTTCCTGTAACCTGAATTTTGTTGACTGCATTCTGTGGAATAATTTATTTTTTTCTTTGCTCATATATTCTGTAAATTGCTGAATCACCTTGAGGTAAAAAAGTAATGATTTTGTTCAACAAGGGTACTACAAATGTAACAGACCACAAGAAGCTATTTGCAATATCTAAAAAATAAAAAAATAGATTATTTTATATCTGGGAATCCAGCTTATAAATAATACATAAGATCTTCAAAAACCTATCTCTATTGAAGTGCATAAAATATTTGAAAAATAGATGCACTATGGTGGTTTTGAATGTGAAGATTCAGCATTCATTCAAACTTCTTTCAAGCTTGCTTTCTTGTCCTATAAATCTTGAAAATTTAAACACTACAATTCCTCAGGCAGTTACAGTTTTAGAGGTAAATGCTTTCTGTCAATTGGATACATTTAAGGCAAAAGGCTTTTTTCTGCTACTATGTTTTTTGGCTGGTGGATATGGTTAAGATGTTAGTATTTTCTGCAACAGCTTTCCAAAGCAGTCATTTGCTTTGAGTGCTTATTGTTACAATATCTTCTAAATTTTTGAATTGTAGCTACAGCAGTGTATTCTTAACATCAAGAAGTTCAGTTGTGGAGTCCTGATTCTCCATCATCCTGATGGGTGGGGCCCGTGGTAGCAGTTTCCTTGCCAGCCCAGCTTGGCAGTATTATCCTGGGACTCATGTCGGACAGCCTGCTCTTCCAACCCTTTAAACAATATTCTAAACACCAATTCCCCATGTTAAATCGGTATGCATTTAAAATAGCCAGATATACCTCCTGCAATTGAATGCAGACTCATACACTAATAAATAAAGATTTAAAAAGCTTCCCAAATCTACACAATCAATCCCAAGGTGAAAAAATTTAAATAATTGAACAAAACCTAAAATATATATGGAACAGAAGTCTGCAAATATGTCAACTTCAAAAACGAAAAAGAAGTAACCACCTTGCCATATTAAGAATAATAAGTCAGGAATTTACTGGTGGCCTAGTGGCTAGCATTCAGTGCTTTCACTACAGAGGTCAGGGGTTTGATCCCTGGTTGGGGAAACATCCTGCCTGTTGCACAGCATGGCTAAAATACTAAAATAAGTGTGTGAGTGAGTGAAAAAAATCAGTTAAAAAAAGAACAATGAGTCTATGTGTTAATTGTTGATGATTGGGTGATGAACTTATGGAGGTTCATTATATTATTTTTAATTTCATGTACCTGAAGTTTTCCATAATAATGCAAAAAGAATGTTCAGTCTGATATTCAAAAAACTGGAATTATATAATTTTAGGACTTACCAAAATAAAGATATGTTTAACCACGGGATGTAACCATTTAGGGAGCATATAGACAGAAAAGAGCATAGGACCAACATGTGAGCATCTCTAGTATTTAGAAGTCAGAGGAAGAGAATAAAGCAGACTGATGAGATGCCAATCAAGTAAAAGGAAACCAGGTGAGATGTTCTGGAAGCTTAGAGAAGAAAATGTTTCAACATGTGGAAGGGCCAAATGAGTCAAATACTGCCTAAAACGAGAACTGAGAATTTGCCTCTGGATTTTTCAAGATGGAGGTTTAGACAATTTGGGGAGAAATTTTGCTATAAAAAGGAACACAAAAACTAAGCATTGACTGGAGGTAAAATGAAAGTCAGTCAGCCGTATCCGACTCTTTGCCACCCCATGGACTATACAGTCCATGGAATTCTCCAGGCTAGAATACTGGAGTGGGTAGCCTTTCCCATCTTCAGGAAATCTTCCCAACCCAGGGATCAAACCCAGGTCTCCTGCATTGCAGGCAGATTCTTTATCAGCTGAGCCACCAGCAAAGCTTGACTGGAGGTGAAGAGAAGTCAAAATTTTGTTTTGTTTTCTGTTAAGATACCTGATACTAAGGCATACTCAGTGCACTGGCAGAATGATCTAGTTGAAAGGGGGAAAATAGGTATAAGACGGAAGCAATAACAGAAGAATCAAGGTCCTGAGTGAAACAAGTAGAGGGACTATTTCTTTCATGTGTAACAGGTGGGAAAACAATAAGCACGTTCAGATGGATAGACTTGGTGGAGGTAAGATGAGGCTGTGTATGTCTATTTTCACACCTTTAACTCTCTAAGCCTCAGTTTCCACACCATTAATAGGTAGAGTGCCTATCTCATAAGATTTCTGTGAGGATTCAACAAAGAGCCAACACAGTATTAACCCAGTGGAAAATTGTTACTAAGACCCTAGTTCAGTAATTCTCAATTCTCCATTTGCTCAACAAAATTATCAACCTCTCATTTTGCATTTAATAAAATACCACAACTAAAAATGAGTGTGATGTAACTTAAAGAGGTTGAGGGTATCAAAGAAAGCTTTCCTGAGACACTTAAACTAAGGGCTAGATGAGGTATAGCTTGTTAACTTGATCAAGGTAGGGGGTGCTAGGAGAAGAGTTTAAGGTTTAGAAACTTAAAAAAAAAAAAAAAGTCCATTGTGGCTATCAGACAAGGGCCAGAAAATGAAGCAACCAAAAGCAAGGGAACATTTATCCTTAGTGACTCCTTATACTTCTTATGGGTCAGAACAGGGTTCTTAAGAAATAAACATAAAGTACATATTTTAGCTCTTACTGAAGCTGACTCAAGCACAGCTGAGAGATGAGAACAGTTCACACATGTTGATTAAACTGTAAACCCAAGAGGACTGCAGGTTTCCTCTTTCTCGCCTACTCTACTGACAACGGCCAGGTTGAGTGCTCAGTAAATGATTCTTAGATTTGTTCAAGCTCAGCAATAAAGTGTGAGAGCCAGTTATCCATATTTGCCATAGACATGGGGAGCTCGGAGGAAATGGTAATATGTGAGTTACTTTTTTTTGCGTCACTGAGGTAAGATCGCAACTTAGTAGCTATTTTCTGGGGATGGAGTCAAGGAGGCATCTCTTCAGTTATTTCTTTTAAAGACTAGTATGTAAATATTAGCAGAGTCAGACTTTATTTTTAGGATAGTGACCCCCTAGAGCCTAACAGTACAAACTCCCTTTTCTTTAGTAAACTTGACTCATATTTAATAATAGAAGCAACACTGTTTTTTTGAGAAAATATCAGCTGTTACACTATCCCAAAAAACACTTCGGTCCTCATCGGTTCTTTTCCCAGAGACGCTACAATTTGACACATTCACATTAGGTAAGTATTCAAAAACAGAAATGTTAATCTTGATTGGAGAGAAATCTGCACCTAGACAAGTTTTCTTGCTTTATATAAATTATATTTTCTCTAGCTTAGGTTTCCGACTCACTTTTTAATTGCAAAGACTTTTCCTAGCTAAGACCACAAAAAGGCTAATCAGCTAGCATTATGATTTAAATTGCCATTTTCAATATCGGTTGTTTTGAGACTGTCTTAAAAGTTTGTCCTAGTGTGTAGAAATTTTTAACTTCCCCAAGCACACCGGGCACAAATTCTCCTTTGACTGAATTACTCAGTTCAGAAAGGCAAAATGTGTTCAACTGTGAATCGCTAATAGTCAGATCCACGCCAACTGGTATCAAGTAGTCAACTTTTTATCCAAGACTCGTAAGAAGTAAGGTAAGTTCACGGATCTAAAGGGGCTAGCCACCTGCTGAGATGCAGATTACCTGCTCCTATCCTCAGTCAGAATGAATCGCCGAGAGACGGGACTAGCTTTCCGAACACGCTTCCCAGAAATTCCGAACCATGCTCCGGCAACCCACCTAACGTTGGAAAGCTAAATTAGGCTCTTTTTTTCTCTTTTTTTTGCAAAACCTCTCAGTAAGATTAAATCGGGCGGAAGGGGAGATTCTAAAGCATTCCGAGGCTCGCTCCAATGTACACCTCCCGGAGGGTGGAGAGCGGCTGGACAGGTGGGCACACTCCAGGGGCCCCACGTATTTCCGCAAACGTCGACAGGCGCTGTCTTCAGAGCCTGGAGAACTTGGGGCCCTAGACGGGGAGACTCACTCGACCCTAACTGTGCGAGAACCGCGTTCTCCGGCCCCTCCACAGCCTTCCCAGGACCCGCGCGCGGCGCTGCCCGCCCAGTCTCTCCCGCGGCCTCCACCCCGCCGTCGCCGGACGAGGAGAGGAGGGCACAGGGCGCCGTCACAGACGAGGCCCCGCGGCCGCGCCTGCGCAGCCTGGCCCTGAGAGCTCGGAGAAGTCCGTTTCCGGACTTTCGCCGGAAGTGGCGTTGCGTCACTTCCGGCCTCCTTCTAGCTGCCATCTTGCGTCCCCGCGTGTGTTCGCCCAACCTCAGCTGGTCTGCCAGAGACCACCTGAGCGCCAGCCCTAGTCCCCCGCGCGGCCCCATTTCCGCTCCGACAAGGTACAAAGAGGCTCTGGACGCCGGCGTGGGAGGCGGACGGGAACGGGGGCGGGAAGTTCCCGGAAGGAGCGAGACAGGGAGGGACAGGGCTGAGGAGAGGAAGGCGATGCGACGGACGGGCGCACCCGCTCAGGCGGACTCTCGGGGTCGAGGTCGGGCCAGGGGCGGCTGCCCTGGGGGCGAGGCGGCGGCATCTCTTCCTCCACCTCCCGGCGGAACCCGAGGACAGGAGCCTCAGGTACCGCGAGGCCTGCGGAGAGTGGCCGGGCAGGGCGGGCCCCGGCTAGGCCGAGGCCGGGCCGGGCCGGGGCCGGGGCGGGGGCGGGGGCGATCCGGCGTGGACGGGAGCCCTTTCCCCGGGCTGTAGAGAGCCGGGGAGTCGTGGGAGTGGGGTGGGAAAGCGGGTGCTCTGTGGGCTCCCTCAGAAATCGAGATTCGGGAGCTTGGCGGGGTGGGTTCGGGATCCAGGCCTCCGCCTGTGTAGGGCATTTATTCTGCTAGTGTCTTGGGAAATAACGAGCGTGGAATGCTGGCGTGAACTAGAGCTTTCCTCGCTGAGGGTTTCTTGTTTTTCTAGATGAAAGAAACTATCATGAACCAAGAGAAACTCGCCAAACTGCAGGCACAAGTGCGCATTGGTGGGAAAGTAAGTTTAAATAGTTGGGGGTTTTTTTTGTTTTGAAGTTTTGTGGTTTAGGTTTTTTCTGCTTTGCATTTCTAATATAACTGACTTGCCACTTTGTTTCTAGAGGGCATTCCACCGAACTATCAGATCCTGTGAAGGGAACGGCAGGACTTAAATTAGATCTACAATGTAGTCTATGTATCATTTCAGTTAGATCATCCCGTGGCCCTTAAACCCTTGGCTTGTTTTTTCATTGACTTTATAACCTAAGTTGTGTAAAGTCAGTGCTTGAATTTTTTTTATAAACAACTAAAACTAGCTGAATTTAAGTTTCACCTATCTTTTCAAATGGCTCTGGATAATTGTACTTAATAGTTGGAAGTTCAGGTCACTTGTAAATTAAGACGTTTCTGTAATCTTTTCTTAGCTAAATGCTGTCTAGAGTAGTATATTTTTTGGGGGTATTTGAAGATGTCATTCTTATAGGTACATTGCATAGGAATGCAAGAGCAGTGACTGTGGATTTGGAAATAATACCTATGTAGATATCTTTCCATTTTTACTTTTAATTACACTAAAACTGAGGAAATGGGAGTGATGAGTGACAGGTTTTTAAATGATCAGGTTTTGGTTAATTGATTTTTCTTGGTGGCTGCTGGTCCCCTTCAAGGGGATTCTTTTTTGAACTTGGTGGTAAGATTTAGATTTTCTAATTTGCTTAAATAAGAAGTCCACTCTACCAGAGGTCTATGGAATTTTATTTTGCATCGTGTTAGCACATTCCTAGTGCTTAACAAGGTGTGGTAGCCTGTTGAAACAGAACATGTCTTTACTTGATAAAACTTGTATAAAGCGTCCATGCTACAAGTTTATTATGTATTAGTTTTTCCCATTTGAAGCATTTGACTTCAAGTAGAGTCTGTTAAGTACTGATTTTGCCAACAGTGCAAGTATCCTAATCCTCCCCTCCCCTCCCCCAAAGCTGGTTTTCAAGATCAGCACCTAACCATTAACAGTAGTAGGTGTTTTTTCTTTAGGAATTGTTATAAGCTAAATGTGACCTTCAGGCACCAAGAAGACGAATTCCTTGTGGGCATTGTTTGGGTGCTCTGATAAGTTGTTCCTCATCGTCGTTTTTAGTGCAGGTTTCAGAGGAGTCGTGAATAATGTGCTTGTGTGCCTTTTGTTGTTCATCTGATCATTAGTCTTTAGCTTGTGAAAGAGCTTCTAGGGTAAAGGAAAGTTGAAAATTCTTAAGGCTGGTGTAGGATTAAATTTTAATTGTTAATATAGGAAGACTCTTTGTCATCATTGTAATGTGGAAACATTTTCTTCACCTTGTAAGAAACCTACTCACTGTGCTGTGTGAAATTAGATGAGTTAGTGTTGCTTTAGAGAAATCTGCAAGCATTAGGTATTTCTAGGTAGATATTGTGAAGGCCCTTTTTTCAGTATCTGGGCAGAGCATTGATAGTAAATTATTTCAGTAAAAATTTAATGTCAAGAGCATGAAACGTAAAGAATTAGACTGGTTTTGTTTTTATAATCTTACGTAATTCTTTGGGATGTATTTTAGAGAGAATTCTTTGGAAACCAGGGTATCTGCATGACCACTTCAAGATAATATTTATTCTTAAAGGTTTTTGAGGGGTTTCATGACCCATATTTTTTGTAGCTATTGATATTTTCTTCACGTGCACTATGATTTGTTTAATTAAGGCTTTACTATTGCTCAGTCCTGAGTATAACATTTAAGAAGATGAAAGTTGTTGGGGGGGGACTTTAGTCCTAGTAGGGGGGATAGACATCTTTAAAAAAGTAAGAAGTGTTTCATAGTGTAATATACATAGTGAAATAGAAGCATTTGCAAAATACAGAGATCGTGATTTGGTTTGGGGTTTGTTAACTGCAGTTTGGGGAAGGCACAGAAGAGATGATGGCTTGAGTTTTGAGACGAGGGGGATTTGGAGATTTGGCATAAATGCACAGGAGGCAAGTTTTCCTGAAGACTGTATTTTATTCATTCATCAAGTTGTATGCCTTCAGTGAGGTCAGATACTGTACTCTACTAGATTGAAGAAAAACCTGGGTGGATGGAAAATGAGTGGGAATTTCTATTTTTCACTGGTTGGTTGGGAAACGCCACTCAGTTTTGGTGACAGAAGAGCAGAGATCTGAAGTGAGGTAGGGAGTCGTGCAAATGTTAGAAGAGGGAACAGTACATGCAGAGGCTCCTGTTTGCATATTTGGCCTATTTAAGGAACAGCAAGAAGTTTTACTTGGCTGAAGGTAAGTGTGTGTGTAGTAGTGTCAAGAGTGGCATAGGAACAGGGCAGATTGTGTAGGGGCCTGGTAAGTTAAGAACTTCAGATTTTACTCTTGGGTGCTGTAGAAGTGTGTACATAGACTTGTGTCTTTTAGGGTCTTGTCTGTGTAGGTTTTTCTTTAATATAAAAACAGAAGGTTAAATAATGGTTATCAACATGGAGTTTCTAAATGAGGCTTAATTAAGGCTGGTACATGCTACCTCATAATTTCTAGAGCAGATAATGTAAAAAAGTAGAACTTGGGAAAGATCACTCGTTTATATCTGACAAAACTAGAAGTGTAAAAGTTATGAAGGATTTCTGGCAATTTTCTTCATTCCCCTCTTTTGGCTTTCATCAGTGCTTTAATATGCCTACTCACTGCATAAAAGGTTATGGTTAAGGTAATTTTCTTAACACAGATTGAGAGGTCAGAAAGGAATTAGAGACTGTCCATTTGAAAATGCCTCTTGTAGCATAAACATGTGCTATATTTCTTTCTTTTTCTGCCTCCAATAGGGAACTGCTCGCAGAAAGAAGAAGGTGGTTCATAGAACAGCCACAGCAGATGACAAAAAACTTCAGTTCTCTTTAAAGAAGTTAGGGGTAAACAATATCTCTGGTATTGAAGAGGTAAATATCAAATTTTATTTCTTCACGAAATTAAGATTTGGCTAAAAACTATTGTTCGTGCATTTATGATTTTTGACTCTACTTCCAGCAGAGAATTTCATCTCTAAAATACATGTTTGTACTCGATTAATATCAGGGAGATTACTAAGTGTAAAGTGATTAGGTTGTACTTTCTGTTTCAGGCAGAATTTTGCTTCTGCAATACAGTGAAATACAGATTACTTAGACTTCTGCTTAATAAAATGTTCAGTTTTAAAAGAGATTTTGATGAGTGTTAGCTAATTTTTTTTTTCTTCTCTTTTTAGGTGAATATGTTCACAAATCAAGGAACAGTGATCCACTTTAACAACCCTAAAGTTCAGGCATCTCTGGCAGCAAACACTTTCACCATTACAGGCCACGCTGAGACAAAGCAACTGACAGAAATGCTCCCCAGCATCTTAAACCAACTTGGTGCCGACAGTCTGACCAGTTTAAGGAGACTGGCTGAAGCTCTGCCCAAACAATGTGAGTTTGCTGGTAGCGGTTTTGCCCAGGGTTACTGACTTACCGGTAGAGTTATAAAATTTATGTGCAAATGGATATGAATGTCTTTAAATTTGGAAATGTAAACTTTCCTCTAAAGAATATAAATTTTTACATTGATTTTAAGCTGGTGTTTTTAGTGTGTTCAGTAGTTTATCTGTTATGCTACAATCATTATACTTGATTAAGTGAAATGTTTTTTCTACTAGCTGTCTCTTTTTGATCAGAGACTAAAAATTTTAACCTTTTTTAGCTGGAAATGAGAACTTTTAAAAAATAAATGGCAATTTAGATTGAAATATGTTAAAGTATATTCTTTAGTTTTACAAATTCAACTGGTATTGCCGATAGTCTTTTAAGAATTGGCCTGCTGCTACTCTGGATTATGGTATATTGAGGATTCTGTTCAGAGCAGAAAGTTGTGTGGTTGAATAGGTGTACATAGGTGTACACAGGCCTTTATGCTGAAGGCCTGTGATTAAAATTTTGAGCAGTGGAAATAATGAATCAAGATAGATTTATGATATGACCTGCTATTTAGTCATCCATGTTTTTCTTGGCATTTGCTCACTCTGCTTTAATCAGTTTGTATGTGTGTGTGTGTGTTTGCTTGTTTTGTCTTACTGAAAAGCCTGCTTTCATAGCTGAGGTAGGCTTTTGAAGGAGGCCAAGGAAAATTGTACACGGCTGGTACTGTGAGGGCTCACCTCTCAAGTGTAGTTCACTCTCTTGTGTAGTAAAAGGAAAGTGGAGGCTTATCAGTCAAAGGCGCTTTTAGTTTTTTGGATTTTTTATCTTCACTTCAGTGAGGTTTTTTTGGTATGTGGATTTACCTTTACCCTGTTGTAGGTCAGTAGGGTTGGAAGGATGGGTTTGGAATTTGGCGTGTTGGCTGGTACTAGTATTGTTGCTTTTTTATGGACATCAGACTATCATGTTATTGCTAGTGTTACAGATGAAATCCCACATGTCACCATAAACCTAAGTCATAACAGCATTTGACCTTTTCACCTGTTGTTCTCTTGGTTCATGTTTATTGACCACGCACGTTTTCTTCCACAGCCGTGGATGGGAAAGCACCACTTGCCACTGGAGAGGAGGATGATGATGAAGTTCCAGGTAGGAACCTTCACTTGTGGTTAAACTAGAGAATCTTAGCAAGGGAGAATGAAGAGTCTTTGCACCATAAGAAAGATTACCTGGGGAGGCGGGTCATGGGGTAAAGTGGGGCAAAGAGAGAATGAGAAAAATAACAGTGTTATTCAGTTGAAAGTTTTCTAGGCCTGGTTTTTCTGTTTGAAATCCCAGGACAGTATCTAACCTTAAATATTGAGTTAATAGGTATGTATGTTGTAACCTCAGTGTAATAGCTATTTGTAGATCACAATCACCTGTTTCCCACTGACGTATAAGATCCATAGATATATGAGAAGGCATGAAGAAGTTGTAGAAATATCTTGGTATATAATCACTCTAGAATCAGCAGAAAAACTCGTTTGGCAATAGTGAGGCACTTTTCTATTCTGGCTGTTACTGGATAATTTATTTTGTTGTGAAACAAATATTGGGCAGTAGGCTGCCTAGACTCAGAAATACTACTTTGCATAGACAGGTGTCCTGAGGTATCCAGGAAAACTTCAAATTGTGTAGTGGTAGTCTTTGATTCTGCCCTAACATGACTAATATATTACAAACTGATGATTATTTTTGTAGACTGAGTTTCTCTTTTTTGTTTTTCCTTTTCCTAGATCTTGTGGAGAATTTTGATGAGGCTTCCAAGAATGAAGCAAACTGAATTGAGTTAACTTCTGAAGAAGATAAATCTTGAAGAAGTTACTGGGAGCTGCTATTTTATATTATGACTGCTTTTTAAAATTTTGTTTATGGATCTGATAAAATCTAGATCTCTAATATTTTTAAGCCTAAGCCCCTGGACACTGCAGCTCTTTTCAGTTTTTGCTTATATACAATTCATTCTTTGCAGCTAATGAAGCTGAAGAAGCCTAAGAATAAAGTTTGAGACAAAGATAAAATTCTTTGCCTAGTATATGGTTTTATTTTTTATTTCATTGATACCAATTTGTACACAGAAGGCAAAATTGTTTATAGAAAGCTAATCATGGCATGTAATATGACTGATAATCATGAATGGAATCTGATTAAAGATTTAAATTGACAGTATAAGTAACAGTGGTGGTATAAAGTTCTTAACATTTGAAAACTTCTTCTCCAGTGGGTCTTGGGCTTCCATGGTTTGTGATGGGTGTAATTATAAGAAAATATTCTCTGGTGGGTGAGGGGAGTTTTTCCTCTTAATATTGTCTGTATTGTAAAGATACTAATTGCCTTATATGTATTATAATAGTTTTCTTTCATTTAATTAACTCAGACTATGAAGTAGGGACTGGTAGCTGTGTTTGTAGATACAGCTGAGGTTTACTTAAAAAAAAATTTTCTTTGCTCCTTCCTAGGTAGTTATTCTCTAAGATACCTGAAAAAAAAGTTGTGTTAGGAGTGTCACTTTGTCTTCCTAACGTGATAACACTTTAAATGAATACTTTTTTTTCTTAAATTTTTTTCTTTTAAAATTAACATAAAGTAAAACTGACAGTTGTAAGAATTGTAACATGTAATGTGACTGCCACCACCAGATACTGAATACAATTCCATTACCCCAGAAAATTATTGCAACATAGGCCTACTTTTAAAAATTGTATTAGGAACCATACCTTAGTTTCTGCTTGCAACAGTAAGAATTCATTTTAAATTTTCATACCAGTTTGAAAGTGCCTTTTGAAGTTATTATACAGCTATACCTAAAAGTCACTATTAAGATGTGCTGCTCCAGTATCTAGGACTAAAGTCTCAGTGGTTTACAAAATTACAAAACATAGGTACATGTCTCCAGACTTGTGGATCAGATCGGGCTACGCTACATACTCCTGGTCCCAGACTGATGAGGCCGCCTCCACCTGGCAGAGAGAGATGATGGGTCACGTGCTGGCTCTTAGAGCTGTTGCACAGGTCACTTGTATGTGACTGGCTAAAGCAACTGCGGTGGCTTGCCTGGAGGGCAGAGGACTGAGAAGACTTGGAGTAGGGCCCAAGAATTTGCCTTTCTCATAAGCTCCCTGGTGATGCTTTCTTCACTAGCACATTTAGAGACGTTCTCACCCCAGGAGACTGCAGTGAGAGGCTGACTTGAGCATGTGAAAGTGCTACTATCTGAACTTCCTTTCAGTTACTTGCCTTTGATCTGTACAGGAGAGGGTCTGAATAGAGACGGTCAATAGATTTCCAGGCTAGGCTTATCCCAGGGCCACTTAACTGCTTGAAGTGGATACTGGCTGAGGTTACTCCTGTTTTGCCTATGCTCAGAGAATTTTTTTCCCTAACAACCTCTAAAAATGTTACTTCTGCAGTCCATTATTTAAAGGATCTGGTGGTGTGTTGGTGGCTATGGACAAGTAAGGTTTTTGTAACATTTTCAGTATCACTTGATGTTTGTGGTTTGCCTGTGGCTGGGCTCCACTTTACTCCAAAAACAGCCTTTAATCAGCATTAACAGTCACAGGACAGGAAAAAGATTGCAAACAACCGGCTGGCTCAAGTCTGGTAGCCATGAGGATTGGGGAAGTATAATCCCCGCCACAAAAGGAGAGCAGATTTTTCTTTTCAGCTAATACAATCCACCATATCTTTACAATTTTTCTTTAGTTGCCCACAATTCTTGTGGCCATTATCCTACACACTGTAGAACGCACATCATCTTGTTGAGGCACATAAGTTTCGACCCCATGGACTGCAGCATGCCAGGCTTCCCTGTCCTTCATCTGGAATTTGCTCAAACTCAGGTGTACTGAGTTGGTGATGTCATCCAACCTTTATTGACAAGTGATGTCTGCTTTTTAATATGCTGTCTAGGTTTCTGATAGCTTTTCTTCTAAGGACCAAGCATCTTCTAATTTCATGGCTGCAGTCACCATCCACAGTGATTTTGGAGCCCAAGAAAATAAAATCTGCCACTTTTCCCCATCTATTTGCTAGGAAGTGATGGGACTGGATGCCATGATCTTGGTTTTTTGAATGTTGACTTTTAAGCCAGCTTTTCCACTCTCCCCTTTCACCCTCATTAAGAGGCTCTTTAGTTCCTCTTCACTTTCTGCCATTAGAATATTATCTGCATATCTGAGGTTGTTGATATTCCTCCCAGCAATCTTGATTCTAGCTTGAGATTATTGTCATAAAAGTCTCCCATAAAGAGTCACATTATTCAGATAAGGGAACTCCTAAAACACCCCTTGAGGAGTAGTGTGTGTGTGTGCTTAGTCACTCAGTCGTGTCTGAATCTTTGCAACCCCATGGACTGTAGCCCACCAAGTTCCTCTGTCCATGGGGATTCTACAGGCAAGTGTACTGGAGTGGGTTGCCATGCCATCCTCCAGAGGATCTTCCAGCCCAGAGACTGAACCTACATCTCCCGCGTTGCAGGCAGATTCTTTACCATCTGAGTCACCAGGGAAGCTCACAAATAGTAGGGTGAGACTCAAACCCAGGTCTGCTCTTTTGACCTTAGTACCTGCTGTAAAGAATTTCAGGACCTGGCAGGCTGGAGTGCGGATGATTCTGATCTGGTTGATCTTTTGGCTGTTGTCCCTGTTTGCTGGCTGCCATCCGCTGCTTTTGAATCAAACTTACTTTCAGCTGGATCTGAACCAGTGTCATGCTAATAAAGAGATAGACATCAATTAAAGTTTTATTTCTTTATTTAGCTGCATCAGGTTTTGGTTGCAGCATGTGAGATCTTTTTCTTTTTTAGTTACGGCATACAAAGTCTTGCTTGTGGCATATGGGATCCAGTTCTCTGACCCGGGATGGAATCTGGGCGCCCTGCATTGGAAGTGTGGGGTCTTAGCCACTGGACCACCAGGGAAGTCCCAGGATTAAAAAACCTTGTTGAAATAATTGAACTAGAGTACACTTGTGTCATTATAACCCTGTGTGTAAGAACAGAAAGCTACATTCTAAACATTGGAAACAAATTTAAAGTTTAAAAACAGGCCAAAGGTCACTAAATGTTGGATCTGATTTCTATCAGTCATTTTGTTCTCTATTACATAACACTCGATTTGTGCTTTAGTAACTCCCTCCATACCACACCCCCCACACACACACCTTTAAGATACATATGTCATATTGTGGGGAGAGAAGTCTTAACAGAACTAATAACAGTTTTTAGTCTTTCCAACATAATAGTTAAAAAAAGCTTCTATTCACATAAATTTTCATCACTCTAGTCAGCACAGTCTTGAACGCCATCTTTGCAGCGGGTTCTGGGAATGCAGGCACCGTCAGCAAAGAAAACAGTATCACATCTCCAGCCTGAACACTTTGGGCACTGTAAAACTGCTGCTGCTGCTTGCTGCTAAGTCGCTTCAGTCGTGTCCGACTCTGTGCGACCCCATAGACGGCAGCGCACCAGGCTCCGCCGTCCCTGGGATTCTCCAGGCAAGAACTCCGGAGTGGGGTGCCATTTCCTTCTCCAATGCATGAAAGTGAAAAGTGAAAATGAAGTCTCTCAGTCGTGTCCAACTCTTCTCGACCCCATGGACTGCAGCCTACCAGGCTCCTCCGCCCATGGGAGTTTCCAGGCAAGAGTACTGGAGTGGGGTGCCACTGCCTTCTCTGACTGTAAAACTAGGGAGTTTTACATTATGTTTAAAAGCGTATCTGTTAAAATGTCAAAGTGAACTGGGAAAGATACTATTGGGGAAAAAAACAGCCATTTGGATTTTTAAAATATTAACAAAAACGGTCCAAGAGGAATATTGCAGTTGTTTGTTAAAGATTCTACATATTTGGGTGAGAGAATTTGTACTTTGAAAAGCTGAAGAGTGCTGCCTCTCGCCATCAGCCTGAAAATCAACATACTGACACACTGCATAAATGAGGATCCGTATGAGTTTATACATTTAATACATAACGAAGAGAATCAGTGTTTGGCAATTTGGCAGCTAGCAACAAAGATCTGCTTATACTTTTAGTCTTCTGTTGTCAACACCTTGTTAGATAATATACAACTCCTAGGAAGCACTTCTATTTCTACCTTCCATGAGGACTATACAAAAGGCAAGGTATGATCTGTTTAGTGTATTTTATTTCCGATAAATCTTTTACATTGCTGATTGGGGCCAGCAGTATATCTTGTATCTACCACCATGGTTTTAGAGTATCCACTTTACCAGAATGTAAAGTGATCAGGGTACTGCACAGGTTATATCATCACAGGAAAACACTGTGGAAGGCTTCTTGAGAGGAGAGAGGTGGACGACTGGCAAGGAAATAGCAAAGGTTAAAATACACAAACAAAAATCTTTGAAAGTCAAAGCATTCAGATTTTTCTTTGATTTTTACCAAATTTCCAAAGAAATGCAAGAATTGTTCATCAAGATTTTTTCCTTTGTTAATCTTTGCAAATCTGGCTTTGTTTGCTTCTTAACTAGAGAACTCACCTAGTTTAAATATACAAACTTCTGAAAATGATAGAATTGCTTAATTGTGAATGTGGACATCCTTAGCAAGATTTCTAAGCATGAGTCAATTTATATGACTGAAATGTAAAGATAGCAACTCTAAGAACCCATTAAACATTGATTACATGTTTTCATCTCTACCTGATTCATCTGAGCGACCCCCACAGTCATTTCTTGTGTCATACACCTTGTCCATGTATGTCCGAGTCTTCTGACTGGGGAACGTGAATATTAAGTTTTGTGGGAGACCGCTGTGCATTTGGCCTATGTAGACAATAATGTTATTTCTAATAGAAGCATTCATTCATTGATAATGTTTTAATTGTAATTCTGTACTTTCGATATGAGTTGCTGGTGACTGCTTTTTAATTTGCCTTGTCTATGACCTCACCAACAGATAGCAGACTGATCTTCACCATGACCGCAGTCCAGCCAGCCATTACGGAGTAGGGAGGTGGGCATGTGAGTAGGGAGCTGGGCATGTAAGTAGTGAGGGCCCCACCTAAGAAGCCCAGCCCTGTGAAGCTGTTTGACACTGTCAGTGTGACAAGTCTGGAGGATTTATGAGAAAGTACTGGATGTTAAGGTATGCACCTGTGACCCTGAACTTTAGGCTCTCTGTATTTTGCTTCTTGAAAATTTCACAGTTGGACGAGGTTAGTAATTAAGAGGCAGGTGACACCACTGTGTGTATGTCCCTTAATCCATGAGATGCTTGGCACTGTGATTGTGCCTAGTCTCACTTGAATTGCTAACAATATTTGTCAGCCCACCCAACCTCATTTAACACTGGATCAAATGTTCACCCCTATATCCTTGTCTCCCTAAATGTGGCAGAAACTCCTTGAAGATAGAAACCACATCTGCAGAAGCTTTGATGTTGGTCAGACCTGGGTTGGAACCCTGGCTTATCGGTTTACCAACCTGTATAATCTTGGGCCAGTCACCCAACTTCCCCCAAGTCTCTGTTCTTCATGGTTATAACAGCAACCACCTTGCAAGATGGTTGATAGGAATGAAAGACTGTGCTGGGTGTCCAGAGCCATGGTTGGCACGCAGCAAGTGGACTGATTAGCCACATCAGGAGACTGACTCATTCTGGAAGTACATGAGGGATAAATCTGCTCTGGCTAGTTGTGTGGATTATTGATAGCTCCATCACCTAGCTGGAGAAGGCAATGGCACCCACTCCAGTACTCTTGCCTGGAAACTCCCATGGACGGAGGAACCTGGTAGGCTGCAGTCGATGGGGTCGGTAAGAGTTGGACACGACTGAATGACTTCCCTTTCACTTTTCACTTTCATGCATTGGAGAAGGAAATGGCACCCCACTCCAGTGTTCTTGCCTGGAGAATCCCAGGGACGGCGGAGAGTCCTAGCAGGGAGACGTACTCGCGGGGTTTACAGGTATCCCAAAGGTGATCCCAAGACTGATCTCAGCAGCCAGCACTCCGGGCACAAGGAATGCCAGGCAGGAAATCCAGAGATACTGATTGGTGGGAGGCCAGCATTGCTCTATCACAGCAAAACACACAAATACAGAGGGGAAACAGGTCTTCATCTTGGGTAGAGTCTCGAGTTGGGGGCATGGCATAAATCAACCAGCTGTTGTCCATGTTTCCCTCAGTGTGAAAGGTGGGAGACGTTTAGGACCTTCAGTGTGTGTTCTGAGCTGTAGTGGTGCTTTTCCTGCGTACAGTATCTAATTCAGTCTCTGAACAACAGGCTTTTGATGAATGGGTGTTGCTCCCTGGATTGTAAAAATGAAGCTTTAAGGTGAAGCAATGAGGCCAGTGAAGTGGAGTGACTTCTGAGGTTTATGCTGAGGTCAGGGGAACGATCTCATTTCACGCTCAGGTCTTCTGGTTCCCCACCCAGGGCTGTGCCAGGGTTTTTTCCCCAAACTGGCCTTCAGGCTACATACCTGAGAATCACGGAAGGCAATGCAGATTCCTAGGCTCCCCCCACCTGAGGCCTATAGGCTCTCCAGAGGGTGGGACAGGGGGTCTGTATATTTTTTGAGGGCCTCAGGTCACTCTTAAACACACCAAAGTTTGATACAACCCTGTGCCAAAACACAAACCTTGATCTTGGTTTCAAGCATTCCCAAGGACTTTGCTTGCTGGCTTCTGGCCTCAGCAGTCCTGGGAGAGCAGGAGAGGCAAGCTGCCTGACTGGTTTTACGGGCACACCATGCACAGTGCTCAGACTGCTCTTGATCTTCTCAGAGTTCAGCACGACTGCCTTGCACCGACAGTGAGACACACCCTGGATATTTCGGAGGCGACCCATTGGCCAGAGTTCCTAGCGTCTCTGCACCTTCTTCCGGGGCCTGGGTCTGCAGTCACCCCCGCTGTGGGTCAACAGTGTATCGAGAGAGACGGAATGGCATCTTTTCATGGGAACCGCTCCCAGACTCTAAGGCTTTTTCTGCCCCTCTGACTAGTGTAAACATTATTTTATTTCTGACGCCTAGCAGTGCTCCAAAGTCATCCGTCCTGTCCAGTGGCTGTGAACAGTCGCATTATTGGTAGAGAAACTTAGGCTTCGAGAGTCTAAGGGTCACGGCCAGGGGGTGGTGGAAGCGGGGGTTCAGACACAGTGAGACACAGAACAGTTGCTTGCTGTCCCACAGAGCTCCACAGAAGACCCTCCCTCGCCGAGACCCCAGACACCAGAGAGTTCTTGTTTCTGAAACCACAGCCTCCCACTCCTGGGGTCCGTGTTCCTTCGTCCTGCCCACAGCAGCTACAGCCTTTAAAATGTTCTCATTCTTTGAAAGTCCCACTCTGGGACCCTATCCTCTGCCTATAATTAAGTATATAGAAGACAGTTCTAAGTAAAAAGATTTTTTTACTTAGTGTAATGTGTAATAGGCGATGCCAAATGCAAAACAATGCAGAAATACTTCAGTCATTTTTAATATCGAACATCTGTTTACTAAAACTGATCAAATAAGCTACTCACTTGTATATGTAGTTGGTTCTCCACTGTGCGAAATAATCATACAGGAACACAAAACATAAAAACAAAGTCTGGGGTGCTAGCAGTGGCCGCCTCTAGATGGTGATTCATTTGTTCATCATTCATTCCTTCAGCAAATATTTACAGAATGTCTGTGTCAGGTAGTGTGTTAGGCTCCTCAGATAAATGATGAACAAGACTGATGTCGCCTGCCCTCAGTGAGCTGACAGTCTAAACTATGTGATTTTTAGCAGATTTGTGTCAGAATCACCAGCGGGTGCTTTTTAAAAAAATTCATATATCACAAATGTTACTCCCAAAGATGGTGGTTTACTGTCTCGGATGGGGTTAGAGCATAATATGCTTTTTTTTGAAAGCTCCCTTTGTTACTCTGGCTTCTCTTGTGGCTCAGCTGGTAAAGAATCCACCTGCAATGCGGGAGACCTGGGTTCAATCCCTGGGTTGGGAAGATCCCCTGGAGAAGAGAAAGGCTACCCACTTCAGTATGCTGGCCTGGAGAATTCCATGGACTGTAGAGACCATGGGATTGCAAAGAGTCGGACACGACTGAGTGACTTTCACTTTGTTACTCTGAAACCCAGACTGGAGAATACTCTTCTAGAAATCTTTTATAATTGTATAATATATCCCTTCAGGAACAAAACAAATAAAGGAAACTAGCATTCCCATAAAATACATAAACATTTATGTATATACCCAACAAGGTCCTACTCTATAGCACAGGGAACTATATTCAATATCCAGTGATAAACTGTAATGGAAAAGAATATATAAAACAACAATATGTGCATATATATATATATATAATATATATATACATAACTGAATCACTTTACTATACAGTAGACATTAACACAGCATTGCCAATCAACTATACTTCAATTTAAAAAAATTCTCAAACAAATTTATGTGTAAATTCTATGCCTGTACTGGTCTGCTAGTATATTATGTATGTTGTAAAATATTGTCCAAGACTGAAATTTTAGATGACAAAATATACTATATAAAAATAAAAGTCCTAATATTTTCTTCCCTGAACCCTCTTGTGAGTCCCATGTGGTTCATTTGGAAATTATTTTTCTATTCAGAAGAATAATGAGGCTGTGAATGGCAAACAAAAAAGCTACTTTTAAGAAGTCCTTGTTTATTTAGTACCACAGCCTCAAGGGTGTTTAAAAGGCTAATGCAAATGCTAATCATTAAAATAGAATTAGGTATTCAAATAGACCTCAAACATTAAAATGGAATTAGAACAAAGCATGTCTCTATTACCTCAGTGGCTAACATGTAATTGGAAATCATTTCATTGCAGGTCAGCAGACAGGAGGAAACTTTATGGGCTCTCTGGGTCCTAAAGTCATCTTAACTAAGCCCTAACAACCAAGAAAGTGGGAGAAGGGAGTGTGCAGACTAAAACATGAACAGAGGAGCTTGCTCAAGGCTTGGGGGTCTGAAGCCTGCAGTGAATTGAGGCCAGGCTGTAGCTGGGGCTCCCGAGTAATGGCTGGGGCTGACCGGGGCACCGAGAGGGCAGTAAGGCCGGGGCCTGCACAGTGCTTCCTGACGAGCTGCGAACCCATCTGATGCAGTGCCAGCTTCTGTACTGGAGAGGGCAGCAGAGAGCAAGGAATGGGCCCTCTCAGATGCTTGCAGAAAGCTTAATCAACTACCTTCACCCTTGCTTCTTCAGGAGAGGTCTGGCCAGGAAGGACTGGAAGGGTCAAGAGATTCTCACATCTCTCCCCGGCTCCTCAAGGATAACTGGCCAGGACATTTCAAAGTGTTTGGAAGTCAACATCTAGCCACTTGGCCCTGCCATGGTGATTGTTTTCCATTTGTAAGCAGGAAATTTGTAGTTTAAGCACCTTCACGTAAGCTGTTTCATTCGCCATCAGAGTGATCCTGTGAGGTAAGGGGGTTGTAGGACTGTTTCATAGATGAGGTAACAGATGCCTAAAGATGTGAATACTTGCCCAACCTTCCAGAGCCAGCTAGCGACAGAGTCGGACTTGGATCTCAGCCTCCGAAAAGCAAACAGAGTTTAACTTTTCCGATTCTCCTTTCTCAGGGTTGGTCAGTTTCTCAAAGACCTGTAGATTCTCTATGAGGAATTTAAATTTTTGTTTCCATAGTGATGATAATCTGTCACAGCTGTTAGGAACAGATTCTGACTCTCCCGGATGACTACACTTGAGTAGTGATACGTACCATCAGAAGGCTTGTGTTTCTGGTTTGATTTGTTTCTTTTTGAGTTTATATCAAGTGAAATCCAATTGACTTCTTGGTATACTCTGCCACTGAGATTTCTTGCCATAGGCTGAACACGGAAATGTGGGAGAACTGAATCATCTCAGGACACACAAAATACAGGCGTGTCAGATTCAAAAGGAATTTGCCTCATAATGTTCGTGTTTGCATTTCTAGTAGATGTGCACTGTGGTCTCCATCTTTGAAAATATCAATTTTCAATGATTCAATTAACGATAATTTTGGTAGTCAGTGTGCCTTGAAGAATGGCTCTGTTCTGGAGTACAGCAATAATTGGATTAGTTGTCCATTAAATGCAGACGAATATCTGCAAATCAAAGAGAAAACTTTTCAGAGTTATCAAGTGACATCTGCAACGTTCACTTACAGAGTGTTGGTTAAGTGGTGGTGCTCCTGCTCCTGAATTACAAACAAAGGCTGGCATGTATTAAAACCGCTGTTTTATGTGCAAACAGATGCTCTTGGGAGTTATATTTTCAAACTTACATTATAGGAAAAGACTAAATATATGACCGCGTGTGCATGATCATTCGCTTCAGCCATGTCTGACTCTTTGCAACCCTGTGGACAGGAGCCTGCCAGGCTTCTCTAACCGTGGGGTTTTCCAGGCAAGAATACTGGAGTAGGTTGCCATTTCCTTCTCCAGGGATCTTTACGACCCAGGGATTGAACCCATGTCTCTTACATCTCCTGCATTGGCAGGCGGGTTCTTTTACCACTAGTGCCACCTGGGAAGCCCAAATATATGGCCAGATCTGAGCTGACATTTTTCTATTATCAGCTGCAAATTGGTGATTTAGTTTCTGTAAGACAATGTCATCTACTTACCTATCACATTAAATTAATATCAATTTGAATTTCATTAGCTTTATGATATTTGATTTCAATTTTGCTCTTCAGTTTATATATTAACCTATAAACATGGAGTTTATACATTTTTAGGGTTGTACCTATAGAAATAATAATATATTAAAAATTAACATAATAGCTTGGGTCTGTAATAATTTCCCAAGAATGCGAAGGGTTCCATTCATCACCTGGTTTGAGGAATTTACACCCAAGAAAGTGCTCTTATTCCCTTCCCACTCCAGGATGGCTCACCTCTGAGCAGTGCCCACAGATTGTATTTCTTCCTCTTTCTTCTTCCCTAATATCAGCCCCAAGTCTTACTGTAATTCTATACTGAGCTCCTGGACCCAACAAGGGGACTCTTCTTGGGAAAAGTTTTGAAATCTTAATCTAGTTCAATTACCTCATTTTATACATGAAAAAACTGGGGCCTAGATGGATAAAATGGCTCTAGTTCAAGGTCACTCGAGACTGTAGCTGGCTCTCCTAACCCTCAGCACAGGGAACAGATCCACAGAAAGAGGACAGGGCGCAGCAGTCATTATTTACACTGCCTGCTCGTTTCCTATTTTAATTGAGAGATAAAGTCAACCGCTGGAGAAGTCACTGGCACCCCACTGCAGTACTCTCGCCTGGAAAATCCCATGGACGGAGGAGCCTGGTGGGCTGCAGTCCATGGGGTGTGAAGAGTCGGACACGACTGAGCGACTTCACTTTCATGCATTGGAGAAGGAAATGGCAACCCACTCCAGTGTTCTTGCCTGGAGAATCCCAGAGGGGGGAGCCTGGTGGGCTACCGTCTCTGGGGTCGCACAGTCGGACCCGACTGACACGACTTAGCAGCAGCAGCAGCAGCAGCAAACTCAACCGCAGGCAGGCCACAGGGCAGTAGGAGAGGGGGTATTAAGGGTGCAGTGGACTACTCACCCCCTGGCCAATGGGGTGCACGAACTCCCAGCCTGAGACTCCGGCTTCTCTGAGCCAAGACGACCGGGCACAGTGACCGCACTAGGAACCAGCGACCTGACCCTGGACTTGGATTTGCCAAGGTGAGCCATTGCCCCTGTGCAGGCCTCAGCTTCCACTTCTGTAAACATATTCAGGGTTTTGATAGAATTTCAGGTCTCCCAATATTCTCTGAAGAGTGTTTCTTAAAAACCTACATACCTGGGCCCCAACCCAGGTTTGGAATATCTAGGGGCTTCCCTTGTGGCTCAGCTGGTAAAGAATGCGCATGCAGTGTGGGAAAACTGGGTTCTCTCCCTGGGTTGGGAAGATCCCCTGGAGAAGGGAAAGGCTACCCACTCCAGTATTCTGGCCTGGAGAATTCCACGGGCTACAGTCCATGGGGTCACAAAGAGTCTGACACGACTGAGCGACTTTCACTTTCACTTTAGTCATCTAGGGGGAAATGCCTATTAACTTGCGTTTAACAAGGGCCTCCGCTCATTGCTATCATCAGGAAAACACTGGGCTTGCTGAGCACTGGGGCCTCTGCCGGCTTGTCAGTTCTGACTCATCAAAAAGCCCCAGATGCACTGCGAGCGTGGCTCTGAGAGGAAGAACCTGGAATCAGCATCAGCAGTTCCCTCCTAGTAGTAATGTCAGTGAGTTACTCAGCAAGGCTCCAAGGGACGGCGGAAACAGGAAGCGTGAGTTTCAACCAGAGGAACTAACCAAGAGAGGACAAGGGCAGGCCTTCAAGGAGAGGCAGAGGCAGTTGTGGGGGGCAGCAGTGTGGTTGTTTGGGGTTCAACACGCTGGGGAGGTCTGCGCCTGGAGTGGAGCCATCGTACTTCTTTCATGGCTCTGAGCGCAGCCAGCTCTGTGGTTCTGTTTCAGAAGGTGAATGTCCAGTGCGGCCCGTGGATGAAAGGGGGTCCTGCTTCAGAGGAATCAGCTGAGCTTCCCCCAGGGAGTCATCCTGACCCTGCAGGAGGCTGAGTGCCATTCTCTGTCTTAATGGGCAGTGACACCACCTAGTCAGAAACAGGCACGCAGAGATGAAGGGTGTAGAAGTTAGAACTGTGCGTGCGTGTGTGCTCAGTCGTGTCTGACTCTTTGTGACCCATGAACTGCAGCCCACCAGGCTACTCTGTCCCTGGGATTCTCTGGGCAAGAATACTGGAGTGGGTTGCCATTTGCTCTTCCAGGGGATCTCCCTGACCCAGGGACTGAACCCATGTCTCTTGTGTCTCCTGCACTGGCAGGTGGATTTTTAAACTACTGAGCCAATTAGAACAATAGGGAAGACTTATTTTGAGAATATTTCAAGAGAAGAGAGAAACTAAACTCCAGATACAGCAATGGCAACTGGGGACTCATGGCCAACAAGCAGAATGAGGGGGTCAGTGGTTGAAAAGTTACTAGGAGGAATTCGATCAAGGGTAGAGGGACTCTTGATAAATTGGATTCTTGCTAAAGAAGGCCAAGGCAATTACCTATCAAGAGTGAGAGATTCTCACTAAACTGGCTTAGGAGGAACTGTGTCAAGACTGGGCCCAGCAGGCCAAGGTCAAGGGCACAGGCCAAGGTCAAGTCAAGAAGAGAGTCGAGAGTAAATCAGTGGGTAAAATACTGACCAGCTTAAACTGACTTTGCTCCTGAAATAGGTTGACTGACTCACCGAACCATGAGTTATTTTAGGGACAGCACTACATACATTGTAGATGAGAACCCAGGTCTCCAGGATAAACCCAGAACCAAGAATCTTCAGACTACGCAACTCAAAGAATAGAAATGCTTCTAACAGACCCCTATACAAAGTGAGAAGTCCTCTAATAGAGAAAATCTGGCTTCCAGAAGCACTGGTAGCATATAAGGACTGATATCAGACTAACCAGCCAGCTTCCCAAGTTTGAAATTCCCCTAACCCTTACATTTCACCTGAACCCTGGCTCAGAGACACAGATTTGAGCTGGGTTTCTTGCCTTCTTGTCAGCTGACCTTGAGATAAAACCTTTCCTCAAAAGCCAGTGCCGTGGCTTCTACGTGCATCAGCTCGTGCTCAGTTAGAGGAGGAGCTGATTAAGGTTTGTCAGGAAAGAAGTCTGTTAGAGGCTGAGGATGGCCAGGCTGAGCTAAGTTAACAAGACCCAGTGGGAATCTGAATTTCTGTCAGGCTGAAGCAGCTGGCTGAGAGGAATACTCTTCCTCAGGTGAATATGAAGGATTGAACTGGGGGCTTGTACTGCTTAGCAGTAATAAATAATAAAATAGTACTAGCTGTAGCTCTGATTGATTGTTTACTATGTGCCAGGAAGGTTACACACATTTTTGGAAATCTTTAGAAAAACCCTCAAAGATGATGTCATTATTCTACATTTACAAGTGATGGAACAGGCTCAGAAAAACACGTTCAAATCAGGAGCTGAATCCAGGTCAGAGTGATTCTAAAACTCCAATTATTTCCACTGTGCTATGAATCTTATACATATATAGTCATTTGAAGAGAGAATGGATTTGTAGAGTGAAAGAATAAATGAACACATGAATTCTATTCAAGTCTAGAATAGATTTCCTGGTACAAGGACTCACCTCTCTCAAATCTCGAGAATTGTATGAGCCTCTTATCCACACTAACTGCCCCTCTCCCTCTGTCACTGTTTCACTGCCTCACCTTCCATAATGTTAAAAAAACAAGTTAAGATGCATAACAGGGAGGGTTAACTGGTTGCAAGCCTGGATTCTTGGTGGGCAGCCTCGCTCATGGAGACCCTGGGGGTGGAGGAGGTCCGACGGCCACCATGCAGACCTGGCTGTGTTGATATCCCGGGGTCACTGACTTACCTTTGCCCCGTTTCCACTAACGGCCAAGTCTGTGAACCACCTTCACCGATCAAGGTGGTGAAAGGAGAGGAAGGCTTGTGACTTGGGTGTGGAGAAGTGTCGTTCCACAGCCTGCCATCCGTGGTGATGTAGTCTGTTCCCAGAAATGCACTGTTGATGTGAATACTCAAGTGGCTGGAAATATTAACAGCTAATCCAAACCGTCAGAATGGTTGGCTCCAACCTAACAAAGAAGGATAAACAAAATCTTTCTAAACTAGGGAATAGCTTTGGATTATTTTTCTTTGCTTTTCCAACTCATCAGAGATAAGCTTTCATCACCAGAATGTTTTATTAATATTTTTCTAATTGGCTTTATTATTTTGTTATTTTGTTAATCAAGCTAATCACAAGCATAGCATCTTTATATCTGTATTACTGATTGGTTTCTTTCAAACTATGTTGACAGTTCAGCTGTTTTTGAACCCACTTTTTCCTTTCTTTTGATGAAATAGATCATATCTTATTGGCTTCTTTGAAGATTGGCTGCCTTTTTAGGGACATTTTCATCATACTGATTGGTGTGCTTATGAAATGTATAGTGAGGACAGATTCATAGGAGGCTGGAGTGGAGAAGAAGGAAATAATTATCTATCTAGTGTAAAATGTGAACTTGAAATGTTCTGTGTAAGCTGCCAACTATAAAAGGTCACGAAATAATGGTGTAAGCTATTTAGGAGGACACAGTTGTTTTGTATCTGGTCTCAGCCTATGGATACTGATATTCTCAGTGAAAAATGTCTGGGGGTGTTCACCCTGGCAGCTCCTACTTCTTGCGAGACCCCCATAGTCATTTCCGAAACCAATGTTGTTGGTTGTGGAATGGACTTGCCCTTGGGTTCTTATTATAGTTGCAAATTGTACCTCAGCAACAACTGATTGTATTAGGGAACTTTGGAAAAACAAGTTTTATTATTCAAAAGTCCTGGAGGGTACAGAGCACACCTGGGGTCACACAGTGGGGTTGGGTGTGGGGCAGTGAAACCCAGGGTTCTGCCTTTACTGCGGTGGAAGGGAGAGTGCCTAGGGTTTCACAGGTTCACTTTATTGGTGAATTCTAAAGCTAGTGTGAGAATATAACCTAGTTCCTAGTATTATTTAGGGCTTCCCTGGTGGCTCAGTGGTAAAGAATCCACCTGCCAATGCAGGAGATACGAATTTGATCCCTGGGTTGGGAAGATCCCCTGGAGAAGGAAATGGCAACCCAATCCAGTACTCTTGCCTGGAATATCCCATGGACGGGGGAGCCTGGTGGGCTGCAGTCCACCGGGTCGCAAAGAATCGGACGCAACTGAGTGACTTCACTTTCTTTCTTTACATCATGACTGCCACCTGGCGGACAGTTGTCATATGACACATTGACTGCATCCCGTTTTCCCAAATGGATGCTAATTTTAGAGGTCAAAATGAGAAGAAAAAAAAGTGTACTTTGGAATTGTTGAAACGGGATATATTTGCATAAAAATATTGACTAGTTATTTTTTTACATAACATTTTCATATTAGGTCCTTAAATAATGACTCTGGTTTTTAAAAATATGGCTTGATTTATTAAATGCCAGTAGATGCTAAATGTGGATGACATGTCACTATCGCACAAAGGAGGTGACAGCTTCCACTACAGCCTCACAGAAGCTGTGCTTGGTGCCTGCCTTTCACCTGTTGAGAGAAGAGGCTCTTACATCAGTATATAATTTAGTCCTGATCATCTTCCTTTTTTTCCCTCTCTCCTTCCTTTCAGAAAATACAGATAAGAAAGTTATTCACAGTCAACTTCTTCTCTTTCAAATAAAAAAGTTAACGGCAGACTTCACAAGACAGGCAGTGGGTGCTTTTTGTCCCTCGTGTGCCAAGGGACAGTCCTCAGTCTATTTCTGCTGTGAACACGCACGTGCCGGCTCCTACAGGAGGTCTGGTGCCTTTACTGTCTGCTAGCTGGGTGAGTCTCGCACTTCTCTGGGTGTCAGTTTCCTTGACTGGTGGATACACTCCCCTGTCCTCCCAGCTCTGAGGGACTCCTACATGAAGCCACTGGAGGCGATGTGCAGATGCATTTGGGTGTCTATTAGAAGCTTTCTGCTGATGTACAATCAAAATGACTGAAAGAATTCTTGGAGAGTGTTTTGGCAAGCGCCTGAGGTGGTAGAAACAAAACTTCTCAATTTAAATTTTTTTTGACTTTTAAAATAATTTGGAACGAAATCCAAGGGTTGGATCTAAATCTGTGTGTGGTAAAGAATTTGGCCAACTCTCAGGTTTAAGAATGGTGACAGAGGACTCCAAGATGGCGTCAGTCGTACCACTGAAGGAGAAGAAGCTCCTGGAAGTCAAGCTAGGGGAGCTGCCAAGCTGGATACTGATGCCGGATTTCACCCCTTCATGCACCGCTGGAGCATTTCAAAGAGGTTTCTGTCGGTATTACAAGTACCCGAACGTGAAGAGGGGGAGCATCGCGGGGCTCCAGTCCTGCTCAGTGGGCAGAGCACAGGTTGCTGGGAAGCCCACCCAAGAGGAGCCTCCACTTTCTCCCCGGTGTGTGCTTACATGGCAGGCACGTGGGGACTCCCTGAACATAAACCCCTTTCTTCAGGCAGCCAAACTGCAGAGCCCTCATGGTCTCCAAAATGAGCCCTCGAGGCTGTGGGAAGCTTGTGACTCAGGCACCCAGTGGGGAGAAGATTCAGGGCCCCTCAAAGCAGGTGAAAGCTTCTGGGGCTTCCTCACTTGGGGATTCCTCTCTCCATCTCCTCTTGATGGCCCCAAATTGGAATAATCCTCCCCAGGTCCTGACTATTTGTCTGACAGAAGGATTATAAGTGTGTGTGACCCTGGCACCAGGTGATGTAGAAAATCTGACCTCCAGGAACTGTGGGCTGCAAAAAATCTCCTTAGGTCATGATCATGAAAGTCGTTTTTAGCAGCAATGAAAATCATGGCTGGTTTCTATTATTTGGCAACTAGGTTAGCCTGTTTACCAATTTTAGGGCAAAAACTTGAAAGTGAAGTCACTCAGTCGTGTCCGACTCTTTATAACCCCGAGGACTGTAGCCTGCCAGGCTCCTCTGCCCATGGGATTTTCCTGGCAAGAATACTGGAGTGGGTTGCCATTTTCTTTTCCAGGGGATCTTCCCGATCCAGGGATTGAACCCAGGTCTCCTGCATTGTGGGCAGACGCTTTTACCATCTGAGCCACCTGGTGACTATATGTGCTTATGCATATAGTTAACTTTATTAAAAATGTCTTTATAATGAAACTATTATATGTGTGTATGTGTGTGTGTCACGTTCATACATCAAGATAAGCATATTGACATTTATGGGAAGTTTTGATTATTGGAAGTGACTGGCAGTGGATGTACCTGGGCCATTCTTGTGCAGAATCTTCAATCCCTGGGAACCCCAAGGAACTAAGTATGACCCAGGCAGCTGATTTAACACCCACCAGCTTGGTTACTCAGGATTTACCTGCAACTGCCCTCCAGGTCAAGTTGTCCAGGAGCCAGAGTTTGGAAAACCCTTACTGGTACTTTAGGTGCCTTGAAGCCATTGGCTGAAACACAGAGAAGGTATCATTGGGTGGCTCGGCGATGTGACCCAAATGTTCTTGTTTTGCAGAGCCATTTTCTTTATTTTTCAAAAAATTAGAAATATCACCTTTTTTACAACTCAGATCTGAAGGCATTTCCTTTGCAGTGGAGAAAGGAGAGATTTCTGTCACCTGTAAGAGAAGGAACAGGCTTGACTATTCTGATGCACAGTAATTTACTTGGGGTTATAGAACATACTGGAATGAAGTGAGAGTTCTCTGAGGGACGGCTGAGCTGAGGCTCTGCCATCTTGCCTCATTAAAGGCTGCTCTGTGAATGCTGGTGAAAGAGAAGGAGAGGGGAGGGAAGGAGGAAAGGAGGAAATTGGCAGGGTCCAAGCTTTTAGGAAGCAGGTGTCAGGTTCAACAAGAATCATTTAGTCCCACTAAAGATAATCTAGAAGGACCTTTTGGGGGAAAGTATCCTGTTTCTCAATATGTAGGGATTATAAGCCAAGCACAAATTGTGTCCTCTCCAGGCAGTTAGACTTGTCTGGGCAGATGGATGAATTATAGGAGCCGTGTTGTGCGGGGTGGAGGCTCTTCTCTGGGAAGGTTAGTGGGGGAGGTTCAGACAGCGAGGGCTGGAGAGAGAGCAAGCTGAACGTGCCTGATCCTGGCTCCTGGACTGGTCCTCTGAAATCATCCTGGAGCCTTAGAGAGCGGGGAGGGCTGGGGGAAGGTGAGCAAATGCAACCAGGACTAAAGCAGCTGGGTCTGATTTTTTTAGATTGAAGCAAAGTTGACTTACAGTGTTGTTTTAGTTTCAGGTACACAGCAGAGTGATTCAGTTATACACCTATCTATATTCTTCTTCAGATTCTTTTCCATTGTAAGTTATTACAGGATGTTGAATATAGCTCCCTGTGCTATATAGTAGGTCCTTGTTGTTTATTTTATATATAGTAGTATATGTCTGTTAATCCCAAACTTCTAATTTATCCCTACCCTGCTACCCTCTCTGGTAACCATAAGTTTGTTTTCTATGCCTGTGAGTCTATTTTAGTTTTGTATATACATAGATTTACATTACTTTTTAGATTCTGCATAGAAGTGTTATCATAGGATATTTATCTCTTTTTAAGTTACTTCACTTAATATGATAATCACTAGGCCCGTCCATGTTGCCTCAAATGGCATTATTCCATTCCTTTTAATGACTAATATTATATTGTATATACATCAATCACATCTTCTTTATCCATTCATCTGTTGATGGACATTTAAGTTGCTTCCATGTCTTAGTCACTGTAAATAGTGCTGCTATGAACATGGGGTGCATGTACCTTTTTGAGTTAGAGTTCTTGTCTTTTCTGGATATGTCCAGGAGTTGGATTGCTGGATCATATGGTAGCTCTATTTTTTAGTTTTTTATGGACCCTCCATAGAAGGCTGCACCAATTTACATTCCCATCAACCGTATAAGAGGGTTCTCTTTTCTCCATACCCTCTCCAGCATTGGTTATTAGTAAACTTTTTAATGATGGCTCTTCTGAGTGGTATGAGGTTATGAGGTTAAGGTTATCATGGTTTTGATTTGCATTTTTCTAATAATTGGGCTTCCCTGGTGGCTCAGCTGGTAAAGAGTCTGCCTGCAATGCAGGAGATCCTGATTCTAATCCTGGGTTGCGAAGATCCGCTGGAGAAGGGATAGGCTACCCATTCCCTGGTGGCTCAGCTGGTAAAGAATCCACCCACAATGCGGGAGACCTGGGTTCAATCCCTGGGTTGGGAAGATCCCCTGGAGAAGGGAAAGGCTACAGTATTCTGGCCTGAAGAATTTGTCCATGCGGATGGAAGAGTCAACACAATTGAGTAACTTTCACTTTTCACTTTCTAATAATTAGCAACTGTGCCTTTGCATGTGCCTATTGGCTGGCTGTATGTCTTCTTTGGAGAAATGTCTATTTCTGTCTTCTACCTGTTGTCTGTATTGAGGTGTTATTTTTTTCCTTTAATTGAGCTGTATAAGCTGTTTGTATGTTGTTGGTATATAAGGAGCTGTTTTTGTGAAAAGCTTTTAGTGTTCAGATGGCAAAGTGGGATACAGAGTCTGAGAGAGGGATTTTCTCCTTGTTTCTTTACACCTGTTAAAAAGCTTAGCATCAGCTGTGGTTAAACAGAAAAGGAATGGACTGAAAAGCCATCATTTCACAGAAATACCAGGAAGCTTAAGGCAGGCTGGCGGAAGGCTGAAATAAGGGAGACCAAACGTCTGCAGGCCCATAGCGATATCTTGCCAGTGAGGATATGGCTGTGACACTTTGCACAGTATCTGCTTCTCCCAGAAACCAGACACGGCTGTGCTCACTGCTGCCGCTGCTATGGACTCCACTGTCCTCAGTGCTTTGTGTCAATAGACACCGGTTACAACATCTGGAGTGGGGGCATCTGATTGGTTAAACCTTCATCACATACTTGCACTTCAGCTGCAAGGGAGGCTGGGTAAAGGAGTAGCTGGGCTTTCTGACTTTTTTAAAGGGAAGTGATTTGAGACATTGTTTTAAGAGCACACCTACTTCTGCTTTATTGATTACGCCAAAGCCTTTGACTGTGTGAGTGAGTGAGTGACTTTGTAGATCACAACAAACTGGAAGATTCTTCAAGAGATGGGAAGACCAGGCCACTTTACCTGCCTCCTGAGAAATCTATATGCAGATTAAGAAGCAACAGTTAGAACCAGACATAGAATAATAGACTGGTTTCAAATTGGGAAAGGAGTATGTCAAGGCTATATATTGTCACCCTGCTTATTTAACTTACGTGCAGAGTATGTCATGTGAAATACCAGGCTGGATGAAGCACAAGCTGCAATCAAGATTGCAGGGAGAAATGTCAATAATCTAAGATATGCAGACGATACCACCCTTATGGCAGAAAATGAAGAGGAACTGAAGAGCCTCTTAATGAAAATGAAAGCAGAGAGTGAAAAAGCTGACTTAAAACTCAACATTCAGAAAACTAAGATCATGGCATCTGGTCCCATCACATCATGGCAAATAGGTGGGCTAACAATGGAAACAGTGAGAGACTATATAATTTTTTGGCCTTAGAATCACTGCAGATGGTGACTGCAGCCATGAAATTAAAAGATGCTTACTCCTTGGAACAAAAAGCTATGACCAACCTAGACAGCATATTAAAGACCAAAGATGTTACTTTGCCGACAAAGATCTGTCTAGTCAAAGCTATGGTTTTTCCAGTAGTCATGTATGGATATGAGAGATGGACCATTAAGAGAGCTGAGTGCCAGCTTCTGCACAACAAAGGAAACTATAAGCAAGGTGAAAAGACAGCCTTCAGAATGGGAGAAAATAATAGCCAATGAAGCAAAGGACAAACAATTAATCTCAAAAATATACAAGCAACTCCTGCAGCTCCATTCTAGAAAAATAAACAACCCAATCAAAAAGTGGGCCAAAGAACTTAACAGACATTTCTCCAAAGAAGATATAAAAATGGCTAACAAACACATGAAAAGATGCTCAACATCACTCATTATCAGAGAAATGCAAATCAAAACCACAATGAGGTACCACTTTACACCAGTCAGAATGGCTGCCATCCAAAAATCTACAAGCAATAAATGCTGGAGAGGATGTGGAGAAAAGGGAACCCTCTTACACTGTTGGTGGGAATGCAATCTAGTACAGCCACTATGGAAAACAGTGTGGAGGTTCCTTAAAAAACTGCAAATAGACCTGCCATATGACCCGGCAATCCCACTGCTGGGCATATACACCGAGGAAACCAGAATTGAAAGAGCCACGTGCACCCCAATGTTCATCACTGCTTTGTTTACAATAGCCAGGACATGGAAGCAACCTAGATGCCCATCAACTGACGAATGGATAAGAAAGCTGTGGTACATATACACAATAGAATATTACTCAGCATTAAAAAAAAAATCATTTGAAGCAGTTCTACTCAGGTGGACGGAACTGGAGCCTATTATCCAGAGTGAAGTAAGCCAGAAGGAAAAACAACAATACAGTATACTAATGCATATATATGGAATTTAGAAAGATGGTAACGAGAAACCTGCATGCGAGACAGCAAAAGAAACGCAGATGTATAGAACAGACTTGTGGACTCTATGGAAGAGGGCAAGGGTGGGATGTTATGGGAGAATGGCATTGAAACATGTTAATTATCATATGTGAAATCAATCGCCAGCCCAGGGCTGATGCTTGGGGCTGGTGCACCGAGATGACCCAGGGGGAGGGAATCGGGAGGGAGAAGGGAGGGGGGTTCTGGAGGGGGAGCATATGTAAACTCATGGTGGTTTCATGTCAATGTATGGCAAAACCAACACAATAAAGTAAAAAAAAATTAAAAAAAAAAAAAAAAGAAAGCTGAGTGCCAAAGAATTGGTGCTTTTGAACTGTGGTATTGGAGAAGATTCTCAAGAGTTCCTTGGACAGCAAGGAGATCCAACCAGTCAATCCGAAAGGAAATCAGTCCTGAATATTCATTAGAAGGGCTGATGCTGAAACTCCAATACTTTGGCCACCTAATGCAAAGAACTGACTCCTTGGAAAAAACTCTGATGCTGGGAAAGATTGAAGGCAGGAGGAGAAGGGGATGACAGAGGATGAGCTGGTTGGATGGCATCACCAACCCAATGGACATGAGTTTGTGCAAGCTCCCGGAGTTGGTGATGAACACGGAAGCCTGGCATGCTGCAATCCATGGGATCGTAGAGTTGGATACGACTGAGTGACTGAATGATTTTAGGACCACCAGAGAATGGGTGACTTTACACAGGAAATAAAATATGCCTGGTCTGGGAAAGTTAGCATAAAGCCAAAGATAATGACAAACTGATTGTCAGAATAAATTTGTTTTAAGATGAATCAACCAATTATCTATTTACTTACCTTTATGTACAAAAGGAGAGGAAAGAAAGAAAAAGTTCTAAGACAGTTTGTTTTTTTAACAAATATCATTTGTTTGAATGGCATGGATATGTGCCATTACACACTTGTCCAAACCCATAGAATGTATAACATCAAAAGTGAACCCTAATGTAAACCATGGACTTTGAGGGATTTTAATCCTCATTTGTAACAAGGGTTCCACTCTGGTGGGGATATTGATAAGGGTACATGTGAGGGAACAATGATATATGGAAAATCTCTATATCTTCACTTAATTTTGCTGTCAGCCTAAAACTGCCCTAAAAATTAAAGTTCTTAAAAATTAAAAAGTAGGGACTTATAAGAATCTGCCTGCCAGTGCAGGGGACATAATTTCAATTCCTGGTCTAGGAAGATCCCACATGCTGTGGAGCAGCTAAGCCCATGCCCACGACTGCTGGCCCACACTCTAGAGCCTGTGGGTCCCAGCTACTGAGCCCACGAGCCCTAGAGCCTGTGCCCCTCAGCAAGAGAAGCCACCACAATGAGAGGCCTGGGCCCCCACAATGAAGAGCAGCCTCCCCTCTCTGCGCAAAGCCTGCACAAAGCAAAGAAGAGCTAGCATAACCAGAAATAATTTTTTTTAAAACATTAAGAAATATTCCTTGGTATATACATTTCCTTAGGATATAAAGAACTTATTACATAAGAAAAAGGACAATGACCTAACAGAAAAGTGGGACAAATAAATACTTAAATACTAGTGGCTTAGTTTGTGAAAACTTGTAGGATCTTGCTTGCAATTAAAGAACTGTAAATTAAAGTGGAAACAAGCTATCATTTTAAATCATTAGGGTGAAGGTTAAAAAGCTAGAAACTTAACCTACTCAAAGATCATGAAGATATTCTCCTACGTTTTCCTCCAAAGACTTGTATTTAGGTCTAGATCTATAATCCATCTCTAGATAACTTTTTAGTAAGATGTGAGGGCTGAAATTTAATTTTTTTCTCAGAGTGATATTTAATGACCCAGGGCTGTTTATTGAAAAAATATATTTTCTCCACTGAGTCTCAGTGGTGTCTGTGTAGATTAATTTACATGCTTGTACACATCTGTTTCTAGATTCTCTATTCTATTCCATGGGTTTATTTGCTTTGTCAACACCTGTCTTAATCACTGTAGCTTTATAATAAGTCTTGAGAGTAGGTAATTTAATTCTTCTCCATTGTTCTTCAAGTTTTGGCCATTCTAGGTCCCTGAGTTTCCATATGCTGGTATTAATCAAAGTGTGTTTCTTTAAAATAGTCATAAGTAATTCTTGTTGGTTTCTCTGGTTGGTCGTCTCTCAACCAGAATGTTTAGAATTGTACATTTAAGATTGACTTTAAGTCTACCATTCTGCTGTTTCTTTTCTATTTGTCCCACCTAGTCTTTGTTCCCATATTTTTCATTTCCTGCCCTTTTTGAATCAATCAAGTGTACTTTTTAATTATCATTCCACTTTATCTTCTCTGTTAGCTTTTTAGTTCTGTATTATTCTTTTGCTTATCTACTGGTCAGGCCTTGCCGAAGTGAATTTCATCTATATTGTATTTGTTCCTCTTTCTCCTGTGTGGTATGCCAGTGCCTCTCCCCATTCAGCCCAGGTGCTACACAAGATGCTGACTTTCAGGTGGGCACTAGGGAAATCTCAGTCTCCCTGACCAGTTCAGAAATCAGCATGGGACACAACTGCAGTGAATGAGGCTAAAGCAGAGGCTTCCTGGAAGCTTCTGGGCAAGTTCTTCCTCACTCTGTTGGAAGGGGCATGGGACACCTCTTTCTCCCAATGGGCTGGACAGAAACCAGGAAGCACATAATCCCTGTTACAGTCACACTGTGAGGCCTAGGGCAACCAGACGTAGGATAAAGCTGAACTGTAGCCAGCAGAGTGCAGAGTCTGAAGAAACCTGGGTCTTATTGACATGCTGCTGAGCTGCTCTGAACCAATCTTGCGGTGCGCCTAGCTCTGGACTTCCTCCCATGTGAACAAACACATTCCCTTGTTTATTTGAGCCCTCTTAGGCGGATCTTTCTTTATTTTAATTAACTCTTATTGGAAGACAGTTGCTTTACGATGTTGGGTTAGTTTCTACTATCCAGCAAAGTGAATCAGCCACACACATGCATGTATCCTCTCCCTTTTGGACTTCCTTCCCATTGAGGTCACCACAGGGCATTAAGAGACTATTCTCATTGTGAGAATGAATATTCTCTGCGCTATAAAGCATATTCTCACTGTGCTGTGTGCTCAGTCGCCTCAGTCGTGTCTGACTCTTGCCAGGCTCCTCTGTCTGTATTCTCCAGGGAAGAATGCTGGAGTGGGTAGCCACTTCCTTCTCCAGGGAATCCTCCTAACCCAGGTCAAACTCAAGTCTCCTGCATTGCAGGTGGATTCTTTACCCACTGAGCCACCTGGGAAGCCCATAGTCTCATTAGTTACTGGTTTTATACATAGTATCAACAGTGTTGCCTTATTTTACAGCTAAAAGCATCCTAATAACAGATACAAGAAGTATACATTACTTTTATATTCAGAAAAATAATAAAGATCAGTGTCTTAAAATGCCTAATTACTAGAGATCTGACATTTGCTTCCTAAAACCATAGAAAGAATTTTCTTCCCCCAGTTCTTTCCTGCTAGACAATGACTTTTGTTATCTACTATATCGTAGTGCTTTGTGGTTGGTGAATCTGTGTAACATCTGGAGCCATGTAGCTGGGACCCCAACAGTCAGCACAAAGCTTAATATCTGTGCTAAGCTGGAAGACAATAGTGGTTGATCTATTTGATTTGTCCCCAAGTAGGAGGCTACATGTAAGCTGACCAAGGACACCATGCTCTCTTGGAGAGGGCCCTATAACATCTCATCAACGTAAGCAGAACAGCTTTATCTCTTAAAGAAGAACTGTGGAAGAGCACAGAGAGGTTTATTTTCTAAAAAGGGAGGGTAGTCAGGCCAAACTCCAAACTCTGGCTCGGTTGGGTAGATGGGCTCTTCTTTAAATACTGATGCTTTGTGGACTCCCCGGGGTCCAGTGGTTAAGACTCCACCTACCATTGTTGGGGGTGTGAACTCAATCCCAGGTCAGGAACCTAGTCCGTCTTGCGGACAAAAACCAAAACATAAAGCAGAAGCAATATTGTAAAAAATTCAAACAGTGCAGTTCAGTTCAGTGGCTCAGTCGTGTCCGACTCTTTGTGACCCCATGAATTGCAGCACGCCAGGCCTCCCTGTCCATCACCAACTCTCGGAGTTTAACCTAAACCCATGTCCATTGAGTCTGTGATGCCATCCAGCCATCTTATCTTCTGTCGACCCCTTCTCCTCCTGTCCCCAATCCTTCCCAGCATCAGGGTCTTCTCCAATGAGTCAACTCTTCACATGAGGTGGCCAAAGTATTGGAGTTTTAGCTTCAACATCAGTCCTTCCAATGAATACCCAGGACTGATCTCCTTTAGGATGGACTGGTTGGAGCTCCTTGAAGTCCAAGGGACTCTCAGGAGTCTTCTCCAACACCACAGTTCAAAAGCATCAATTCTTCAGCACTCAGCTTTCTTTATAGTCCAACTCTCACATCCACACATGACTACTGGAGAAACCATAGTCTTGACTAGATGGACCTTTGTTGGTAAAGTAATGTCTCTGCTTTTTAATACGCTATATAGGTTGGTCATAACTTTCCTTCCAAGGAGTAAGCATCTTTTAATTTCATGGCTGCAATCACCATCTGCAGTGATTTTGGAGCCCCCAAAATAAAGTCTGACACTGTTTCCACTGTTTCCCCACCTATTTCCCATGAAGTGATGGAACCAGATGCCATGATCTTAGTTTTCTGAGTGTTGAGCTTTAAGCCAACTTTTTCACTCTCCTCTTTCACTTTCATCAAGAGGCTTTTTAGTTCCTCTTCACTTTCTGCCATAAGGGTGGTGTCATCTGCATATCTGAGGTTATTGATATTTCTCCCAGAAATCTTGATGCCAGCTTCTGCTTCTGCCAGCCCAGCGTTTCTCATGATGTACTCTACTTATAAGTTAAATAACCAAGGTGACAATATATAGCCTTGACATATTCCTTTTCCTATTTGGAACCAGTTTGTTGTTCCATGTCTAGTTCTAACTGTTGCTTCCTGACCTGCATACACGTTTCTCAAAAGGCAGGTCAGGTGGTCTGGTATTCCTATCTCTTTCAGAATTTTCCACAGTTTACTGTGATCCACACAGTCAAAGGCTTTGGCATAGTCAATAAAGCAGAAATAGATGTTTTTCTGGAACTCTCTTGCTTTTTCAATGATCCAGCAGATGTTGTGATCTCTGGCTCCTCTGCTTTTTCTAAAACCAGCTTGAATATCTGGAAGTTCATGGTTCACATATTGCTGAAGCCTGGCTTGGAGAATTTTGAGCATTACTTTACTAGTGTGTGAGATGAGTGCAATTGTGCTGTAGTTTGAGCATTCTTTGACATTGCCTTTCTTTGGGATTGGAATGAAAACCAATCTTTCCAGTTCTGTGTCCACTGCTGAGTTTTCCAAATTTGCTGGCCTATTGAGTGCAGCACTTTCACAGCATTATCTTTCAGGATATGAAATAGCTCAACTGGAATTCCATCACCTCTACTAGCTTTGTTCATAGTGATACTTTCTAAGGCCCACTTGACTTCACATTCCAGGATGTCTGGCTCTAGGTGAGTGATCATACCATCATGATTATCAGGGTCGTGAGGATCTTTTTTGTACAGTTCTTCTGTGTGTTCTTACCATCTCTTCTTAATATCTTCTGCTTCCGTTAGGTCCCTATCATTTCTATCCTTTATTGAGCCCATCTTTGCATGAAATGTTCCCTTGGTATCTCTAATTTTCTTGAAGAGACCTCTAGTCTTTCCCATTCTGTTGTTTTCCTCTATTTCTTTGCATTAATTGCTGGGGAAGGCTTTCTTATCTCTCCTTGCTATTCTTTGGAACTCTGCCTTCAAATGGAAATATCTTTCCTTTTCTCCTTTGCTTTTCACTTCTCTTCTTTTCACAGCTATTTGTAAGGCCTCTTTAGATAGCCATTTTGGTTTTTTGCATTTCTTTTTCCTGAGGATGGTCTTGATCCCTGTCTCCTGTACAATGTCACAAATCTCTGTCCATAGTTCATCAGGTACTCTGTCTATCAGATCTAGTCCCTTAAATCTATTTCTCACTTCCAATGTATAATCAAGAGGGATTTGATTTAGATCATACTTGAATGGTCTAGTGGAACAAATTCGATAAAGACTTTAAAAATGGTCCGCATCAAAAAATTTTTTTAAAAAATACTGATATCCTGTTCCTGACACAGATAAGGGGGCCTCTGAGAAGGGGACTCACTGAGAGAGAGGTGCATGCAGTTGACTTACTTCTTATCGACAGCCTCCCCGGAAGAGGGGCAAACACAGTAACAGCAAGTAAGAGGAGAGAGTTTTCATACAGGCATGCACCAGGGAGGAGGGGTTACCTTGCCCTGTAGATGAACCCTGTGAGTTGGCATGGGTTCAGGAGGCCAGGGCTTCTGTCAATGCTCGTGTCTCCATGGAAGTCCTAGGACACAAAAATGGCAAGGTAAGCTCTCTGGGTATTTCTGGGTGCCAACTTCTGTCCTGGGTGTTCAGGACTCCTTTTTATCCAACAGGTAAGCATGATAAGTAAACAGCTATGAGGCATCAGATGTGGGCTCTGTCTTTCAAAAATGCAGGTTAATGAATGATGTTGAGTCATAACTAATAGCTTGCTGAATGACAAAGTGAATTACTCACAAAAGATAAGATTAGGGTTTCAAAATTCTTAATTTTGTCAGATAGGTTTAAAAGGGAACATGCCGAAAAATCAGAGCAGGTACCAACAGGCCAGAAAGGATAAGCTAGGTTCTTTAGAGACAAAATGGCAATGTGAGAGGCAAATGTTAGGATGTGGTTTGAAATATACTGGTTCCACCAGCCAGGAGCTAATCTCCCTTAGAGCAGTGGTTCTCAGCTTTGACTGTACGTACAATCACCTGGAGAGTTATATGTCCCCGTAAGGCTGAAAAATCAGACTCTGGGATTTGGAGTGGGGCAGGCCTCAGTGTTTTCTAAACCTCTCTAGATGATTCCATCATGGGAATTGAGAACCAGCTGCCCTTGGAATGGAACTTCCTGCCATCACTCTAAGTTCCTCGGCCCTCTGCTTCGTTTCAGGATGTAGGAGCTTCTGTTGTGTCAGTAGGAACACTGATGCTTTGACACAGCGGAACAACTGGCATGTGGGAAACTCAGTAATAGACGTATTCAAGACTCGAGGGGCTTCCATGGTGGGATGAGAAGAGGAGATGGTTGGATGGCATCACCCACTCAATGGATATGAGTTTAAGCAAACTCCAGGAGATAGAGAAGGACAGGGAAGCCTGGCCTGCTGCAGTCTGTAGGGTTGCAAAGAGTTGGACAATACGTAGCGACTCAAAAGCAACAAGCCTTGAACGTACCTCAGTTAGTATGTGACATTTTTTCATTGGGGCATAGTTGATTTATCATGTGTTAACTTCTGCTGTACCTCAAAGTGATTCAGTTATGCATATATACATTCTTTTTTATATTCTTCTCCAAGCGTCTCTTATATCCTTCTGCATTGGCAGGCAGGCCCTTTACCCCTAGCGCCACCTGGGAAGCCCCTATCATAGGATATTGAATATAATTTTCTGTACTATACAGTAGGACCTGCTGTTTATCCGTCCTGCATATAATAGTTTGCATTGCTAACCCCACCCTCCCAATCCTTCCCTTCCCCAACTCCCTCCCCCTTGGCAAGCACAAGTCTGATCTCTATGTTCCCAAGTCTGTTTCATAGATAGGTTCATTTGCGTCATATTTCAGATTCCACATGTAAGTGATATAATATGGTATTTTGTTCTCTTTCTGAATTCCTTCACTGTGATAATCTCTAGTTGTATCCATGTTGCTGCAGATTGCATTATTTCATTAATTTTTTTCTATCCGAGTAGTGTCCCACTGTCTCTATGTACCACATTTTCTTTATCCATTCACCTGAGTACATGACATTTTGAACTTGTATGGAACGAGGGGAGATGAGTTCCAGCAAAGTCATGCTCGCCTGGTATGCAGATTCACCGAGTAAGATCTGCAGGGCAGGGCCAGGCCCTGGGTCTATGCCTATCTCCTCTGCCTCCTTGGGGCCCAGTCCAAGTCAGCACAGAGCATGGGCCCGATACGTGTCTGTTGAGGGGGATTGATTAACTGTTAGGGGGAACTTTCTTGTTTCAAATATTTAACCTTTTGGAGGAGAAACGGTGAACATAAAATCACTGAGCACCAAGAAGCTATTTAAGATACTTCTCATAAATTGATTCTGGGATATTTAATACATCTGACTATTCTCAGGGAATGTGAAGAAGAAAAATAACAGAAACATCTACAAGTTTAAGGTACCTCCCAGATTCATAAAGTAACATGAACAAATCTGAGTGTAGAACAATTTCACTGAGTTTATGAATAAATAATAAAACACAGGGCGAATGTATCATACAATGGCCTGTACTCTGTTTCACAGAGAGGAAAACTCAGCAGGCAGTGAGTCTGGGGTGGTCTAATCTCAGTGTATTAATTACATATCCAATATAGTTTCAGTCCCAGAGCATAAGCTTGCCACAAACTGTTTCATGCTTCCCGTCATTGACATGATAGTAATGCAGGTCGATCATGATTGTGTGTGCCAGCTCCTATTACACAGCTCAGAAAAGGCTTCTCTGTCTGAACAGGAAAATCTACACAACAGACCATAAACCTCTGAAGTTACTTTCATCAGAAAACATTTACACGAATATCTGTGGTTTGTACTCCTTCTCTTAAGTGATTGCATCTCCTGTCTAAAGGAATACCTAAAACAGTTTCAATCATGTTACAATCCCATTCCGTATCTTTACTGCTATTTAAAAACCAACCTATACATATTTTAAAATTTTCTAGGCAACAAAAAATGTGAGTAGCTTACTCTTGCCATCCTGGTTGTATCAGTAGTACCCACTACAAAGGAGTAAGCTGGTAAACTTTTGAAGCTCTTATTAGGTGTATAAACCTGAGAAGCACTATCACAGAGAACGTTTGAACATTAGAGAGAAAGGACAGTGAAGGATTTTATAATAGCCCAAGTGTGGCCTACCTTTCATTCTATTTATTCTCTTGGCAGCTATCAGATTTGGAAACTCTTTATCACACAGAAAATCACCTAATGGATAGAAATGCATTCAATGCCACCTACTGGAAATATAAATAGTAATATTGCATGAAACATGGAAGTACAGATAGAATATTCATGTGCAACCAGTTTGTTCTACCAAAGTATATTATAGGTTTTAGCTTTGGGTATGGATAAAGAGACAGACATGAAATGATAATGAAATTATAGTTTGTTTTTTATATATCAGTCACTAATCGGCATTTTAGGAGAAAATTCTAAGCTACAAACTTTAAAAATCTTTATAGTTTAGTGGTTAACACCGCCATTACATCTTCCATAAAACAACCACTTTTCAAGCTATCGGCAATATTTTTTGAAAAGTTCAAGAATATTAAAATGACTAACCTTTTTCACCGAGTTCTATGGTTCACAGCTTCTTTCACTATATGACACGTGATCTAGCCAGGAGGAGGATATGAGAGAGGCGCTGTCACCAACCAGCACGCTTACATGAGTTTACCTCTCAGCAGATGACAGAAGAGCGGTTACCAGGGTGGTGAGCTTACCCCCAGGCTGGCTTTCACTGAAGTAATAAGAAGGGTCGCAGCCGTGAGGCCTTCCTCAGTGCCATAGGGGCTGAAGGCCACCTGAGGATGACCTAGAGAAATGTAATTTGATTCACCATATACTCTTTATTCAAGGTCCCAGACTTGGTGAAGTCACACGTTAATTTGGATATTTCTGTCTGAGAGTGAAGCAATTTCTTTTGTCATTTAGGAAAAGATCCTCCAAATGACAATTCCCGCCCCTGTGGACTGTATATGACCCAGCAATCTTATCTTAGCATTCCTACAAATGCCTGGCTTCTCAAATGCTCCTGGAGTCAGTTTTCATATCTTACTGGTTTCCTCACTGAAACAGAGCAAGAGCCTATGGTCCTTGTCCCTCATGTCCTCTGCCTGCCTTTTGTCTGAGGAAAAACTTTAGCCAAAGAATAAGTTGAATCAGAGAAGTGAGAAAATGCACACACAAAGGAAAACAGTCCAAGAATACCAATAATACCATTACCAAGTAAGCTGGTAAATACCAATACCAAGAAACCAGATAATAATAGTTTAGTCACTACGCATAGTCAAGGACCTTCAGTTCCTTATCAAGGGCTAGAAATACTATTTGGAGCCATATCCTGTGAGCTGTCTTAGATACTGAACTCCCACAAAGTGGAAGATGTTAACTACAGGATGACTGGGTGATAGCTATGACATAAGCCGCCACCGTTCTGAGAATTTGCCTCAAGAAACTGGGAACAAATCGGCCTTGGTACTGAAGAGGCATTGTACTTAAAACAATCGATATGATGCTGGTCAGACCACTCGGGACCAATTTCAAGATGACTATCAGAGCTGACTGTGCTGTTGATGTCTATAGCTCCCTCCACTGCCTATGAAAACTCTTGCCCAGTTGCCCACTAGTTGTAGATGAGGAAGATGGCCTTTGGACATGTGTTCCCCACCCCACCCACCAGATGCCAGCATCCAAAATGAAGCACACGTTCCTTTCCACCAACCTTACCTCTGTATCGGCTTTTGAATGGCAAGCAGCTGGACCCCTTACATCATCAGTTGATAAGTTGAATTAAGTCTTCGTCACAGGTTCATTTTACTCACATTAGAGACTCCTGTAACCTTTTGAAAGTTGTATTTGATCAGTTTTGAAGGTCATCCACTGAGATGGCTGAGAGAATTAACCTGATGGAGACAAACTAAGTCTATTTGCCTGCACATGTTTACTTGGCTTTTGAAGTGAATCCTGGGTGACAACACAACTCTCTAGTTATTTTTTTTTCTACTGATGTTATGCACTTATTTTTATGTCTGGCTTGTACACCTTAGGAAAGTCAGTCTGATCTGAGACCAGCAATGATGGGTTTTTGCTATTATAGTCTGATTACTTGGTGATCTCTCACAAAGACCTGTTCTCTGTTGGGTGAGAGATGACAGAGAATTCAGTTAGTAGTCTTCTTTTTTGTTTTTGCTTTTTAACAAAACTTTATGGTTTTAATCCAGGACCCTTTCATGTTATTCACCAATGTTGTTCATGTTTCAAATTATGAGTAGATTCCTATATTACTTTTTAAGTATTCAGCATGCTGATTTACTAATCTGGAATTGATTATTATTAACTTGCATGCTCAGTCACTAAGTCATGTCTGACTCTCTGCAACTCCATGGACTGTAGGCCACTAGGCTCCTCTGTCCATGGGATTTTCCAGGTAAGACTACTGGAGTGGGTTGCCATTTCCTCATCCAGGGGATCTTCCCCATCCAGGGATCTAACCTGCATTTCTTGCATCTCCTACATTGATAGGTGGATCCTTTACCACTGCACTATGGGCCCACATGTATTATTTCAGCACATGGTTTATAGCATTCGGGCTCCTCAGACAGCTTGATGTATCTCCTAGAGCTTATATTCTCCTGCAGTCATAAGCAGGATCATCACCCATGACTATGCCAACTGAACACTGCATAAACATGCCTAGTGAAGAGGACTTGGGGACTTGACATGCACCTGCACTCCATCACCAAGTTGATGCCCTGGCATAGGGCTGATCCTCTAAGAAACTGAAGTGAATTTTCTTTACCCAAAAGTGCCCTCTACTTGTCAAGTCAGACTATATGGTATTGTCTTTTCCTAATTCTTGGGTCTAGAGTAATTGCCTATTTCTAAGTTTTCTGTCTAGAAATGTTGTGCCTTTAAAATTGTTTTTAACAGTTTGTCCATGTTGTAGAACCTATGTTTTTCTAAATTTTCATTGAGAAAGGATGTTTTTTTTTTCTAACTTGGGCTTCCCTGATAGATCAGTTGGAAAAGAATCCGCCTGCAATGCAGGAGACCCTGGTTCAATCCCTGGGTCGGGAAGATCAGCTGGAGAAGGGATAGGCTACCCACACCAGGATTCTTAGGCTTCACTTGTGGCTCAGCTGGTAAAGAATCTGCCTGCAATTTGGGAGACCTGGGTTCGATCCCTGGGTTGGGAAGATCTCCTAGAGAAGAAGGGAAAGTCTACCCATTCCAGTATTCTGGCCTGTAAATTCCATAGGCTGTATAGTCCATGAGGTCCCAAAGGGTTGAACACAATCGAGCGACTTCCACTTTCTTTCATACAAACATAACTTTTGCATAGTCTTACCATCCTGGTTAGCCTGGGACATTCCCAGTTTATACCTATCAAGCCAAGGTACTTATTAATTGCTCCCCTTTCACTGTCAAAATGTCCCAACTTAGATGATAAATTAAGTGGTCATTCTGTTTGTAAGTTCCCTATAAGCAGCCTTGAATGTTACCACTACTTGGTAGATTGCTGATGTGTACTCAGGAAGGGGGCCAAGCCCAGGCTCTATTTTGTGACTTTCTCAGTGACTTAAAGGGAGATCTGCCAGAGTGGATTGGTCCTGAAGCAATGATCTTGGTTTGAATTTACCTGTTTGTTGCCAAACTCTAAATAAGTATGCAACTCTACCTTTCAGCATAACTCCTTTCTGACTTTCTTGAACACGGCTCTCCTTCAAGGGCTTTTCACTTCCAATCATTCAGAATCTAAGTAGGCATAGGACTGGGAGCACCCATTGAAACACTGATCAGGAGACATTCAGAATCTAGGAGAAAAGAAGAATGTAACTATGAAGACTCAGGCAGCTTACTGAGACATAAGCTAGATTTTAATACTGCCCTAGAGTTTCCAGCAATTTCACTCCAGAGTTTTCTCCTGACCAGTGTTTCAATAGCGGCCCCCAGTCCTATACCTACTTAGGCTCTTTCTTCCATCCTGTGCCAGGTCACAACCACCTCCATTTCCCCAGGAGTTTCTGCAGGGGCTTACATTCATTTTTCAGATCTACATATGTTTCTCTATTTTTCCGTCATTGCCAGAGTTGGATTTACTGGAGACAACCAGCATCCTATCTCAGTGCTCTAAAACCCAAACTCCTCTGTTTTATTTTCATAGTCCTGTTGACTTCAAACAACAACCCACAAATAATCACTATAGGGCCAGGAACAAGAGAAAATATGGACTGCCATGCAAAATATACACAGATATTTAGAATTAAATAGGGGCCCAAATCTGTTAAGTATGTTTTGTATCCACTTGTCTTGAGAGATATGCCTTAATAAAAACTTGGAAGTGCTGCTTAAATTTTGATATGGGGGAGCCAGTCCTCATCAGTGACCTCTCACCCATGGCCCACCCAACATAAGCTACATACTTGGTATGGCACAGAGCAAAATAAAAATGTTTAGGCCCATTACTAACAAAGTATAAAAAAAGTCAAAGTCATGAAAGATATTTAAATATTAAGTTTCCCCTTTCTTCTGCAGTTTTTCTCTTTCTCAACTTATCATGTGTGTTTTGTACTTGCTATTTAAATACAAACAAAAACTGGACTTCCCTGATGGCTCAGTGATGAAGAGTCTACCTGCCAATGCAGGAGGCACAGGCTCAATCCCTGATCCAGGAAGATCCCATGTGCATCAGAGTGGCTAAGCCCATGAATTACAGTTACTAAGCCTATGATCTGGAGCCTGGGAGCCGCAACTACAGAAGCCCACGCACCCAAGAGCCTGTGCACCACAATAAGAGAAACCACTGTGATGAGAAGCCTGTGCGTGCAACTAGACAACAGCCCCTGCTCTCTGCAACTAGAGAAAAGCCTGTGCAGCAACAAAGACCCAGCACAGCCAAAAGTTAATTAATTGCAAAAGAAAACTGAAATTTTAAATTATTAGCATGAATGTTATGTCCTTTAAGTATATAATGCCAATTTTAAATGCAAATATCTTAATATTGTAAAATCTTTCTATGGCACCCTATGTTGTACCATGCCAGTTTTAAATATGACTATGAGAGCATTTAACTTTTATGCAAAATTACCTAAATTACATTATTCATTTTTGTGTGTGTGCAAATATGTGCACACACACAAAAATGAATCATATAATAAATCATATATCTTTATAATAGAAACACTGCACAAAATTAACTTTCTTAGTTCAGTTTTTCATATATGCACATCCACCAAAAATTTATTTTACCTTATTGATGAGTAAGAAAGAGTTAACCAGGAAAGGGGCTGCCAATTGCCTTATCTTTCTCTTTCCTTTCATGTCAACACTTTCAGTGTAAATAGCTGGCTTTTACAGAGAGGTAATACAAATAGGAACAAATACGATAGGCTTTCTTGGTCATTTATGTTTCTTAAAACACCAATGCTTTCTTTCTGTGTTCAAAGCAAGTTGGTTCAAATGGAAAGCATGGCCTCTCAGGACTGTCAGTGCCTGTCTTTAGTAATAGACCTAATATGCTTACCTACGCTTGCTCAGAGTCTCACTGAGCTTCCACGCATTGTGAATTCACTGAAATTCTGTGCTCACAGGGCACTAGGAATGTTGGCATACAAATAGGGTGGCAAGGAACAGTGATGAGCATGCATATTGTGTATATCTCCTCTGTTTATATGCATGCCCCATTGTCTTATTAGACTCCACTTTTGGAAAACAAATTCAAAGGTAGAATTATTAAGGAGTATCAAGACATCAACAGCAGAGCACTAAACTAAACTAAGTGCAGGATTCTTTTCTGTGACTGCACAGATTATATGCCTGTTGCCCACCTCACCTGTCTTCCCAGCCTCAATTCTATCCTGTATACCTTCATATATCAGCCCATTCAAACCATGCCCCATTCTCTGCAAACAGCTATGTGTTGGCCATCGACTCTTTCGAGGACAAATCCAGACAAGAGGCCTGTGCAGGCACTGAAAACACAGGATTTGAGGGCAGGAAGTTTCAGAGTTCCAAGCTACCTGGATCACGGTCTAAGGATAAGAGGTCTGCTCCATGTGAGTGAATCCCCTAAATCTCGTGATCTCTTTGTTCCAAGAGGCAGACCCACATGTGAGCCTCTGAAAGCACAGAGTCCAGGGTGGGGACTACACTTGCATGGGTCTTAGGTACTCCAGTCAAGGAGCCAGTACCACCTTTGTTCTTCTTATTCTCATCATAACTCATCTTATTTTAAATTTATCATGTCTCATAAGTTTCATCTCATTCTGAGATTTGGCTTTATTAGCATCATTTCCCTTTGGTCACATGGCTTTCTTTTTATCTTTTATACATGTCCTTTCTTAAATCAATCTTATTGAAGAGGTACTTGAGCAGCCACAAAAGTCTCTGCAGACACCTCCTTGGTCTCTCTCATGCTTATAATATTAATAACACCATTGTCAGAATCTCATTTTCAACATTACTGTGAACTGACACAACTAAGTGGAAGGTCCAGAATCAGAAAATTGTATAGAACTTTATAGTCTTATGGAATATGTGGCTCAAGTCGTTATTAAGAGACTTCTCCTGAGTAGAACAGGTGATTGGTAGCATAACAAATGGTGGGTTCTGGACCTTTCGACTCTCAGTCTAATGTCCTATATTATGCTGTTTCAAAACAGAATTAATTGGTAATATCTTGATCTTTGACTTATGGTTTACAAGATCAGCCTATCCAGTGCTGAAATGCAGCTCTGAATGTCAAGGTCTAAGAGAAAAATCAGACTCAACATTAGCATTTTGATAAGTACATGAACATATGTAGTATATATGCCTGTGGCAGTTATTGTTAATAAAATAAAGCCCTCTTCCACTTGAAGCTTCATATTTCTTTATCTCGTTAATAAACAATGAAAATTGGGACAAAACATGAAACCTGTAATCATTCCAGCTATATAAAACTAAAAATGTTATATAGCTCAGAATACATATCTAATACGAAAACTTAAAACAATGACAGTAAGTTAAACTTAAGTCTGCATGTGTGCCAAGCCTCTTTAGTCGTGTCTGACTCCTTGGGGCCTTATGGACCATAGCCTGCCAGGCTTCTCTGTCTATGGGCTTCTCCAGGCAAAAGTACTGGAGTGGGTTGTCGAACCCTCCTCCCGAGGATCTTCCTGATCCAGAGATTGAACTTGCATCTCTTATGTCTCCTGCATTGCCAGGCTGGTTCTTTACCACTAGCACCACCTTGGAAGCCCAAACTTAAGTCTAACATTTTATAAGCAGCCATTTCAAAAGAGGATTTGGTTAAAGTACTCATATTGGCCAACAACTTCTACAGTAATGCTGTGTAATAAGCAATCAAAAATTCTCAGAAACTTACACAATAGTCATTGATTCTCACGGATTGACAGGACAGGTGGTGCTGTGGTATTTGGTGGTGTGTCTGCACGTCTAGGTTTGCCACAGGTGTGCCTTGTGTGTCTAGGTCGTGCAAGCAAAGCAGGCTTGGTTCTACTCATAGCAATGTCAAAGGTCAAGATACAGGTAGATAAATAGGAACTCTTCAGACCTAAGCTCAGTACTGGCATATTGTCACTTCTGCTAACATGCCATGAGCCTAATAACTCCCATGACCAAGCCCAAATTCAAGGACTAGCAAAGGGCAATCTACCCACAGTCAAACCACAGTAAAAGTGTGGATGCAGAGAGGATGGAGGAATTAAAGACACTCATTCAGGCGACTGCAGAACAGATGCCAATAGGAAGAAATGAGGTGAAATAACTTTGGAGTCCTGCCTGAAGACAGCAATCCTAGTAAAAGAAACTTATTTTATTTATGTTAGTCTTTTTAAAATCTCTATTGGGACTGCACTGGTGGTAGAGTGGACACGAATCTGCCTGTCAATACCAGACACATAGATTCAATCTCTGGTCCGGTAAGATCCCATGTGCCATGGAGCAACTAAGCCCATGAACTCCAGGGCCTGGGAAAGGCAACTACTGTCCCTGTGCACTGCAACTACCAAAGCCTGTATACCTAGAGACTGTGCTCCACAAGAGAAGCCACTACAGCGAGAAGTCTGTGCATAGCAATAAAGAATAGTCCCCGCTCACTGCAACTGGAGAAAGCCCAAGCACAGCAATGAAGATCCTGTACAGCCGAATAAATTAATTAATTTTTAAAAAAATCTCTACTACTTGTCACTAAATTGCTCTGTGCATGTGAATATTTTTCCTCATGGGGAATCTAATGATTCTATCATTTTATAAGTAATATGTGTCTTCAGCTGCAACTTATTCACAGTTGGTTTTCTTGCAAATTGACCACCACCCAGAGGATTCTGAACAGATGTCCCATTACCATTTAATACTATGTCCTCGCTTTTTAAGCAAGACTTGCCATCATCCATTGTGCAAACTAATGTTAAAAGCATAACTGCACTGCACTGGAGATGTAAAATTCCAGGTCGTTCCTCTGGAAATAGATTTAACTCTTACGCTAAAAGTAAAAAACAATCAAACAAACAAACAAACCACCAACAACATTCTGGAAGTGAATGGGGGAAAGAGATGAGTCTGACTCCAAAGAAATAATCATTGTATTAACTATTATTTTCTTTGAAAAAGGTGATTCTTTCTCTTTTACATTTCTTTATATGCAAACAATTTCCAGCTCTATTCTAACCAAGTTTTTAACAGTATGCTATGAAGGACAGGGAAGCCTGGAATGTTGCAGTCCATGGGGTCACAGAGTTGGATACAACTTAGCGACTGAACAACAACAGTAATTAAAATAATGTCACTGGCATACAGACATCTAGATCAACGGAAAAGAAAAGACAGCCCAGAAATGAACCCACACATATAGTCAAACTGATCTTCAAGGGTATAAAGAATATGCAATGAAAAAAGGGTAATCTCTTCAAGAAATTGTATTAAAAACTGGATATCTGCACCCAAAAGAATGAAACTGGACCTTTATCTTATACCATATACAAAAATCAACTCAACTGATGAAAAATTTAAGTGAAATACCTACAACTGTAAAACTCCTAAAAGAAAACACAGGAGAAAAGCTTCTTAACATTTGCCTCGGTAATGGTTTCTTGACCATGACGTCAAAAGCACAGACAAGAAAAACAAATATAGAAAAGCAGGATTGCATCAGATGAAAAATCTTCCATACAGCAAAAGAAATAAAAAGTCAGCCCTTTGCTTTAACAGTTTTTGAAAGTATGACTCTCATGTTAAATGTTCTTACCACAGAAATAAAAGAAAACAAATCAAACCCAAAGGAGGAAACTCTTAGAGGTGATGGATATGTTTATTACTATGATGATGGTTCCATGCATATATGCCTGTTTCCAAACTCATCAGTTGTATCCATTTAATACATTCAATTTCTTTTTTTATTATCAATTATACCTCAGTAAAACTGTCTGAAAAATACTATGTGAACTCTTTTGATTAGACAGACGTAAGGTGCTGGACAAATCTAAAGTCTGGTTATTTATTTTTTGGTACTTACTTTAAACTATTCCTTGTATTAAATTGAATAAAATCAATAGAAGGAGAAAGTCTTAAGCCTTTTATGCAATACGGTTCCAGCACAGACTCAGGCCAATTATTCCTTTGACATCTGCAACTGGCATTTTAAATGATCAGAAAAAATAGCTGTTAGTGATGTTTTTTTCAAAGTCCGCTTGGCTGCACACCATGTCATGATCTCCCTAGAAAAGCGTATCAGGAGGAATTAGATTAATTTTTAAAGGCTCTTTACCCTTGAGTTTACTGTAAGAATCCATCATTTTAACACCTCATGTTTATTAAGTAACTCCATGTTTTATATATGATGTTTGTAAAATTTGGTTTTGTAAGGGGTTTATATTTGACTCCCTGCATGGCTATATGAGACAATCAGGGTTGGAAGATGTTAACAAATTAATAAATAGAGTCCCGATCACAATAGTAGAGAGATTCCATTCTATGTTATATTTAATTTTGTCCAAATATTAAAAAAAGAAAGGTATTTAATTCTACAGGCTGTAATCACAGAGAATTTTTACATAAACATGAGATAAATCTTCAGAGTAACATCACAGTTCAATATCACAGCTTACAAAAAAGCCTTTCTTGATTCTTCAAGTTTAACTTAAAAGCCCCACTGTCTGTGAAACCATATTAAAATCTGTGCCACTGCTGCCCTCAGTGTCTATGTTATTATCACAGTAATGTCCATTTCTAACCATCCTAGCCCTCAAGCAACCCTACAAGAGTTATAGAGCAGGTGGTACTAAACCCATTTCATGGAAAAGGAACGTGAGTCTCAGAACATATCAATACCTGTGGAGGGAACAAAGAGTGGATGGTAGAGGTGGGATTTGACTCGAAGCCTTAAGACCTGTGTCCAGGGTTTACAGCTCTGAGAGTATCCTCACCGACTGAGCTGTGCTCCACAGCTCCAAGCATAGTCAACTTGCACCGAGTAGGCAGCAGCAGATGTTACTGAATGGAGCAGGAGCACAGATACCCAGCACAGCGGAAAGGTGGTTTCTATTTCCAATGCCAGAGATTTAACAATGGGCAAAGCAAGAACTAAGAATTGTCCAGCAAGATACACAAGTGCATCCTCTGAAGTATACAGCACCATCACTTTTGACATACACCTTCTAAATGGTTCAGGTTCTATGTCCTCAGCAATCAGCTGCTTCCCATCACTGAGCAAAGGACCACAAGTAAGACAGTGGGACATGGCTCTCTGCTCTCCTTGCTCCAGAGAGCTCTTTGCTCCGCAAGGTGATCAATAATGCTGAGGGTGGGGAGGGTACAAGAGAGACTTGTAAATACAGAAAGATATGTTCTATCTTGAAAAGGGCTTTGGGGGCATAACTGACTTTAAAAAGGTCCCACAAATAAAAGCAGTTATAAATTGCACATGAACCATTAGGCATCAAAATTGTTTCTCACTTAATCTCAATTACAAAGACTAAGAGCCGTGTTATCCCTGATAAATAATCGGCAAGGTCCA
>SRVM01044609.1:0-35951 GCA_007570785.1 Antilocapra americana | reverse complement strand
TCTGAGGCCTCAGAGCGGGTTGGTTCAGGCACAAAGTGGTTACACTGGGGCAGCACTTGGGTCTGGTTTCCTGAAGAAACAACGATGATTAGAGCGTTGGAGGGTTAAAGAACAGGAAACTCAGTTAAAGTAAATAATTTTTAGGAGGGGAGGGGAGTTTGGGGAAAAATGGATGCATGTATATGTATGGCTGAGTCCCTGGCTGTTCACCTGAAACTATAACAACATTGTTAATCGGCTATACCCCATACAAAGTAAAAAGTAAAAAAGAAAAAAAAAAGTGACCTAGTGATGGAGCTGAGGTGAAAGCTGTAACATACCAGTGAAGTTATCATAATCTTGGTGTTTCTTTTCTCTATGAAGAGCCCTGGTCCTGACAGTGCCACAATCCCTGTTTTAAGCCAAGCTTTGCCCTAAGAATGAGTTAAATAAGTTGTTCTGTCCTTAAGTCTATCCCTTAAATAGAAGGAAACAAAACAAAATCCTTTCTGAAGGAATTGTACAATTTTGTATCCACAATATTTGTGATTTAAAAAATACTTATATAAAAGAGGTCTCATGGAAAACCAAGAGCAAAAAGAAACATTAAAAAATTTTCCAGGGTATCTGGCTCTTAAAGTTACCTGACAGGTAATTTATTTTATTTAATTTTATTAATTTTTATTTGAGTATAATTGCTTTACAATGTTGTGGTAGCTTCTGCTGTACAGCAAATTTAATAAGTTCTACATATACATATGGGCTTCCTAGGTGACTAAGTGGTAAAGAATCTGCCTGCCAAACAGGAGACTGGGGTTGCATCACTGGGTTGGGAAGAGCCTTTGGAGAAAAAAATGCAATCCACTCCAGTATTCTTGCCTGAGAAATCCTATGGACAAAGGAGCATGGCAGTTCAAGAGGTCACAAAAGAGTTAGACACAACTCAGTGACTAAACAATAACAACTATAAATATATATATGCGCGCGCGCGTGTGTGTGTGTGTGTGTATATATATCCTCTTTCTTGGATTTACTTCCTATTTAGGTCACCACAGAATACTGAGTAGAGTTCCCTGTGCTATAAAATAGGTTATTATTTATCTATTTATGTGTGTGTGCATGCTTAGTCACTTCAGTAGTGTCTGACTCGGTGACAATATGGATTGTAGCCCATCAGCCTCCATGTCTATGCGATTCTCCAGACAATATCTATTTTATACTTAGTATCAATAGTGTAGGGCTTCTGAGTCTGGTGGCTCAGACAGTAAAGAATCTGGCTGAAATATGGGAGACCTAGCTTTGATCCTTGCATTGAAATATCCCCTGTAGGAGAGGATGGCAACTCATAGTAGTTGTACCAATTTACATACTCATATGTAGGAGGATTCCTTTTTCTGCACATCCTCTCCAGCATTTTTTCTTTGTGGATATTTTAATGATAGACATTCTAACTGGTGTGAAGTATTACCTGACTGTAGGTTTGACTTGTATCTCTCTAATAATTAATAATGTTGTATTTGTTAGCCATCTGTATGTCTGGAAAAATGTCTATTTAAGTCTTTTTCCCATTTTTTCATTGGATTGCTTGGTTTGTTGATACTGAGTTGTTTGTGTATTTTGAAGATTAATCCCTTGTTAGTTACTTCATTTGCAAATATTTTCTCCCATTTTGAGAGTTGCCGTTTTGTTCTGTTTATGGTTTCCTTTGATACATAATGCAGAAGGAAATGGCAACCCACTCCAGTATTCTTGCCTGGAGAATCCCAGGGATGGGGAACCTGGTGGGCTGCCGTCTATGGGGTCGCACAGAGTTGGACACGACTGAAGCGACTTAGCAGCAGCAGCAGCAGTTGATATGTAAAAGCTTTTAAGTTTATTAGGTCCTTTTTTTTAATTTTTGTTTTTATTTTCTTTAGGAGGTTGATCAAAAGAGATCTTGTTGCAACTTATGTCAAAGAATGTTCTGCCTATGTTTTCCTCTGAGAGTTTTATAGTCTGACAGAGAATTTAAATAGCCATGATTAAAGTGCACAAAGAATTAATTAACACGGTGTATATCTTGGCAGAGAAATGATAAGAAAAACAAATGAAAATTCTACAGCTGAAATTAATAACTAGAGAATGAGTGTATCAGCACATTAGATCACCATAAAGTAGAAACAGTAAAATGGAAGATCAGAGGATAAATATTCCTCTACTTAGAAATACTGGTCATATGGTAAGTAATAAGTGCCTGGTTAATAATGCTGTATAACAAAATTTCCCCCAAAACTTCGCAGGTGAAGGAATTTAATTTTTAATTTTGCTCATGATTTCCTGGGTTAGTAATCTGAGAAAGATTCAACTTAGCAATTCTATCTTTGGGGTTTCTCATGTGGTTACACTTAGATGTCATCTGGACCTGACATCTCTAAAGGTTTGACTGAACTGTGGTTATGTAAGGAAATTCCCAGAAGTATTTTTGTTGTTGTTGGGAGGGAGGGATAAAGGATCATCGTGTCTGCAACTTAATCCAGAAAGATTTTATATATTCAGGGAAAAACAGGACAGGAGGGGGACAAATAAGGAGAGAAAGGGAAAGCTAGAGCAAGAGAGAGAGAGAGAAGAAAGAAAGAAGGATTAAAGCAAAATACTAATCTAACATTTGGGGAATCCAGGTAAAGTTCAGAGAGAATTCATTCCTAGAAAACCTTCACTAAGGGAAATACTAACAACATCAAACCCATAAAATGCCTAGAAGAAAACCTAGTTAAAGATGCGCAAAACATCTGAGAGAAATTCGAGACCTAACCAATTGAAAAACATATTTTGTCAGTGAATTGGGAAAACTCAGTGTTGTCAAAGTCAGTCATTCTCAAATTTGTATGCAGATTAAATCTAACCTCAATCATATTCCCTTGTGCTTTTGTGTGTCTGAAACATGACAAGCTGATTCAAAATTTATGTTGCTGTTCAGTCACTCAGTCCTGTCCGACTCCTTGTGACCCCAAGGACTGTAGCACACTAGGCTTCCCTGTCCATCACCAACTCCCGGAGCTTGCTCAAACTCATGTCCTTTGAGTCAGTGATGCCATCCAATCATCTCATCCTCTGTCATCCCCTTCTCCTCCTGCCTTCAGTCTTTGCTAGCATCAGGGTCTTTTCTAGTGAGTCAGTTCTTCGCATCAGGTGGCCAAAGTATTGGAGTTTCAGCTCAAAAATCTATACAAAATACAAAAACCAAGAGTGAACAAAGCAGTTGGCAAAAAAAAGCAACGGCATAACTTCTTTAAAGTTACCCAGACTTACTGTGTGTGCTTAGTCACTCAGTCATGTCCAACTTTTTGTGACCTAATAGACTATAGCCCGCCAGGCTTCTCCAGAATCCATGAGGATTCTCCAAGCAAGAATACTGGAGTGGGTTGCCATGCCCTTCTCCAGGATCTTCCCAACCCAGGGATCAAACCCTGGTCTCCCGCACTGAAGGCAGATTCTTTACTGTCTGAGCCACCAGGGAAGGTTCAAGACTTATTATAAAGTTACAGTAATTAAGAAAATGTGGTACAGGTGCAAGGAGAGACAAAGGATACAGTGGAACAGAATAGAGAGCATAAAAAATGTATTTAAACATGTGTGCCCTTTTGCTTATCACAAAAGTGGCCTGGAGTGGGGAATAGTCTTTTCAGAAAAAGATTTTGAGTCAATTGGATACCCATATGAAAATATGACACTTGACCCTTATCCTACACAGACGTCAATCCTAGAAGCAATGTACAATTATATGCAAAAAAAAGTAATTACACTTCTGTGAGATACTCTCAGAGAACATTTATGTAATTTTGGAGTAGACAAAGTTCATTTTAGAAGAATCTAAGGAGCTCTATGGATTGGAACAATGGACTGGTTCAAAACTGAGACAGAAGTATGTCAAGGCTGTATATTGTCATTCTGCTTATTTAACTTATATGCAGAGTACATCATGTGAAATGCTGGGCTGGATGAAGCACAAACTGGAGTCAAGATTGCTGGGAGAAATATCAGTAACCCCAGATATGCAGATGATACCACACTTATGGCAGAAAGTGAAGAGAAATTAAAGAACCTCTTGATGAAAAAAAAGAGAAGAGTGAAAAATGTTCGCTTAGAACTCAACATTCAAAAAAGTAATATCATGGCATCTGCTCCCATCATTTCATAGTAAAAATATGGAGAAACAGGGACAGACTTTATTTTCTTGGGCTCCAAAATCATTGCAGATTATCACTGTAGCCATGAAATTAAGAGATGCTTGCTCCTTGGAAGAAAAGCTATGACCAACCTAGACAACATATTAAAAAGTGGAGACATTAGTGACAAAGGCCCATCTAGTCAAAGCTATGATTTTTCCAGTAATCATGTATGGATGTGAGAGTTGGACCATAAAGAAAGCTGAATCTGAAGAACTGATGATTTTGAACTGTGGTGTTGGAGAAGACTCTTGAGAGTCCCTTGGATGGCAAGGAGGTCCAACCAGTCAATCCTAAAGGAAATCAGTCCTGAATATTCATTGGAAGGACTGATGCTAAAGCTGAAGCTCCAATGCTTTGGCCACATGATGGGAAGAACTGACTCAATGGAAAAGACCCTGAAGCTGAGAAAGATTGAGGGCAGGAGGAGAAGGGGACAACACAAAATCAGATGATTGGATGGTTTCACCAACCCAATGGATATGAGCTTGAACAAGCTCCAGGAGCTGGTGAAGGACAGGGCAGCTTGGTGTGCGGCAGTCCGTGGGGTTGCAAAGAGTCGGACACGACTGAGCGGCTGAACTGACTGACTGACTGAAGGAACACGACATGTACAGAGAAAAGCTGATCAGTCAAACCTAAGATGAGTAACTTGGCTCATTGAAGAACAGCATGCCATTAAGAAAATAAAAATATAAGACCAAGAATTAAACACACAAAAATTGTAATAAATATTTCTGCCAAAAGTCATCATCTTGGTAATCTGCATCATTGTATTTGTAATAGTAAAAAACTGGAAACAAACTCAAATCTCTGCCATTAGTTGAATGGTTCAACACATGATCATGTGATCATTCAAAGGAATACTCTATAATAATAAAAATGAATAAAATGTTGCCATAAACAACATCATAAGTGAATCTCAAACACAGTTTGGAGTCAAAGAAATTAGATACAAAAGGAAGCATACTGTATGGTTTTACATAAAGTTCAAAAACTGACAAAATATTCTATGGCAGTACAGTCTTAGGTAAGCAGTCCTTCCTGGAGAGGAGGAGGACACAGCTATTGGGAGGCAATAGTGATTCTGTGGTGCTATGAATGTTCTCTTTGTAGATCTAGGTTGGGGAACATGAACTAGGTATACACTTGTTGTTCATACTTTGTTTTCTATTATTTTCCTTAAATAATAATGTTTCATAAAAAATATTATTCATTTAGTCATTTCTTTCCCTGACATAGCACTTCTAAGCACTTCTTTGCCATGAAAAAATGAATGAATGAGAATGTTATGGAGCAGGACCTTACAGAGCCTTCTCAGGACAGACCACCCTGGTCCTGCACGTGCCTCTGTTTGCAGAAAAACCTAGCTAAAGAATGAATTTAATTACAGAAATGAAAAAACTTCAGAAACAAAGGAAAACAGTCAAATAGGACAAAATAATAATAGTTTAGCCCTAAAATTTCAAGGACCTTTAGTTCCTTCTCATGGGCTATAGATAACATTCTGAGCCATATCTTTTGAGCTATTTTGCAGATACTAAAATCCCAAACAGGTGGTAGCAATAAATTATATGATGACCAGACTAGAGGGTTGCCATTTCCTTCTCCAGGGGATCTTCCCAACCCAGGGATCAAACCTGAGACTCTTGCATTGCAGGCAGATTCTTTACCATCTGAGCCAACAGGGACATCCATAATCTTCATATTACACAATTCCAAGAATCAGCCTCAAGGAAAGGGAACAAACCAACACTAGAACTGATGATTAAATGTAATTCAAATAATAAAGGTGACACTGCTGAGACCTATTTCAAGGTGATTGTCGGAGCCAGCTGTGCTATTCTGCAGGTAACCTGTCCCCTATCTCGACCTGTGCACTCCTGAAATTCCCATTGAAAAACTCTTGCCCCTGATCAGCAAGGAGGAGCTGGTTCTTTGGTACAGTAGTCCTCTGTCTCCCCAGAACTGCTGCTTTCCTCAATAAAGCTATCTTTACTTTTACCCCACACTTTTCTCTCAGTATTGGATTCTTGAGTAACGAGCAGCTGAAATCTGAGTTCAGTAACAAGATTAAACATTTCACTACAGAATATCTTTCTTTTTAAGCCTGTTTTCCCTTACTCTCTGCTCTGGGGACATTTCACTCCAGGAGCATCCTAAGTACAGTAGCCCTTTCCTCTCTTACCTGAGCAGATCACAGAGGCCGTGTTGCCATGGGAACAGTCAGGAACACCCAGGGCAGTCACAGGGCATTTCCACAGGAAGGACTCAGTCCCTGAGCAGTGAAATCGGGCTTTCCAGAGTTGATCACTTCCTTCTGCTCTGTTTGGGGTGGAGATGGCGACTCCACAGCTGAGCTGACGACAGACAACATTGGCATTGGCCAGACTCCAGTGGGAGGCACAGAGAGCTCTCCATTGTCCGGAAATATTCATCTCCACCTGCCCCTCACATTGAGAGGTGCCGTTTGTCATGAGCTGGATGTCTGTGTACACTGATAGAAAAAGACAAGATTTTAGCAAAAACTTATATATTGTTTCTTTTTAGCTTGAACTGAGTGTACACAGAGGCTAAGTCCTGATGTTGCATCTCACCTGAACAGACAACCTGAGCAACTCCACTGTGATGACAGGAGCCCCCTGGACAGGGCACTCTGGGGCAGACCCGGAGCTCAGGCTCCTCCCCCTCACACCTGAACTCTTCAGCCCAGACCTGGGCATCGGGCTCTCTGAAGGGCACATGTTCCAGGACAGACACAGCCTTGCCACACCTCACCTCTGCACAGATGACCTGGGTGGTGGGGAGTGTGAAGTTCCCATCAGACACTGGGGTCCAGGCTTCTCCAGAATGCACTTCTACTCACCCTGAGCAGGGTCCATCCCCTCCAGCCAGACGCACAAATCCTAAGGGAAACAAAACCAACAAACCCAGTGAGTGTTCATGAACCTGTCTTGACAATTGGAAACAACATCTCACAGACGAGAGATGGTGTGAAAGCTTTTCTTTCCAACAGTGGAATAAGAGGGAATAAGAAGAGAAAATTTGACTGTCATTGTTAAACTGCATTTTCATGAGCAAGGTTCTGAAGAGATATTCAGAAGGATTGCACGGTCAGTTTGGAATGGCTGAATCCTGAGGATATATATTTTGGTTAGGAATGTTAATTCCTATCTGGGAGCCTGGAAACTACAGTGCCCAAAGAAACTGCACAGTGGTAGACATTCAAACAGGTGCAGAGCTGAACTAACTGAGTGAAAAACGACCATGGGATTCAAGAGGTTAGAGGCCTAAGAGCCAGAGAAGTTTAGAAGGTCATCCTGAGATTTCTAGGGCTAGAATTCAGGCCAGTTCTCTCTCAGAGCCAATATTCAAGTCACTGAGAATGGGAGCATCATGCGAGCTGGATCTGAGTGCAGGCATTAGGTCACAATAGGTGACTTAATTGTGAAAGAAGTTGATCACAGGAAAGTTTGGAAATGAGGAAAGCTCAGAGAGTCATAGGAGAGGGAAGGAATGGTCCTAGCCATCTTTCTTAAAAACCTAGGATTTATGAACACACCTGAGAGAAAGTAAAGTCTCAGTGGGATTATGCAAGACAACTGAGTTAGTTGATTACTTCATCCTAGACATGAGATTCTTAGCAAATGTGAAGGAGTGATGATAATTTAATGTATTCTAACCCTATTAATATGCCAACTGCATATTCCTTTCCTATTTGGATTTCTGAGATAAGAAGCCAGCAAGGTATGAAAAAGGAGAGTGAGAGGAAGAGAACACAGAGCAAACAAGCCATATATATTTTAGAGATTTTTAAATTGCAAAAGCCTCAATAGGAATGAAACATAGATTTGGAAACCAAACACTTGTTCAACAAGATTTTAACACCTTTTATCCCCTGTGCTTCTCCCATTTGCCACCTAACACTGCTACCCTTTCCCATTTCCCCCAGTGCAGAAAAGAAGAAATGATCTTAAGAGCTACAAATAGATGGAAAGGAGACTCCAAAAGGGAAGAATTTCTGTAGGGAGTGAGGTGGGGTGAGTGGTAGGTTAACCGAGGAGTGGATGGAGTATGAGAGAGAGACCAAAGAAAAGACTCATGATCATGATTTCATCCTTCAGGGACCATATTTGGACAGAGAAAAGGTAATCCAATGGGGAAAAATTCCTGCAAATAATAAAGAACAATTTTTTAAAAAATTTGTCTTGTTTCTGAGTGTGCTCATGGATATTTACATAATGGCAGAATTTGTCCTGGTAAAGGACTCTGAATTGCATAAGTATGTGAACTTTGAAGTCTCAAAAAGAATGATGTAAAAGAATAAAAATCTACTATAGAGAGCAGGAAAGAACAGAAAAGACACCACAGAAATTAAAGAATTGAAGGATTAGCTTGACCACTGATATAAGAATGAATGATGAGACAGAGGATGATCTGTTTGCCTTTTATTAGTTATCCATTTCCATCTCCCCAGAGAGGCCCAGGTTAGGATCCTTAGCCTCCTCTGGCTGGGAGTTTGGTCACAGGCTACACATTCTAATTAAAGCATTTTTATTTAACTGGTTGTTTTGATTGCTCAGCCACTCAGTTGTGTATAACTCTTTGTTACCCCACAGACTGCAGAGCACCAGGCTTCCCTGTCCTTCACTATCTCCCTGAGTTTACTCAAACTCATGTCCACTGAGTCAGTGATGCCATTCAACCATCTCATCCTCTGTCATCCCCTTCTCCTCCCATCTTCGATCTTTCCCAGCCTCGGGGTCTTTTCCAATGAGTCAGTTCTTCTTATCATGTGGCCAAAGCACTGGAGCTTCAGCTTGAGCATACATCCTTCCAATGAGTTGTTCGGGGTTGATTTCCTTTAGGATTGACTGATTTTATCTCCTTGCTGTCCAAGGGACTCTCAAGAGTCTTCTCCAACACCACAGTTCAGAAGCATCAGTTCTTCAGAGCTCAGCCTTCTTTATGATCCAACTCTCCCGTCCATACATAACTGCTGGAATAAAACACAGCTTTCACTAGATGGACCTTTGTCACAAAGGAATGTCTCTGCTCTTTAATACGCTCTCTAGGTTGGTCATAGCTTTCCTTCCAAGGAGCTGGTGTCTTTAATTTCATGGCTGCAGTCACTGCCCGCGGTGATTTTGGAGCCCAAGGAAATAAAGTCAGTTGCTGTTTCCATTTTTTCCTCATCTCTTTGCCATGAATGATGGGACTGGATGTCACGATATTAGTTTTTTAAATGCAGAGTTTCAAGCCACCTGTTTCACTCTTCTCTTCCACTTTCATCGAGAGGCTCTCCTTTGTTCTTCTTTACATTCTGCCATTAGGGTGGTGTCATCTGCATATCTGAGGTTATTGATATTGTTATATTAATTCTATGAGATTAAAAATTTAGAAAGAACAAGAAAGAAGTATTTCTTGTATTCTGCTTTATATACCCTGATACATGTGAAACATTCAAATATATGCTGAATAATCAATAAAGTCTTATACATATCAGGATAGAGACTTTTGAGATATAGCATATCTTTTTTATTTTCTACTTGATTTTAAAATTTACATGGAAGAATAAATGTGTGATAATTCCAAGAAAATGATTAAATAGAAGGCTGATGTGAGTAAAGATATTAAATATAATAAAGACATATCCCTGTCTGGTCTCTTGCTGTGTACACACACTGTGTCCTTAGACACACGTAGCATCCTCCATACCACACCCAGTCCCCTCAGTGCTGCTCAGAGAACCTCACAGTTGCCTCCATCGGCTCCCATTGCCATTCTCCTTCCTCCCAGCTGCTATAAAACCTTTTCACCTTCTTCCAAAATTATATTTGTCCACTTACTCCAGATAAGCCCCCAAACACAATTCTCTTATATCACTGAAGTCATCAAATATAAACTATATAATCTCTTAACATTAAACACAGAAATTTAAGTTTTATTACCTCCACCTTTGACTTGTCAGTGCATGGCTAAGTGTTCCTCCAAAGTTTGCACTTATATAGATATTTTAAAGGAAAAATTGGAGAGAGAGACTTTTCTAGTAACAATGGAAGAATATATGACTCAGAACATTTCATCAATAATTCTCTACCATCAAAGAACTATGAACATTTATGTCTAAATTTGCAAAGGAAACCTGAAATCTGGCTCAAATTCATAAGAATCTCTGATCTGTTAAATGATATCCTCTGTAGGGATACCCTCTATATATGTAAATGATATCCTCCTATAGTAGGAGTAGCCTCCACTCATACTTACCTAGTGCAAAATAATGTCTCACACTGTTTGTATAGAAACAACTCCACCCAGGAAAGTACATCCTCATTTTTGTCCCTCCCTCTCATAGTCTTCCTGTGTAAAGGGAGTGTGTATGTGGCTGCTAGCAAATGTTTCACTCTTGCAAAATGTGAATTATGAAAAAATTATGAGGATTTATTTTAACTGGGAGAATAAATAAAGCTATTATGGTGTCATGCAAGACCACTGGAGAAGAAAAGAATAGCAGAGACTTGTAAGAGGAAAGTCTATGAAGCTCATGGCTCATGGCTACAGTGCACACAGGGAGGATGATAGTTGTCTCAGTCCTCTCTAGCCCACCATCTCCTGTTGCCCTGTTGATCAGACACCAGCTCTCTTGGAACTTTCCATTCTCTCAGCAGGTAGACAATGAGCTGACCTTACCTGAGCAGATGACTCCTGCATCCTTGCTATGATCGCAGTAGTGCTTCCCCCAGCCCCGGGAAGGGCACCTCCACACGTGGGTCTCCTTTCCTGTGCACCTCATGAAGTCCAGCCAAATGGGCCCTGATCCCTCTCCAAAGGAAGAAGAGACAGTGGCATCGAGGGCTTCTCCACAGCCCAGCTGCCTGCACACCACGCGGGCATCATCCAGGTCCCAGCCGTCACCACAGATGGTGCCCCAGGAGCCCTGGTCAAGGATCTCCACTCTCCCGGCGCAGGGACCGCCCCCGTCCACCAGGCGGAGCTGTCTGCTGTCTGAGGAGAGAGAAATGGGACAAAGGGGCGTTGACAAACGGGATGAGAAGGGTCTTCTGTCCTGTGGGACCTCACCTGAGCATTAGGGGGTGCTCTCCTCTGAGGCTGCAGAGCCTGCTGGTTCTGACAGGGAGTCATTGCACTGGGGCAGCAGCTGGGTCTGGTTTCTTATAGCAGTTGCAAGAGAATTAATAAGGTTGAAAAGTAGGAGGAAAAATAAAACAGGAAATCTAGATAAAAGGATAAGGCTGATGGATCCCAGGGACACATTAGCACAGATCAGCATCTTGGTGAGGCGTGTTAAGCCTCACAGGTCCCCTAGGTTTGGGCCTGCCTGGGGTGGACTGATCTGCTAAGCAGTTAAGGACACACACACACCAGCATCTCACGGTGTGAGCAGGAGTGTGGGAGTCACTGGGTGTGCCCCACAGCTTAAACGGGGCGGCAGCAGCTCAGGGCCAGGGTTTAAGGGGCCCCCTGCTCCCTGCCTCCTGCACCCTCCACATATGGGGCCAGGGGGCATCCCAGTGGCTGTGGAAGCCCCCTGATGGAAGAAGTGAGAGGTGAGAAAGAAGAGCATCTGAACCCCAGTAGGGACCAGCCTGTTCTTCTGGGAGCTGCAGGGTTTCCTGGAGCTGCCGTGACAAACTCCACGGACCAGGCAGCTTAAACAGCAGAAATTCAATCTCTCACCATTCTGGAGGCCAAAAGTCCGAAATCAAGGGCTGGGCAGGGGCGGCTCCCTCTGAGGGGTCCCTCTGCGTCTCTCCTAGTTTCTGGTAACTTGGTGACAGTCTCTGGTGTTCCTTGGCTTGGAGACAAGGCACCACCATCTCTGCCCTTCTCGTCACCTGGTGTTCCCCCTATGTTCAAATGCCCCCTTTTCATAAGGACAGAAGTCAGACAAGCTAGGTTAGGGCTGCCCTAGTGACCTCATCTTAATTACACCTGCAACAACTCCCAGTCCCATTCTGAAGGACTCAGGATGAGGAATTCTATGTATGAATTTGGGGAGTGGGAGACACAATTTAACCCATAAGGTGCGTGCATGCTAAGTTGCTTCAGTCGTGTCTGACTGTGCGACTCTACAGACTGCGGCCCTCCAGTCTCCTCTGTCCATGGGATTCTCCAGGCAAGAATACTGGAGTGGGTTGTCATTTCCTCCACCAGGGGCTCTTTCCCTCCCAGGGATCAAACCTTGCATCATCTGCATTGGCAGGTGGACTCTTTACCCCTGGGCCACCTGAAAGCTCAGGTGACCCGCAGGCACATTCTAATGTGGAAAGCACTGGCCCCGACTACAGACAGATGCATGGGCAGATGGGGGAGAAGAACTGTGACAAGTTAGGAAGACTTCTTGGAGGAGGCCTCTAGTGATGAGCGCAGCTGCCATTTGGGAAGAAATGAGACCTATTGCTTCCAACCGTGGTCCTCACTTGGCTGCAGGGTGGAATCACCTGTGGGGTTTTATTAATTAAAAAAGTGTTGACTCCTGCCTCCCCTCCCCCGAGATTCTGATTTGTCTGAGATGAGGCTCCAGCCCTGGGATTTTACAGAGCTCCCATTGTGATTCAAATTCGCAGCCAAGTTTGCAAACCGCTGACCTTTGCCATATTTAAGATATTAAGGACCGTACCTGGAAGAGGAAACAGAGTAAACAGGCCAGGAGATTCTGCAGGAGCGTGCGTTTCTGTGTGTGGAGGGTGGGGTGAATGACGAGGGTGAAGCAAACTTAGAGACCCCCACCCCTCTTGCCTGCTGTGAGGCCTTCCCTGGCTTTTCGCGCTCCCCACTTGGACGCCTGGGTTCTGCTGCCCTCTGGTGGTGGTTTTCAGTATGGCACCGCTGTCCCTGGAGGTTTCATATAAGCCCCGCCTTAGTTCATCACAAACCTGAGCCTGAGTCCCAAGGTGTGGCTTGCTGGGAGGGAAATCCTGGTAACTGTACAGGATGAGCAGCTCGGCAGTCACTTCAGGAGTTGCTCCTGCACAGAGAAGCTCAGGGAGCTCTAGGTCACTGGCCAAGCGCGGGTCTGGCACATGCCTATGATTGGAACCTTCCTGTGCCTGGGGTTTGAGGAAACTGGTCTTATCAGCCAGTGACAAGTGCCTGTGATATCAGGCATCAGGAAAGGCAGAGGTGTAAGGTGACAAGCTTCACAATAAGCAGCAGCTGCCCCTTATTCTGCTCTGTATTGCAAGATTGTGTTTTTAGTTAACTGTCACATTTAATTGTTAGAGAGTGTTAGGTTTCCCATCTCAACAGACAAGGAAACAAGCCTACAGAGCTTAAGGAAATTGCTCAAGGTCATTCAACTGCTAACTGACAGATGACTGAGCCCCAGTGGAACCGCACAGTCTGTCCCAGTTCCTCCCGTGTCCTAACAGGACCCAGAGGTCTCCCTGCCCAAAGATCTGCTCAGCGGCTTCAGCCTGACCCCCCAGGTGGGTCTGTGTGGTTCCTCCAGGCACCCGCAGCCCCTTTGCTCCTACTGCCCCTGACTCAGGTCCTTCCTTCTGCAGGGCGGCCCCCGAGCGCCCCACAGTCGGCAGGAGGACACCCTTGCCCCATTCTGGCAGCTTCTCCCTGCAGCCAACTCCTAGGGGTGGGGTCACGTCAGGTTGTGAGGAGAATCAGGAGAGAAGCAGGAAGGGAGGGAGCTCATGGTCAGCACCTTCCTCTGACCTGGGCCCTCCCTCTCTTCCCCCTGATGCTTCCTGCCCCTCGAGTCAGCTCCTCTCCATGTTCCCCATGCTGCCCCCTCCCCCATCACAGGTGCTCCTGTAGCTTGGCTGTGGATCAGAGTCACCAGGGGAGGGGTCAGAATGCAGAGTCAAGGCTCCAGTCCCAAAGATCCAGGGGGCCACTCAAGTGGGGCCTGGGAATTTGAATTTTTACCAAACAATGCAATTCTGATGCAGGAGGTCCTCTGAGGTCCTCTGAGCACACTTTGAAAAGCATTTAACAGACCTGCCATTCATATCTGTGACCCCAGGTCAAGAGTATAAATGAAGTCCATGCTATATGCTTAAATATTCAAAAGTTATAAATCAAGCTAACACACTGTCAGGTACACCAGCGCTTCTCAAACTGTAATGTGAGCAGGACCCACCTGGGATCTGGAGATTCTGAGTCAGTAGGTCTGGAGCAGAGACCAAGATTCTGTCTTCCTAACAGCCTCCCAGGCCAAGTCAATGCTGCTGGTCCACAGGCCATGGTTAGAACAGCAGAGCCCGAGGGCAGGGTGCGCAGAGTGTTTCTGTAAAGGACCAGAAGTACATTTCCAGGCTCTGTGGGCAACCTGATCTCTGCAACTCCTCAGCTCTGTTGCTGTAACACAAACTTGGCCTTGGGCAAATGTGAATGAATAAGTAGGGCTGTGCTCCAAATGAAACGTTACTTCTGGACACTGAAAATTGAATTCCATATAATTTTCCTATGACACGAAATATTCTTCTTTGGATGCTTTCAACCTCTTAAAAATGTGAAAATTGTTCTTAGCTCACAGATCATAATAATAGTGGGCCAGACTTGGCCCCAAATCTCTAAAAGATAAGGATGCTTTAACATAACTACGACGTCAACATCACACCTAAAAATAATTAGCAATAATTCTTTAATATCAAATACCTTTCCATGTTTGAATCTCTGACTGTCTCATTAGTAGATTCACCCCCATTCGTAAACATACAATCACTAATCTGTCCTTTTCCCCTTTCCCTGTCCTTCAGTGTCTTGCACCCAATAGATGTCATCATACTACATTTCACCAGTAGATGGCACTAAAATCATGACATTTACTAACTTGGTTTAAGCATTGACGCAAGAGAGAAGTTATATGCAATTTGTAATTACAGGTGAATATAAGATTACAAAAATTAAAAACAGCCTGATTGCTCTGTGTAACACGAGATAAACCTCAAATTTTTCCAATTCCAAGAAAAAGATTATTGCTGTTAAACAAATGTCAATTAAAAAAGAGAGAGAGAGAACATAGGGAGCTATTTCTCTATATTGAGGCTTACCTTTCCTGTGTCAACATTCTAAGTGTTAAATAATGGAGGCCTTATATCTTCATATTCTTCTGCTTAAGAAAAAAATCACTGAATCTATTTGCACACTGATCTCTGTTTAATACCCATTACAAATGTACTGTCTGAACTGTATTAAGTGTTCCTACCTCTGAATTAAACAATTTCTTTTCCAAACTTGTTCCATCCTATTGAGAAGAACAAGGAGTCAGGATGTGAGATCTGGATGGAGTCTCTAAGGCCATCTAGTCAAGCCTCCTCAGCTAACAGCAGACTGAAATGTCTCTATGAAATCACACAGCAATGGGATGGTTTTCTGTGCAATTTACCATCTTTCTTCCAAAGATCTCTCCTCTTCCCTCCTTCCCTGCAATAAGCATGAACTCTTTAAAACATGTAACTACTCAATAATAAACACTTCATTGTCATGCAAATCTTTTCTATTTATGAAATATATGCCAATATTTAATGAAATATTTAGTGCAGATATTTTATTTGCACAAAACCTAAATTGTGCGATTAACCCTCCCCTTGGCTGTCCTTGAAATATATTCAGCAGAGATTTATTGGGTCCTGCTACATCCCAGCAAGATCTTGTTCTCTTGCTCAGCTGGGTCTTCCATTTGATCTCACATCTTGCAATTTCCTAGAGAGAAGTGAAGACAGCTTTAGGAAATCAGCCTGGATTATATTTCTAAGGGGCAGCGTGTGTTAACATGACACTTTCCAGCAGACGGTCACAGGAATTCTAAGAGATTTGTTATCCTCTCCTCCTATATTCAATTAACATGGCACTGGACTATCCTTTCCGTTTTGAAAATCGAGCGCTCTGTGCAGGGCAGGCCCTGTTCTTGTCCCTTGACAGTTACTTTTCCCCAGACTTACCCCGAGACCACCCTCTTCATGGCACATCTTCCCAGGGCTCTGGAGCGTCCGGGTTCTTCTCCCTGCAGCACGTCTCAGCATCCTCCTGGAAACAACCCTCTGCTCCTCCTGCGTTGCTTTGCTCCTCCTGGGCTCACCTGCCAAGCCTCCCCTGCACAAGCTTCTGACTCCCACCTGGAAACAGACACCCAGTCTCACCTGCAGCCCCTTTTAAGTGTATTCTGTGAAAGATCCATGGGTGTCGGGGGGGTTCCATAGTCAAATATCTTGAGAAGTCATTAGTTACACAAATTTCAATACCTTTCCTTAAACTGCAGGATTTTTCACAGCCTTTGATCTCCTAATAGACATTGTGAATCCTTTAAGATAGGGAGGAAGTAAACTGAACCTTTTCCAAATTGATCTGATTGAAGAGCACCCTCCCCTATACTGAGGGCTTCCCTAGTGGCTCAGACAGTAAAGAATCCACCTGCAAAGCAGGCGAATTGCAGTTCGATCTCTGGGTCAGAAAGGTCTTCTGGAGAAGGGAATGGCTATCCACTCCAGTATTCTTGCCTGGAGAAGCTCATGGACAGAGGAGTCTGGGGGGCTACAGTCCATGGGGACACAAAGAGTCGGACACGACTGAGTGACTAAGCACACACACCCCTCTGTATTAAGTCAGCTGAAGCTGCTATTTAAAAAAATGGTTTAAACAACATTTATTTCCCACAACTCAGGCGGTTGGGAAGTTCAGATTCAAGGTGCTGGCAGTTTGGGTTCCTGCTGTGTTCTCCCCTTGGCAGCTAAGGTGAGGAAGCCAACCTCACCTAAACCTAATTCCCTCCCAAAGGCTCCTCTCCAAGCTCCACCACATGGAGGGCTAGGGCTTCAACGTATGGATTTGCGAGGACACTTTCAGTCCATAATAATAACACCCGCTTTTGTTCTTCTCATCTGTAATATGATGCATGGAATAAACCTTGGGACACACACTCCAGGGCAGGCTTTGAAGGCAGACCACCTGAGTTGGAAAACACTCCAATTCCATCCCAGCTGCCCCCCTGCTTCCTGACTGTGGGTTATTTTTGTTTTGTTTTGTTTGGCCATGCCATGGGATATAAGAGATCTTAGTTCTCTGACCAGGGATCAAAACTATGCCCCATGCATTGGGACTGAGGAGGCCCCTGGGCCATCAGGGAAGTCCCCTGACTGTGGGACTTCCTAGAAATTTCTCCATCTCTCCTTGCTCTAGTCTCCTGATCTGATAAAATAGGATTAACAATGGTTCCCATCTCATAGGGTGGTTGTTAGGATTAAATGGGTCCATACCAACCACTGACAATGAATTGCATAATCAGTTCATCGTATGAATTATTACTGAACATATTAATAACTACTGACTCATTTGATGGCAACATTTAATTTCTGTTTAGGTTGAATATTGCTCTTTACCACTGGGGCAGGATCAAGCCTCTTTTTTATTTGCTTATTTTTACTGAAGTCCATGTAGTTGATGTACAATATGATATGAGTTACAGGTATACAATGTAGTGATTCACAGTTTTTAGGGGTTATGCTTCATTTATAGTTATCATAAACATTGGCTATATCCCCTGTGTTGTACAGTGTATCCTTGTAGTTTATTTTATACCTAAGAGTTAAATCCTCTACCCCTCTCTTGCCCCTCCCCCCACCCCTCCTCGCTGGTAAGACTAGTTTGTTCTCTGTATCTGTGAGTCTGCTTCTTGTTTGTTGCATTCACTAGTTTGCTGTATTTCTTATGTTACACATACAAATGATATCATACAGTATTTGTCTTTCTTCATCTGAGTTATTTTACTTAGCATAATACCCTCCAAGTCCCTCCTCCCTGCTGCAGATGGCAACACTTTGTTCTTTTTTATGTCAAGCCTCTATTTGGGAAGGCAGACTCCTAGGGCAAAGTAGCCCTGAGACAAACATGAGAGGAGACCTTGAAAACATGTGCCAGGAATCTGAAGTGGTGTGGCTCGATTTAAGGGAAAACGGGCCGTTGGTCTCGGTGCCAGAGCTCCGTGCCAACCACCACAGCCCTGGCAGGAAGTGAGCTGTGATTCTGCAAAGGGCAGACCAGCCACACAACGAGGGCGGCAGGCCCGCCCCTCACCCTCTGCTCTCAGCAGACACGGTCCTGCTCACTGTAAATAAAACTGCTGTTTGTATCATCTTTGGACTGCATAGCAACTATCACCCATATTTACCTTCCCCAATAACCTTAGAACAGAGAAACTTCAACACAAATATTTCCCCGGAATTTCAAAGTCGTAAGGGGGTCCCTTTATGTAACAAGACAAGGCATCTGTGCCAGCCGGGAAATCCAAGTGTTTAAAACTTGTTCAGCATTTTTGCAGCGCAAGAGTAGTTGCTAAACATCGCTCTCTCAAAAGAAAGCAGGCCACTGAATGAATTCTAGACAAAGGAAGTCCGAACGAAACTGGAGAATGAAAACGGGTGTCTCAAAATAATGTCAAACTTAAATTGAGACGATATGACACTTGAGCATATTTGAAACCCACACAAAGAGAGAAACAGAATAAAGCTGATTTTTGAAAGCCAACCAAGAGAAAATGTTATGACCTATTAGCTTCTAGATGTAATCAAACAAAAGCAGAGATTCTTTGTTAGAGCTCTTTAGAGCATTCGAAGAGTTATGGAGTCAGGCTCTTCCTGAGAAATGATCTAAAAGGTCAAAGCCAAGGTCTGAGGCAAGCACTTCTTTGGAACTCACCCTGCAGCTCTCATCTCCTAGCATCATAGCATCCCCTGCCCCTCCTCATTATCATTTAATTGAATTCTCACGGGACCCATAAGGTCCAACACCAGGTTCTCAATAGATATCCCTTAAGGAAAAACCGAGTGGAATCTCTGCTCTGGGAGGAGAACCAGACCTGTCGCTGACAATTGCTGGAGACTCAGGATAGACAAACCTGAGGGTTAAATACTCCAGGGGTGTGTTCATAGCATTATTCACAATAGCCAAGACATGGAAACAGTCTAAATGTCCACTGACAGATGAATGGATAAAGAAGCTGTGGTACATATATGCCATGGAATACTACTCAGTCATTAAAATGAAATAATGCCATTTGCAGCAACAGGATCTGGAGAGTATCATACTGAGTGATGTAAGTCAGAAAGAGAAACACAAATATCATATGACATCGCTTATATCTGGAATCTAAAATGTGACACAAATGAACACATCTATGAACAGAAACAGACTCACATAGAGAACAGACTTGAGCTTGCCAAAGTAGAGAGGCGGTGGGGAATGGAAAGATTTGGAGTATGGGACAAGCAGATATAACTAGTATATATAGGATGGGTAAAGAATAAGGTCCTATTGTAGAGCACAGGAGCTATATTCAATATCCTGTGATAAATCATAATGGAAAAGAATGTATATATATGTATGTATAACGGAGTCATTTTGCTATAGAGCAGAAACTAACACAACATTGTTAATCACTTTTCAGTAGAATTTAAAACAACTTCAGGGAACCCAGTCATAACAGGATCTCACTATAATATATATATATGAAATACGTATTTCATATATTCAAATATGTGAAAATTGAGGGCAGAGGAGAAAGGGGCAACAGAGGATGAGATGGTTGGATGACATCACCAATTCAATGGACATGAATTTGAGCAAACTCCAGGAGATAATGAAGGACAGGGAAGGCTGGCGTCTGCTGTCCATGGGGTCACAGAGAGTCGGATATGACTTAACAACTGAACAACGTATATATACATAATATATTGACTGCATGGCACAGCTTGTGGGATCTTTGTTCCCTGACCAGGGATTGAAACTGTGTCCACAGAAGTGAGAGTGTGGGGCCTTAACAACTGGACCGACAGGGATTTCTCAACCCCACCATATTTTGAGATTTACCTTCAAGAAGTTGACCAACTTCCCACAGCACATATGGAAGAAAAACCATCTCACATTTCCAGCAGGGAGATGGGGGAAGGAACCATGTTTAAATATGCCAGCGAGCTCTGTTCTTCTTAACAAGGCCCACCCTCAAGGGAAATCAGTTAACCAGAGCCTCACCTGCTGGAGCGTAATCAGCGAGGGGAATAGAGTGAAGTTTATTTTGTTAAGATATGGAAGGCCACACACAGGCATTCTTACCCACTGAAAAGGAAAAACATTCTGTTTGCCTATATTTTAATTCTCCCACAAATCCTCTGCAAGAAACACTAATCATGTTTACCAAAAGATAGTGCGACCTTTGCGCGTTCTTTAAAAGCATCCGTTTACATATCTGCATAAATTACCATTGAATATTATAACGTTTTTTTTTTTTAATTCTCACCAAGTTCAAGGTACTGAAATGTAAAATCAGATCTTCTGATTCTATTTCTCTGGAAATTTAGCAGAACCCGAGAGTTGAAAAGGCAGGCATTGGTGTAGCCGCGTGGTTCATTCATTGCTCAGATGCAGAGTGGTATGCAAGAGACATCTCGGATTGAGCACAGCGAGGTAGTTGACCAAGTCACTTATTAGCTCTTATTAGTATAAATAGTATGGTCTTTGGAAGTTGATTTTGCTTCTAACCCAGGCCAACAGTCTCCTTGTGGCTTATATGAAGGATATTTTTGGCTCCATGAGCAAAGCCAAGATGGTTGTTGGCAGTAGAAGTACCATTTGAAAGCTCTCATCTGTTTATTGGATTACTGCCACAACTCTGAAATCTCCTGATGAGGAAGTGGGCAAAGCCGGTGTTTGCAAAGTGAGGTTGACCTGTACTAGGGCTTGAATGAAATAAAACAGACACAATGGTAACTTTGTTTGTAGTAAATGCTCAGTTCCTAAGTTGTGTCAGACTCTTTACGACCCCCATGTACTGTAGCCTGCCAGGTTCCTTTCTCCATGGGATTTTCCAGGCAAGAATAATAAAGCAGGCTGTCATTTTCTCCTCCAGGGGATCTTTCTGACCCAAGGTTGGCAGGCAGATTCTTTACCACTGAGCCACTGGGGAAGTCCTTCTTAAAAAGGGAACCAATTAATCGTTGGTAAGCTAGGTAGAAGGAACTCAGCCTCACTGCCTGGTCTCTCAAAGGTCCTTCTCTCCTGAGCCAGCCTGGGGTCTCTGCAACAGCTGATGGCTGGGTGGGTGGGTGGGTGTGTGTGTGTTAAGCCAGCCTGGGGTCTTTGCAGCTGATGATGTGTGGGTGTGGGTGTGTGTGTGTTCCTACAAAATGAAGGATAATCTCTGTCCTTCTCCCAAGTCCCTCCTGCCACACCAGTGATCTCTTTCCAAACACACAGTGAATTACGATGCGCTTTCTTCAGAAGTGTTGACAGATCTCAAAAGAAGAGCCCACTCAGTGTAGGAAGAACAAATGGTGGACTTCATTCTTTGAAGCCTTGGACCTCCAGAGGGAAGGGTGTCCCCATGGGCACTTCTCCCTGCCACCTGATCTCTCTTGAGCCCTCTCTCAGTGTCCATCCTGTTTCTGAAATCTCAGCTTTTAAATCCATCTGCTGCCTCTCCCCTCTGTCTCAGGGGGAAGTTCTGCCTTTTCAGATCCATGGTCTACAAACCCCAGCGTCTGGAATCTCAGCCCCTCTCTCCTCACCCACGGTGGTCCTTTGTGCTCAATAAAGGGGAAAGTGGGCCTGGTCCTCTTGTGAGGACAGGGTCAGTGGGCCAAGCCTACCTCAGTCTCCTTAGCAGGACAAGCTGATGTCTTTACTGTATTAACCAGAAGTAAGAAGACCGTGCTATGGGACTTCCCTGATGGTCCAGTGGTCCCAGTGCAGGGGGTGGGGGTTCAATCCCTGGTCATGGAACTAGATCCCATAAGTCCCAACTAAAGGTTCACATGCTGCAACGAGTATCAGAGATCCTGTGTGCTGCAACCAAGACCAGGCTCAGCCAAATAAATAAAGAAATGCTTTGAAATATATATATAAAGAGACCAACAGAATAAAAGAAAAAGAAGAGCAACTTGCTAAAGTAACTCTTTCTTTGAGGCAAAGAAACATTGCTTTCCATCAGCTGACCCACAGGGAGCTCACATTCCCTTGTCACAGGGGAGGACAGGCACCAGGCAACCCCAAGGGCACACTCTCCAGCATCTCCACCTCCCTTCAAATCCCATGTCTCTTCCCTGATGTGGACGTGAGCAGCAGGAGTGTCTGCAGGCAGGGCCAAAATCCTTGAAGAACTGTTCTAGATCTGCTCCAAAGAGCAGAGACAGGTAGTCAGACCATGCACCAAAGCCACAATACTTCTAGCTTCATAAAAATACTAGGAGTGGGGCAGGATATAATCAGATTAAAAAAAAAACCCTTAATTTATCACTCACATAATGCAAAGCTCTCAGCAGCTCTACTGTCACCTAAAGGGACAATGCAAATGATTCCACTCCCCTCTGGACACATCTCTGCCCAGCTCCCTCACTCTTCTCCCAAGTGGTTTCCTCCACCTGTCTTTGTCCACCTCTGACTCCTTGCTCATTTCTCCTGCCCCATGCCATGCTTCCCCTTTCTCCTCCTCACACATAACTACCCTTAAAGCTCCCTGATTGTAAAATGCTGATCTTCCAGGTGTGCTGGTGCGTGTTTAACAACTTGGGGATGTGGTAGACATGGAGGACTAATCTATAGTGATTGCCAATCTCCATGGGGTAAATACTCCCACCTCAGCAGATTGCAAACTTCTGCTGATATATTGTCAGTGGCCTCCCAAAATTCCTATAATGTTAACTATGGTCAAGCTTTCCTAAGCCTTTGCAAGTGCCAGCACACCACTTCTGATATGAAGAGTCCCTTTGAGTGTGGTAGTGTTCCTTCCCTTCCCCTTGCGGGAGAAGCTGGAATAAAATGGAGAGCCTGCCTTGCAAGTGAAGATGTTCTCAGGGGATGACATTTGAATTTTTTTTTGCCTACTTCTGTGATCTCAGCTCTACAAGCAGGAATAGAACCCCCACTCCTTGTAGTGGAAACTTGGAATCTTAATTCCTGTACCACCAGGGAAGCCCCTGAAATTTAAAATTTTCTAACTTTGAGTTTTGCTTTGGCTAGTCTTCCCCTTCCTCATCAATGTGCATGTTCACTGTGCACTTTTTAGAAAACTTCTGTGATTTTCCTGACCTCTTTCTGCACACTTGAATATTTATGAATTCACCCTTTATTTTGCCATTTTGCAGATCCTTGTATTTTGCCCAAAGACACCAGCTCTTTGTGCTAGCATCACCTAGAGAATGTTTATTATGTTTTCTTAGATTGAAAGTAAACATCTTAAGGGTAAGGATCTTATCTCTACACATGAGTGATTCTTGAGCATTTGATTGACTGCTAATTTGTAAGCCCTTCTCTGGTTTGCCTTATCCTCATCTTTCCTAGGCCCTGCATTTTAAAAATTATGTTTCTGGCTTAACATTAAGCCACATGTACAAATCTTTTATATACAAGGAAATGTATATGTAATCATGTAATTTTACGTAATCATGTAAAATGTCTTTGCATGTTAGAGTCATTTGACATTGGTAAATTCATAAATTACTTTGCAGGGAAATCAGAGGGATCAGATACCCTGGTTCATTGGAGGTTTCCCTCTATCACTGACTGCCTTGCTACCTGGGGCAAGGTATTCAGGCCTCAGGCCTGCAGCTGTAAAAAGGGAGGTAATTAGAAAACCTTCAGGGTGTTGGAAAGATTATGTCAGCTAAAGAATGTGTAGTATGGACTTTCCCAGTGGTCCAGTGGTTAAGAATCTGCCTGCTAAAGCAAGGGACACGGGTTCAATTCCTGGTTCGCGAAGATTCCACATCCAGCGGGGCGACTAATCTCATGTACCACAACTACTGAGCCCGTGTGCCCTGCAGCCCATGCTCAACAAGAGAAGCCACCACAGTGAGAAGACTAGAGAAAGCCCTCACACACAGCACAGCAGACGCAGCACGGCCAAAAATAAACACATTGTTTAAAATACATAGTCTTTGAACTCTAGTGTAAAAGTGGACATGATGTATCTATCAAGCATAAAAATTTTATAGACAATTAACATTTTACACTGCAGGGAACATTTGTTCAAACTCAGTGATTCTTGGAACTGCTACAAAATGTAGGATTTGACAACCAGTGTTTCAAGAACCGGGTCCAATCCCTTCACACATCCGAAAGCCAGACAGCCGTAAGAACCCCGAGCAGCATGAAGGGAAGTGAGCTACTATCAACACAGATTAGTGTCATTTGTCCAAGCCATTGTGAGGTTTTCTTTAGATTAAAAAAGAGCAAAACAGACGATAGAATGGCAGAGAACAAAAAGGTAAGAGGGGAAAAAAATGCCTGAAACAAGGAGGGCTTTCAAACCTATGTCTGTTTATTAATAGAAACAAATATTGAGAAACATGGGTGACGTGAAGCAAACTGGTTTCAGAGAAAAGCGTTCCTTCCCACCAGAGTTTTCTGAGAGAAAGAGCTGAGGAGTCCTCTTGGTGTTTCAGAGGCCAACAGCATGTGCATGCTCAGTCGTGTCTGACTCTTTGTGACCCCATGGACTGTAGCCCACCAGACTCCTCTGTCTATGGGATATCCCAGCCAAGAATACCAGAGTGGGTTGCCATTTCCATCTTCACCAGAGCTTCCCGATGAACGGATCGAACTCGCATTGGCAGGTGGATTCTTTACCACTAGCACCACCAGGGAAGCCCACAGTAGATTTAGGAAAAGCTTTTACTGTAAAGATTCCTTCTTCCTCCCTTCCTCTCTCTTGCTCTCCCCTCTTTCCTTCCTTCCCCCCATTCCTTCTTTATTTTTATGGAAATGGGAGCAACATGATTGGCCAATACAACCTAAAGGGAGAGATGGGCAAACGCAGCAATGGTGAAGGTCTTAACTCTCTTTGAGGTGGGTGATTTCATCCAAGGACAGTAGCTTAGCTCTGCCATAGAGGATGCTGTCCTGGGAACTTCCCAGAGGCCCATCCACTTCCCAGAGGCCCAGGTGTCATCTTCTCTCTGCCACTTCCACCACCTGTACACAGGTAGGTGAGCTGAGTCTGGGCTCTGAGCACCTACAGGCTTACTTAGGAGAATGGGCTGAACCAGAACACTTGTGCTTTCTGCACAGAGACGGTGCCTAAAGTGTTTTATCAATACCTGATGCACATTCAGTGTTTTATCAACTGGATTGAGGAATTTTCCTACCTTTGTACTGGTCCTTGGAATTCAAAATCAAGAGCTCCTACATTATTTACTACTCAATAGATAAGTGAGTACCCCCTATCTGCCAGGCACTGTGCTGGGTATGGATGCACAGCGTGAATATCAAAGTGAAATCGCTCAGTCGTGTCCGACTCTTTCCGACCCCAGGCACTGTAGCCCACCAGGTTCCTCCATCCATGGGATTTCCCAGGCAAGAACACTGGAGTGGGTTGCCATTTGCTTCTCCAGGAGATCTTCCCAACCCGATTGAACCCGGATCTCCCTCATTGTAGGCAGACTCTATACCATCTGAGCCTCCAGGGAAATCTGAGATTTACATTTTACAACAACAAAAGGTAGATTTGGTCTACACTGATGAGTGGCTCGTTTCCTAATTAACACAAAGACTGAAAATCATTCCACCTGAAAATTTCAAACCACAAACTCATTCCTTCCAACAACACCCTCTAACTCCTGTTATGCTTTCAGCCCTTCCTTCTTCCATACCCGCCCTGCCTGACGTCCTAGCTCCTTCTTGGCCTTCTGAATTTTAAAAGCAGTAAAATAAAAAAAAATTTTTTTCTGAGATAAGAAAATAATTTTTTTGACTTAAGAAATCTAAGAAAAGTAAAAGGCTTGGGAAAAAAAACCTTTGTGTGACATGAGCCCTTGACATTAACTAATAAATATTTCAACTTATAATTGATAAGAACTGGGCTGGGCTGAGAGAGACCCTCCTTCCTAGACCATATATTCTGAGAGACATTCAGTGCTGTTTCCCCTTTGAAAAGTAAGCACTAAAACTAGGTTCTCTAAAACCCCCACACTGAAGAAACTTTCTTGTGAAAATGATCCCTTTGTGTCCCTTGTTCCAATAACCAGTTATTGGTGGTCCTTGGTGGCCACTATGCAGACAACGTATGCAACATTGCTATTTGACACATTTTTCAAATATTCAACTTCCTGGAAGAAAGATACATAAAGGAGGGCCTGGAGTTTGTTGCTTTTGTTGTTTGTTTGTATAGGGTAAGGAGGGGTGAGCAGGCTCTTTTGGAGGGAGATTTTGAAAAGGTGTTTATATAAAGTCCTTCCTTGAAGGAATAATAGGAGCTGATCTGTCAGATAAGTGCATTCCTAATACCTATTGGCTGGGGAAAATAAGCAGGTATCCCAAGCTGGCTTGCATTTTAAAGTTTTTTTGAAAAATGAAGATTTGATGGATACCATGGGAGAAAGGGAGGTGGTGGGAGGAACTGGGAGGTAGGGGTTGATGAATATACACTATTGATACTACACATAAAATAGATAATTAATGAGAACATACTAAATAGCACAGGGAAGTCTACTTAATGCACTGCATGGGAAGGAAGTCCAAAAGGGAAACGATATATGTGTATGTGTGGCTGATTCATTTTGCTGTGCGGTAGAAACTAACGCATTATAAGGCAACTATACTCCAATAAAAATTAATTTAAAAAATAAAATGAAGATTCATTTCATAACTTCAGGATAATGTGTTAAAATAGCCAAATAAGTAGTTGCTATAAATATATGTTGACTAAACAGTGGGAAAGAACTAGAACTTCACAGTAATAGAGTATTTCTCATCTGTATCAGTTGGCCCATCATCATGATATCTGTACAGTATCATCACACTCTAAATCTTCAGATAGAGGAAATAGCATCATAAAAATATAAGAAGCAACAGGCAAGGGCATGGGGGTCCAACCAGTCCATCCTAAAGGAAATCAGTCCTGAATACCCACTGGAAGGACTGATGCTGAAGCTGAAGTTCCAATTCTTTGGCCACCTGATGCGAAGAGCCAACTCACTGGAAAAGAACCTGATGCTGGGAAAGATTCAAGGCAGACATGGATGACAGAGGATGAGATGGTTGGATGGCATCACCGACTTAATGGACATGAGTTTGAGCAAACTCCAGGAGATGGTGAAGAATAGGGAAGCCCGGTGTGCTGCAGTCCATGGGGTTGCAAGGAGTTACTAAGCAACTGAGCAAGAAGAGAAAACGCAAGTGCAGCTCCCTGAGCTCTCTGAAGACCACAGCTTGAGGCAGAGAAGATTCACAGAGAAGCAGCAGCAGCCTTCAGGCCTGTGTTTACTGTAGACACACCTTCGAATGAAAGACTGTGTTTGGGGAGCCCATTGTTTTGTTAATGCTCCCGATTTCTTTTCTTTTTAACTTCTTCTGAAATAAAAGAGAATAATGTTTTTACCAAAAATATTTACCAGTAAATGGGAAACTTAAGTGATTCCCAAAGAAAACCAATTTCCAAAATCCCTTAAAGCCTCTATTATTAGGCAAACAAACACTATACAGAGATTTCATCCCTCTGCCATCCTCAGTAACCCCTTTGGGGGGTGGCAACAAAACGCGCAAAGAAAGTAACTTTGGATCTCTGGGTATGCATAGCAGGGCGCCAAGGGGAAGCCTATCTCCTGTGGTCTTCATCCTTATGTTATAAATCCTTTACTAAATAAATCAAGAAGTTAATCAGAACTTTTGGTGGGATTGCGGGAGATTTCTTTCTGCCAGATAAATGGCTAACCACATCTACTAACCACAGGCAATATTTATCCATAAAGTTATTTGTGATGAAACCATTCTCTAGGTTAAAAGATCATTTTCTCCCTTCTTCCCTCCCTCCCTCCCTTCCTTCTTTTCCACCTTTCTTTCTTTCTTCCGTTTTTTTCATGAACTTTATTTACTTATCATTGTGCTGAGTCTTCGCTGATGCGAGTTGGCTTTCTCTAGTGGCAGCGAGAGGGAGCTACTCTTGGTTGTGGTGTGTGGACTTTTCACTGCAGTGGCTTCCCTTGTTGGGGAGCATGGGCTCCAGGTGCCCGGGCTTCAGTAGTTGTAGCATGTGGGCTTAGTAGTTGTGGAGCATGGGCTTAGTTGCCCCGTGGCTTGTGGGATCTTCCCAGCCCAGGGATTGAACCCATGTTCCCTGCATTGGCAGGAAAATTCTTAACCACTGGACTACCAGGAAAGCCCAGTGAACTTTTGCTGAGCACTTACTCCTGTACTATGCTAGGAGCTGGAGGTACAGCCATGAATGTGGTAGCCCTTGCTCTCTGAGAGCTATTTCCAGAGACAAACAAATAACAGGAGCGTGAAGGGATGAACACATACTGACCTTGAAGCTCTGGTGATGGAAGAAGATGGACTCATGGGGGAAAAGTTAATGGTTAAATTGAATCTCAAAAGATTAAAAATTAAAGAAAATTATCAGTGAGACAAATGGAGAATAATCGGTATAGGCACAGACTAAAATACACTCTTTTTTTTTTCTGGTAAAGTTATAAATAGGAATAATATTAATAACTGTGCTAATCTTTCCTGGGAAGATATTGGGAACCTTAGCTTGGACATTTAGACAGTTTGAACATACCCAGTATTCAAAACCACATTTTAAAGTCTTTACGTGTTTTCTCTTTCCAAAAGAATTTCAAAGCAGCTTATAAAATATATAACAGAAAACATGAATAAATGAGGCGAGAAATGTAAGAATGTTCCTAAATATTAGGAATATGAAATAAAGCTTACAGCCTGCATGCCATGGGTCTTTGACAGTTAGTTAGTAGCAAATAGAGTGTCAAGTCTCCTTCTTACCATATGGTAAACACAATCAGGCACAATGATGATAGACTCCATAAAATAAAATCTTGCCAGAGTTTCTCCCACAAATATGTAAAGAGGACCATAGTGGAGTGTGCTGGTTTTGCTGCCTGGTGCCCATCCACTCTTACTCTGAAAACTAAACTTAGTTTTCCTCTCAGAGTGCCATCTTCTACTCACCCATGGTCTACGTGCATCTTCTGGATTTAACTCCAACCTCCCCATTGACCAGAGGTTGAACAGTGGCTCAGACAAGACCATTGCATGCACTGGATTCTCCTGCTACAAGGATTGGTTCGGAGATAAGCATGTGACCTAATGAGAGCTAATCTGGACCCAGTCAGACCATCTGGACTTCTGGAAAGAGATTCTGAACTCCCATAAGAAAGCATGAGTCCTGGGGCTGCTGCTGAAGCTATTGAGAGATCTCAAAAGTAGAGCTTATCCAAGAATGAGGTCAAGATGGAATGAGAGACAGTAAATCTTGCTGACGTCTTCTGTGCATGGATCCAACCATCCTTGAAGCACATTCAGACATGTCAATTCCATGAACCAGTAGTTTCCGGTTTTGCTTTAGCCAGTTTGTGCTGGATTGTTTGTCCTTCACTTACCTAATGATATTATGTGATGGGGCAGAAAACGCTTCCAACAAGATTGATACAGTAAACACAAAAGATCTGTAAAACTTTCTCATGCCCTCAGTGCAACCTAACTGCTAAATGCCAAAGCAGAGCAAAGGGCTTCCCTGGTGCTCAGCAGTAAAGAATTCGCCCGCAATACAGGAGCCGCAGGAGATGTGCATTCAACCCCTGGGTGGGGAAGATTCTCTGGAGAAGGGCATGGCCCCCCATTCCAGTATTCTTGCCTGGAGAATCCCATGGACAGAAGAGCCTGGTGGGCTACGGTCCATAGGGTTGCACAGAGTCGGACAGGGCTGAAGTGACAGCATGCCCACAAAGCATAGTAAAGTTAATTCTAAATGGAACCAAAGCAACATGGACCCAAATGATAATGCTGACATGCGCTGAGAATGTAGATTCACTTTACATTCTTCACAAAACTGCCAATGAATATTCTGTCTTGACACCACAATTACAATATGAAGCGAGAGTTTTCTAATGGGATTTAAGTGTAGCTATACCATACTACCAATTAAGAGATAGAGTGTAAGCTTTGATAATCAATGAATACTCTCTTATTAGACAGGACAGACAGCTGACCCTCCATATCCATGGATTCTGCACCTGTGGATTATACCAATCTCAGATCAAGAATATTAAAAGCAATTCCAGAAAGTTCTAAAAGGCAAAACTTGAATTTGCTGCATGTCAGCAACCATTTCCATAGTATTTACATAATTGTATTTACAACTATTTACACAGTATTTATACTGTATTAAGTATTATAAGTAATCTAGGGATGCTCTAAAGTATACTGGAGGATGTGCAGAGGTTTTATGCAAATACTACACCATTTTATATGGGTCTTGAGCATCCTTGGATTTTGTGTCTTCGTGGGTCCTGAAACCAATCCCCTTCAGATATCAGAGACAACTGGATTTCTAGAGCCAGCCTTCCAGAGTTCAAATTCCTTTTTCTGTTACTCATTAGCATCAGTTTTCTCACCTGAAAAATGGAAATTATTGTATCACCTGCCAGAAAGGTGATGAGGAAGGAATGAGTAAGTAATGTGGTTGTAAAGTGACTTGAATCATGCCTAGCACATACTTAGCACTCAAAAAATGTTTTGAAACCATTATTTTATCATTATCACATCCTTACAATGACTACTTTAAGGGCAAGACCGCTGAACAGTTTTGGGTCAACTCTTTGTTGTCATTCAGTCACCTCAAGACCCCAGGGATTGCAGCTTACCAGGCCTCTCTGTCCCTCACCATCTCCCAGAATTTGCTCAAATTCCACTCTAACAGCAGCCCCCCAAAATTGATGAGCTAGGCCCCAAGGTCCTGCCGTAAATCATATCCCTAGTTATTTACATGAGAACATTTACAAAGTCTAGACTTAACAGAAAAGGCTTGCCATGGAGGACAAACGCCACACAGAGAACATCTGATTTTCGGGAAAGCAACTTCCTGATGACACAGATGTAAGACAGAGTGGCCACCAAATGGACCCCAGGTAACACGATCAGGATAAAGTGAGCAGAGCTATAGAACTGCCAGGAGATGTTGGTCGGAAAAAAATGTTTTGGTTTAGGGTGTGATCTTGTATCATATTTCTGATAATAATTAAATAACTGAATCTGTTGTAGAGGCCGCCATGAGCACGTGACAGCCGCAGGCAGACGCACGCGACACTGGGTGCCTTGCTTAGTCTCGCTACCCCTCAGTCTCCTGGGGGTCACAGAGAGCGTCTGCCAGGTGCTTAGCGCGGTGCCCCGGACCCAACACAAGCTCATCGGAGCGCAGTGTCTCAGGGAGAGGCTGAGTCTGCTTGCACATAACAGAGATCACAGCAAACGGGGTCTTCAACCTCTGGGGTTTCTTTTTTCTCTCAATAAAGAAGAAATCTGAAGGCTGGTGGCCCAGGACTGGCCCGGAGGCTTGAGCAGGCGGAAGCCAGGTCTCTGTGACCCTCTGGGCCGTCCTCTCCCCTGGGATCCCTGGATGGTCGCCACAGACACTGCACCTGCGCTTGGAGCTTTAGGCAGGAATCTGAGTGTTTGAGGTTGGTTTGTTTTGTAAGAGACAGAGAGTTGATACGGCAGGCCTCACTGCAGTTAGCTGTTACTTGTCTAGCAGTTTATCACACCAGATGGTCGCAATAGCCATGGAGGCAGGCATGGCAAATAGCTCCATTTTACAGATGTGGAAACTGAGGCTAGAAATCTACCCACGGTCACACAGTCATAAGTGGCAGAAACAGGCTTCTGACTCAGGCTACCGTTCTCCTAGCTCTTAGTTGGTAACCCTTTCCAGCATACGATACTGTCACAGGGGACAATTCTTTGTCAGAGGCACTTGGATGAGTTTTAAGACTACAAAGGGGCCAGTAGAAGACAATACCATTACATGTGAATTAAGGTACTGTGCTGTGAAACACTCTGAGCCTCTCAGGGGTCTAGGTGAAAAGGAGAGCAAGGGATAGAACTTACAGATTCAGATGGGAAGTAAATGAGAATCATACATGAACCATCCACAAAGTCATCTACGAAAATCAGGTAGTATAAGCAGATGAAAATCTAAAGAGCAGAGAAAGAGTGATTGTCATTATGCTTCTGCTTTCCTTCAAAATATAGTTTGAAGAATAATGTGTGTGTGTGCGTGTGCATAGATGAACATGCACTCGTGTGCTCGAGTGTATCCACACGCCTGATGACAGACACAATCCTGTGAATCAATCAGAAGTAACACCAGATTGTGTTCTAGATTAATAAAAGCTTTCAGCCCATGTAGATAGATGTTTGTGGTATGTTATATACACATGATTTAACCAACTTTTAATATTTAAATATATATCTTATATGAAATGACCCCACAGTCACAAAATCCATTTTTGTGTATTTTAAGAGAAGGGTTAAAAAAGAGGACTATTACAGAAATTATCATAAAAATTAACCTTCCAGAAATTAAAGTTTAATCAAAGCATTTCTTCAGTGATAAAAACAATTAGCATGATAGAAAGAAAGGTAGACATTTTAACCTAAGAAAGCACCTGGAGCAGAATCATGGTTTCATTTTTTGTTTCCTCATCTGTAAAATGGGGATATTTGCCTCAGCGTTATTTTGAGAATTAGATTTAATAATGTTTATAAAGTCCTTAGCACAGTGTCTGGCCTATATAGGATACCCAACATTAGTAAATTTCCTTATTTCAGTAAATGGATTTAATTTTTCTTATCTTTAAAGAATTGGCAAAAAGTTCTCAAGTGCTGGCATTAGGATTTTTATTTTAAAGCATTACTTTATTTAATAAGGTTGAAATTCCAAAAGGTTTATCTTCTTACTTACTCTAATGCTACTAAAAGGAAAGCTAGGCTTAGAAATAATTCCATGGATATATTTTGTAAAATTAAACTGCAACTTCTCTAAGTTTCAAAACATACTTAATGCTACAACAGTTGCCTTGGAATTGAAACACCACTGTCCATTTTATGAGGTAAGAAACCAAGAACTTCTCATACTATAGAATTTTAACAAACTGTCACCACCTCTTGATTATGTCATGGTACTTGTGCTTAAATCCTGTGGGCTGCCGTCTTGACCTCTAAGCGGTCAGGGTCCATATGAAAATTACCAAATTCACTAGGCATAAATGCTTCAGCCGGTTCCTATTGTTTTATACAAAGCAGAGAGTTCTGCTCCAGTAAGAGCTAAGTCTCCAAAGATTTACTTTAATCTCAGTAGTGACCTTCATGTTGCGTGTTCAGTCACTCAGTCATGTCCGACTCTTTGCAATCCTATGGACTACAGCCTGCCAGAATCCTCTGTCCATGGGATTCTCCAGGCAAGAATACTTGTGGGTTACCCTTTCCTTCTCTTGGAGATCTTCCAGACCTAGGGATCGAACCCATGTCTCCTGCACTGCAGGGGGATTCTTTACCACTGAGCCACCTGGGAAGCCCAATTTTCATGTTACAGACCTGGAAACTCAATAGATACTATTAAAATTTCTTCTTGCTTTGCTTATGGATTTATTTCTTCAACCAGTAAGTTAGAGGTGCTTTCTTTTCCAGTGATTGGAAATGTTTCCATCAGATTTCGTGAAATATTTCTTCCACGGCAAGTGAGATTTCCAATTAATTGGAGTAAGCATCCTTCTGTCAAAAGAATGTGCCATGTTTCACAGAAAACAGGACTTGAAAGGAATTGTTAGGAAACATTAGCCTTATTAATATTTTATTTTTTGTTGCCGTCAAGGGCACTGGGAACTCCAGTCTTTCACAGAGGAATTCCTAGCTTCTAAGTGAGCCTGCCTCCAGGCTGGAATAATTTAGTCACCTGACTTTCCTGTAACTTTTATTATTTTTGGTTTCGTGAAGCAGCATTCGTGCACAAGTGGTCCTTTTCCGTGCCTTGTAAGTTCTTTTGGAGGACACTGAAAATCTTTTTTCCTTTCCTACTTCTCTGCATGAAGTGTGAAAAAATCCCTGATCATTCCCAGGGCTCATATACACGTAATAGACACAGTTTGGATTCTGATTTTGTTATTATTTGTTGCAAATAGTTTTGGGTTTAACATTGTTGGTTCTTGGTTTAGCAAGAGATAGCTGTCCCTTAAAACTAACTGATTAGATCTGATCATTTGCTACTGTTTTTGATAATTATGGTGAGGAAAACATTGTAAATTATCCTAGAGTCAAATCCATTATAATTGTTATGGAAGGTCACTTGCATTATTTAAAACACTGAGGTCGTTAAACTTAAAAAAGATACTAGGAGTGAATAAATTTCATATACTAAACAACAGTCCATATTCATATAATGATTTTTAATGTCCATTCACATCACCTAGAAAGTGTGTTATTTCCAAGCACTTATATTTGTTCTTGAAAACTGGAGGGAGGCAGGGAGCATCAGAAAGTTTCCACAATTTCTCCTGAGTTATTTAAATTCACTTCCTGTACAATGAAATCCCTATGACATTTCCAGAGCTGCTGTTTATTTTGGGATGTTAAAATTCTTTGTGCTTAAACTACAATATTTATGAGTGGCATGAGACAGACTCAGGGCAGGGTGTAAGTGGTCAGGCAATCCTTACTGGAAGGAAATAGGTTATTGCATTACTGGAGTCGAGGTCAGGCAAATCCACCTGGGGTGGCAAGCTGGGCAGAGGCTGCCAAGAAAGGCTGACGTCTATGTTCCCTCCAGCCTGAAGGAACGACGTGTCTCTGTCTTCTCACGTAAAGAGGAGCGTTCATACATTCATTACACGCTTTTACACAAAGGAGAATGCCTGCTACATGGATGTTCAATGAAAACAGCTTGTATGTCTCAACCATCTCATACTATTTATTTCTGACTATTCTACCTGTAGGTTTCACTACAGTTATTTCCCTGAACTCACTATCTTAACAGTGTGTGCACGCTCAATTGTGTCCGCCTTTTTGCTACCCCATGAACTGTAGCCCACCAGTCTCCTCTGTCCACTGGATTTTTCAGGCAAGAATACTGAGGTGGGTTGCCATTTCTTTCTCCAGGAGATCTTCTCCACCCAGGATCAAACCCTGGTCTCTTGCGTCTCCTGCATTGTAGGCGGATTCTTTACCACTGAGCCACTTGGGAAGCCCAATATCTCATTGTAATAGGAACAAAGAATTACTTTCTTTTTTTCTTTTTTCTTGAGGTAAAATAGTTCAGATGTGTGACATAGTGACTTGATATTTGTATATATCATGAATGACCGCCATAATACAACTAGTTAACATCCATCCCCTTTTATCGTTTTCCTTCATGCATTTCTTTCTTTAAAAACAGGAAATAAACAGGAAAATCATTTAACTAAGTTCATATGCTAAACTCCTAGAAACATCCCTTGCCCTTCAACCACATTACTCTTATGGAAATATTTTTGAATGTTGTTTAATATTTAAGCCAGTCTTCTGGGTAGATATGCAGGCATATTTACATATACTGTCATTTAAATCCTTATGGGATAATGACACTCACAGAAATAAATGTCTCCAACTATGCTGGCTACAGTTACGAGCATTCCTAAATACCATCCCTCCTAGTCTCTTTAAGGAAGGGAGCCTCCACCATGGAGTGGGAGGTGGAAAGGTAACCCAAGTATGAACCTGTCTAGTGGTGGCTTTGCCATGACCCCCAAGAGGGCATGAACAGAACTCCCAAGAAAAATACCAGGAGGGGCCTTGCCCAGGGATGCCCCGATAAGGAAAATCCACTTTGCAGTTTTCTTCTCAGTCTCGTGACTTTGTCATCCGAGCGAGGGGTGCATCATGATGGCTCCCGGCAGTGATCCCCATCATTCTATTTTTTTTTTTGGCTGCACCTTGCAGGATCTTAGTTCCCTGACTAGGAATTGAAGCTGTGCCCCACAG
>ML664237.1:8400-32466 GCA_007570785.1 Antilocapra americana | reverse complement strand
CCAAAAGCGCCTATGGAGCACTCCGTCGCTCACGCCTGCAACGCAAATGGACACCGGACTTTGCTGCTCAAGACCAGAGGCTCACTCAGGTCCCTGCCACGATTCGAGGGGAACCCGCAGCTTCCCACTCAAACTCGAGAAAAAGCACCATATCCCCGCCTCCACTCGAGATGAGGACTGATGTCCTGGTGGTGACTTCTACAAAACCCCAGCTTTCTGCTCAGCTACACGGATGGAGGTTTGACTCCCCAGTTGCACATACCAAAAATCTGCACAAACGCCCTGTTTCATGCAGTGGACTTCTGAAACCCGAGAGCAAAGGCGAGTTGCATAGCTCACAACGAGATGAGGACGTACTCTCTGGGAGAAACTCAATCGGAACTCTGATATCCGTGTCCAAACTCGAGATGAAGGCTCAAGTTCATAGCTCACCTAACAATGAGGACATAATCCGGTGTAGTGACTCAAGAAGAGCCCCGAGATGGCCCATGCACATCGAAATGAGGGCCTTCCTTCCCTGAGGCAACATTCGAGGCACCCAGAGGACAGCGTTGCAGCTCCAGAGGGACCCAAAAGTGCCCGCAGCAACTCGAGAAACTGCCCACCATAAGTCAAGAAACTGCCTGCCACAAGTCAAGAACCATCCCACGATGTGCCTCTGAAGGCGAGATGAGGCTTGGATTACCCTGCAGGGACGCGAGAAGGTTCCACGGCTCTGCCTCGAACCTCCCACGATACCTTGACGTCCCTGAGGCTGCACGAGCGGGTCCCTGAATTGAAAGGGTGAACCTGGGAGGAACACTACGTTTCCCGCCACAACTCAAGAACCGAAAAGATTCCCCTCTCAATGTGAGGTGAGGTTTTTTTCCCATGCAGGGCCTCAAGAACACTCCCACGTTCCCTATCGAATCCCAAGACAAAGCGTGGTTTGCTACATGCAGCCCAAGAGGATCTCCAAGAAGCACAGGGCCATGCAAGAGGAACCTCTTACTCCCTGCCACAACTCGAAAGGATCAGGGTTCTCCAGCTTCTCTTGAAATGAGCCAGGGTTAGCCCCTTCTTCGCTTCCAACAGACCCTCGACTTTCCTCTCACACCTCAAGAGGCTGCCTTTCTCACCAAGTATATCATGAGAGGAACCCAGAGCCTCCTGCAGAAATTTCCAAGGACAGCCATTTGCCCCTGCACTTCAGGGAAAGCCTGATTCTGCAGCCCCTCTGGGAATTCACCTCAGAACAATAAAGGATGCCGCACTGCCTTGTTGCCTTCGAGGAAAAGCTGTAATTGCCTGCCGGAACAGGCAGGAGACCTGATGCCTCCGTTTTTTCAAGAGGAAAGGAAAAGGGAGTGTCACGCCTCACATGAGCGGAAACTTTCCCCCAGTTTCAGTTCCAAGGGACCCCGAAGCCTAGGTCGCGAATGGGGATGGAACCCTGAGTTCCTCTGCTTTCATTGCCAAGGAGACTCTCTGACATTATGGAAGCGACTCCAGAGCATTCCTTCTCTCATGCATTCCACGCAGCCTGACACCTGACTTCGCTCGTTAAGACCAGAGGATCACTGAGGTCCCTTCCCCGATTTGATGGGAACCCGCAGCTTCCCACTCAAACTCGAGAAAAAGCACCATATCACCCCCTCCACTCGAGATGAGAACTGATGTCCTGCTGGTTACTTCAACCAAACCCCAGGTTTCTGCTCAGCTACACGGATGGAGGTCTGACTCCCCCGTTGCTCATATCACAAATCAGCCCAAAAGCCCTGCCTTCATGCAAAGAAGTTCTGAAAACCCAGGAGCAAAGGCGCGTTGCATGCTTCACAACGAGATAAGCATGCACTCTCTTGGAGAAACTCAATCGGAAATCTGATATCCATGTCCAAACTCGAGATGAAAGCCGAAGTTCATACCTCACCTACATATGAGGACCTCGTCCGGTGTAGTGACCTAGGAAGAGCCCCGAAATGGCCCGTGCACATCACAATGAGGGTCTGCCCTCCCTGAGGCAACATTAGAGGCTCCCAGAGGACCGCGCCGCAGCTGCAGATGGATCCGGAAGTGCCCGATGCAACGCTAGAAACTGCCAGCCCCAAGTCGAGAACCAAGCCACGATGTGCCTCTTAAGGGGAGATGAGGCCTGATTCCCCTGAAGTGACGTGAGAAACTTCCACGGCTTCTCCTAGAACCTCCAAATTTGCTTTGACTTCCCTGAGGATGCACAAGACTGTCCCTGAATTCAAAGGGTCAACTTGGAAGGAACACTACCCTTACCGCCACAACACGAGAAAAGAAGAGATTCCCCTCTCAATGTGAGGTGAGGCTTTTCTTCCCATGCAAGGCCTCCAGAACACTCCCAAGTTCCCTATCGAATCACAAGACGAAGCTTGATTCGCTACATGCAGCCCAAGAGGATCTCCAGGAAGCACAGGGCCATGCAAGAGGAACCTCGTGCTCCCTGCCACAACTCGAAAGGCCCAGGGTTCTCCAGCTTCTCGTGAGATGAGCGATGATGAGCCCCTCCTTCGCTGCCAACAGACACACGACTTTCCTCTGACACCTCAAGAGGCTGCGTTTCTCACCAAGTGAATCATGAGAGGAACCCAGAGCCTCCTGCAGAAATTTCCACGGACAGACATTTGCCCCTGCACTTCAGGGAAAGCCTGATTCTCCAGCACCTCTAGAAATTCGCCTCAGAACACGAAGGGAGGCCTCAGTGCCTTGTTGCCATCGAGAAAAAGATGTAATTGCCTGCCTCATCAAGGCAGGACACCTGACGCCTCTGTTTCTTCAAGAAGAGAGGAAAAGGGAGTGTCACCCATCACATGAGCGGACAACTTCCCCCAAAGTCCAGTTACAGGGGATCCTTAAAACTAGGTCTTAAATGGGGATGGAAACCTGATTTCCTGTGCCTTCATTTCCAAGGAGACACTCTGACTTCCCGCAAGAGACTCCAGAGCTCTCCTTCGCTCATGCATGCCACGCAGCCGGACAACTGAAGTCGCGGATCAACACCAGAGGCTCACTGAGGTCCCTGCCCCTATTTGATGGGAACCCGCAGCTTCCCACTCAAACTGGAGAAAAAGCACCATAACCCCCCCTCCACTGGAGATGAGGACTGATGTTCTGCTGGTGACTTCCAGCAAAGCCCAGCTTTCTGCTGAACTACACTGATGGAGGTCTGACTCCCCAGTTGCACATATCACAAATCTGACAAAAAGGCCTGCCCTCATGCAAAGGAGGTCTGAAAACACGAGAGCAAAGGCACGTTGCATGCCTCAAAACGAGATGAGCACGCACTCTCTTGGAGAAACTCAAGCGGAACCCTGATATCCGTGTCCAAACTCAAGATGAAAGCTCAAGTTCATACCTCACCTACATATGAGGACCTCGTCCAGTGTAGTGACTCAAGAAGAGCCAGGGGATGGCCTGTGCACATCGAAATGAGGGCCTACCTTCCCTGAGGCAACATTAGAGGCACCCAGAGGACCGCGTCGCAGCTCCAGAGGGACCCAAAAGTGCCCGCGGCAACTCTGGAAACTGCCGGCTGTAAGTCGAGAAACTGCCCACCGCAAGTCGAGAACCATCCCACGATTTGCCTCTGAAGGCGAGATGAGGCCTGATTTCCCTGCAGGGACGCGAGAAAGTTCCACGGCTCCTCCTCGAACATTCCAAGATGCCTTGACGTCCCTGAGGAAGCAAGAGAGGGTCCCTGAATTGAAAGGGTCAACCTGGGAGGAACACTACGCTTCCCGCCACAACTCAAGAACGGAAAAGATTCCCCTCTCAATGTGAGGTGAGGCTTTTTTCCAATGCAGGGCCTCAAGAACACTCCTACGTTCCCTATCGAAACTCAAGACAAAGCTTGGTTCGCTACATGCGGCCCAAGAGGATCTCCATAAGCACAGGGCCATGAAAGAGGAACCTCGTTCTTCCTGCCACAACTTGAAAGGCCCAGGGTTCTCTGGCTTCTCACGAGACGAGAGATGATGAGCCCCTTCTTCGCAGCCAACAGATACACGACTTTCCTCTGATACCTCAAGAGGCTACCTTTCTCACCAAGTGAATGAGGAGAGGAACCCAGAGCCTCCTGCAGAAATTTCCAAGGACAGACATTTGCCCCTGCACTTCAGGGAAAGCATGATTCTCCAGCACCTCTGGGAATTCACTTGAGAACACGAAGGGAGGCCTCACTGCCTCGTTGCCATCGAGGGAAAGCTGTAATTGCCTGACTCACCAAGGCAGGAGACCTGACGCCTCCGTTTTTTCAATAGGAGAGGAAAAGAAAGTGTCACGTCTCACATGAGCGGACAACTTCCCTCCAGTTTCAGTTCCAAGGGACCCCGAAGACTAGGTCGCAAATGGGGATGGAACCCTGAGTTCCTCTGCCTTCATTGCCAATGAGATTCTCTGACATCCCGCAAGTGACTCCGGAGTACTACTTCGCTCATGCATGCCACGCAAAGGAACACCTGACTTCGCTGCTCAAGACCAGATGCCCACTGAGGTCCCTGCCACGATTCGAGGGGAACCCGCAGCTTCCCATTCAAACTCGAGAAAAAGCACCATATCACCGCCTCCAATCGAGATGAGGTCTGATGTCCTTGTGATAACTTCATCAAAACCACAGCTTTCTGCTCATTTACACGGATGGAGGTCTGACTCCCCCGTTGCACATATCAAATGTCTGCCCAAATGTCCTGCCTTCATGCAGTGGACTTCTGAAAACCTGGAAGCAAACGCGAGTTGCATAGCTCACAAGGAGATGAGCACGTACTCTCTGGGAGAAACTCAATCGGAACACTGATATCCGTGTCTAAACTCGAGATGAAAGCCCACGTTCATACCTCACCAAACGATGAGGAACTAATCCGGTGTAGTGACTCAAGAAGAGCCCCGAGATAGCCCGTGCACATCGAAATGAGGGCCTGGCTTCCCTGAGGCAACATCAGAGGCACCCAGAGGACCGCGTCGTAGCTCCAGAAGAATCCAACAGTGCCCGCTGCAACTCGAGAAACTGCCCGCCGTAAGTCGAGAAAATGCCCGCCGCAAGTCGAGAACCATCCCACGATGTGCCTCTTAAGGCGAGATGGGGCCTGATTCCCCTGCAGGGACCCGAGAAACTTAGACGGTTCCTTTTCGAAACTCCCAAGTTGCCTTGACTTCCCTGAGATTTCACGAGAGGGTCTCTGAATTGAAAGGCTCAACCTGGGAGGAACACTACGCTTCCCGCCACAATTCAAGAAACGAAAAGATTCCCCTCTCAATGTGTGGTGACGCTTTTTTTCACATGCAGGGCGTCACTAACCCTCGCACGTTCCCTATCAAATCCCAAGACGATGCTTGGTTTGCTACATGCAGCCCAAGAGGATCTCCAAGAAGCAAACCGCCATGCAAGAGGAACCTCGTGTTCCCTACCTCAACTCGAAAGGCCCAGGCTTCTCCAGCTTCTCGCGAGATGAGTGATGACTAGCCCCTTCATCACTTCGAACAGAGACACGACTTTCCTCTCTCAACCCAAAAGGCTGCCTTTCTCACCATGGGAATCATGAGAGGAACCCAGAGCCTCCTGAAGAAATTTCCAAGGCAGCCAATTTCCCCTGCACTTCAGGGAAAGCCTGATTCTCCAGAACTTCAGGGAATTCGCCTCAGAACATGAAGAGAGGCCTCACAGCCTCGTTGCCATCAAGGAAAACTGTAATTGCCTGCCTCAACAAGGCAGGAAAACTGACGCCTTCGTTTTATCAAGAGCAGTGGAAAAGGGAATGTCACGCCTCACATGAGCGAACAACGTCCCTCTCCAGCTTTAGTTCCAAGGGACCCCGAAGACTAGATCGCAAATGGGGATGGAACCCTGAGTTCCTCTGCCTTCATTTCCAAGGAGATTCTCTCACATTCCGCAAGCGACGCCAGAGAACTCCTTCGCTCATGAATGCCACGGAAACGGACACTTGAGTTCCCTGCTCAAGACCAGAGGCTCACTGAGGTCCCTACCACGATTCGAGGGGAACCCGCAGCTTCCCACTCAAACTCGAGAAAAAGCACCATATCACCCCCTCCACTCGAAATGAGGACTGATGTCCTGGTGGTGACTTCAACAAAACCCCAGCATTCTGCTCAGCTACACGGATGGAGTTCTGACTCCCCCGTTGCACATATCAAAAGGCTGCCCAAAAGCCCTACCTTCAGGCAGTGAACTTCTGAAAACCCGAGACCAATGGCGAGTTGCATACCTCACAAAGAGATGAGCACGTACTCTCTTGGAGAAACTCAATCGGAACCCTGATATCCGTGTCCAAACTCGAGATGAAAGCTCAAGTTCATACCTCACCTAACGATGAGGACCTCATCCGGTGTAGTGACTCAAGAAGAGCCCCGAGATGGCCCGTGCACATCGAAATGAGGGCCTGCCTTCCCTGAGGCAACATTAGAGGCACCCAGAGGACCGCATCGCAGCTTCAGAGTTATCCAAAAGTGCCCGCTGCAACACGAGATACTGCCCGCCGTAAGTCGAGAAACTGCCCGCCGCAAGTAGAGAACCATCCCACGATTTGCCTCTGAAGGAGAGATGAGGCCTGATTCCCCTGCATGGACTCGAGAAACTTCCACGACTCCTGCTCGAACCTCCCAATTTCCCTTGACTTCCCTGAGGCTTCACGAGAGGGTCCCTGAATTGAAAGGCTCAACCTGGGAGGAATACTACACTTCCCGCCACAACAATATAAACCAAAATATTCCCCTCTCAATGTGAGGTGCTGCTTTTTTTCACATGCAGGGCCTCAAGAACACTCCCACGTTCCCTATCGAATACCAAGACGAAGCTTGGTTCGCTACATGCAGCCCAAGAGGATCTCCAAGAAGGACAGGTCCATGGAAGAGGAACCTTGTGCTCCCTGCCACAACTAGAAAGGCCCAGGGGTCTTCAGCTTCTCACAAGATGAGCGACAGTTAGCCCCTTCTTCGTTTCCAACAGACACAAGACTTTCCTCTCACACCTCAAGAGGGTGCCTTTCTCACCAAGGGAATCATGAGAGGAACCCAGAAGCCTCCTGCAGAAACTTCCAAGGACAGCCATTAGCCCCTGCACTTCAGGGAAAGCCTGATTCTCCAGCCCCTCTGGGAATTCGCCTCAGAACACGAAGGGAGGCCTCACTGCCTCGCTGCCATCGAGGAAAAGCTGTAATTGCCTGCCTAAACAAGGCAGGAGACCAGTCGCCTCCGTTTATTCAAGAGCAGAGGAAAAGGGAGTGTCATGCCTCAAATGAGCGGACAAGTTCCCCCCCAGCTTCAGTTAGAAGGGACCCCAAAGGCTAGGTCGCAAATGGGGATGGATCCCTGAGTTCCTCTGCCTTCATTTCCAAGGAGACTCTCTGACATTCCTCAAGCGACTCTGGAGCACTCCTTCACTCATGAATGCCACACAAACGGACACCTGACTTCGCTGCTCAATACCAGAGGCGCACTGAGGTCCCTGCCACGATTCGAGGGTAACCAGCACCTTCCAACTCAAACTCGAGAAAAAGCACCATATCACCCCCTCCACTCGAGATGAGGACTGATGTCCTGGTGGTGACTTCAACAAAACCCCAGCTTTATGCTAAGCTACACAGATCGCGGTCTGACTCCCACGTTGCACATATCAAAAGTCTGCCCAAAAGCCCTGCCTTCAGGCAGCGAACGTCTGAAAACCCGAGAGCAAAGGCGAGTTGCATTCTTCACAACGAGCTGAGCACGTACTCTCTTGGAGAAACTCAATCGGAACCATGATATCCGTGTCCAAACTCGAGATGAAAGCTCAAGTTCATACCTCACCTAAAGATGAGGACCTAATCTGGTGTAGTGACTCAAGAAGAGCCCCGAGATGGCCTGTGCACATCGAACTGAGGGCCTGCCTTCCCTGAGGCAACATTAGAGGCACCCAGAGGACCGCGTCGCAGCTTCAGAGGGATTCAAAAGTGCCCACTGCACCTTGAGAAACTGCCAGCCGTAAGTCGAGAAACTTCCTGCCGCAAGTCGAGAACCATCCCACGATGTGCCTCTGAAGGCCAGATGAGGCCTGATTCCCCTGCATGGACTCGAGAAACTTCCACAACTCCTCCTCGAAACCTCCCAAGTTCCCTTGACTTCCCTGAGGCTTCACGAGAGGGTCCCTGAATTGAAATGCTCAAGCTGGGAGGAACACTACGCTTCTTGCCACAACTCAGGAAACGAAAAAATTCCCCTCTCAATGTGAGGTGAGGCTTTTTTTCCCATTCAGGGCCTCAAGAACACTCCCACATTCCCTATCGAATCCCAAGACGAAGCTTGGTTCACTACATGCAGCCCAGGAGGATCTCCAAGAAGCACAGGGCCATGCAAGAAGAACCTCATGCTCTGTGCCATGATTCTAAGGCCCATGGTTTTCCAGCTTCTCGCGAGATGAGCGATGACTAGCCCCTTCTTCGCTTAGAACAGACACACAACTTTCCTCTCAAACCCCAAGAGGCTGCCTTTCTCACCAAGAGAATCATGAGAGGAACCCAGTGCCTCCTGCAGAAATTTCCAAGGACAGCCATTTGCCCCTGCACTTCAGGGAAAGCCTGATTCTCCAGCACCTCTGGGAATTCCCCTCAGAACATGATGAGAGTCCTCACAGCATTTTTGCTATTGAGGAAAATTTGTAATTGCCTGCCTCAACAAGGCAGGAGACCTGACAACTCCGTTTTTTGAAGAGGAGAGGAAAAGGGAGTGTCATGCCTCACATGAGTGGATAACTCCCCCCCCCATCTTCATTTCCAAGGGACCCCGAAGGCTAGGTCGCAAATGCGGATGGAACCCTGAGTTCCTCTGCCTTCATTTCCAAGGAGACTCTCTGATATTCTGCAAGTGACTCCGGAGCACTCCTTCGCTCATTCATGCCAGGCTAACGGACACCTGACTTCGCTGCTCAAGACCATAGGCTCACTGAGGTCCCTGCCACGATTCGAGGGGAACCCAGAGCTTCACACTCAAACTCGAGAAAAAGCACCATATCACCCCCTCCACTCGAGATGAGGACTGATGTCCTGGTGGTGACTTCAACAAGCCATCAGATTTCTGCTCTGCTACACGGATAGAGGTCTGACTCCCCCGTTGCACACAACAAAAGTCTGCCCAAAAGCCCTGCCTTCAGGCAGCAAACGTCTGAAAACCCGAGAGCAAAGGCGAGTTGCATTCTTCACAACGAGCTGAGCACGTACTCTCTTGGAGAAACTCAATCGGAACCATGATATCCGCGACCAAACTCGAGATGAAAGCTCAAGTTCATACCCCACCTAACGATGAGGACCTAATCCTGAGTAGTGACTCAAGAAGAGCCCCGAGATGGCCCGTGCACATCGAAATGATGGCCTGCCTTCCCTGAGGCAACATTTGAGGCACCCAGAGGACTGCATCATAGCTCCAGAGAGATCCAAAAGTGCCCGCTGCCACTCGAGAAACTGCCCTCCGTAAGTCGAGAACCATCCCACAATGTGCCTCTGACGGGGAGATGAGGCCTGATTCCCTTGCAGGGACGTGAGAAACTTCCACGGCTCCTCCTCGAACCTTTCAATTTGCCTTGACTTACCTGAGGCTTCACGATTGGGTCCCTGAATTGAAAGGGTCAACCTGGGAGGAACACTACGCTTCCAGCCACAACTCAAGAAACGAAAAGATTCCCCTCTCAATGTGAGGTGAGGCTTTTTTTCCCATGCAGGGCCTCAAGAACACTCCAACGTTCCCTGTTGAATCCCACGATGAAGCTTGGTTCGCTACATGCAGCCCAAGAGGATCTCCAAGAATCACTGGGCCATGCAAGTGGAACCTCGTGCTCCCTGCCTCAACTCGAAAGGCCCAGGCTTCTCCAGCTTCTCGCGAGATGAGCGATGACTAGCCCCTTCTTCGCTTTGAACAGACACACAACTTTCCTCTCACACCTCAAGAGGCTGCCTTTCTCACCAAGTGAATCATGAGAGGAACCCAGAGCCTCCTGCAGAAATTTCCAAGGACAGCCATTAGCCCCTGCACTTCAGGGAAAGCCTGATTCCCCAGCACCTCAGGGAATTCGCCTCAGAACACGAAGGGAGGCCTCACAGCCTCGTTGCCGTCGAGGAAATGGTGTAATTGCCTGCCACAAAAAGGCCGGAGACCTGATGCCTCCGTTGTTTCAAGTTGAGAGGAATAGGGAATGTCACGCCTCACACGAACGGACTACTTCCCCCCAGTTTCAGTTCCAAGGGACCCAGAAGGCTTGGTCGCAAATGGGGATGGAACCCTGAGTTCCTCTGCCTTCATTTCCAGGGAGACTCTCTGACATTCCACAATCAACTCCGGAGCACTCCTTCGCTCATGCATGCCACGCAAACGGACACCTGACTTCGCTGCTCAAGACCAGAGGCTCACTGAGGTCCCTGCCACGATTCGAGGGGAACCCGCAGCTTCCCACTCAAACTCGAGAAAAAGCACCATATCAGCCCTACCAGTTGAGATGACGACTGATGTTCTTGTAGTGACTTCAACAATACCCCATCTTTTTGTTCAGTACACCGATGGAGGTCTGACTACCCCGTTGCTCAAATCAAAATTCTGTCCAAAAACCCTGCCTTCATGCACTGGACTTCTCAAAACCTGAGAGCAAAGGCGAGTTGCATACCTCACAATGAGATAAGCATGTACTCTCTTCGAGAAACTTATTCGGAACCCTGATATCTGTGTCCAAACTCTAGATGAAAGCTCAAGTTCGTACCTCCCCTAAAGATGAGGATGTAATCCGGTGTAGTAACTCAAGAAGAGCCCCGAGATGGCCAGTGCACATCGAAATGAGAGCCTGCCTTCCGTGAGGAAACATTAGTATCCCAGAGGACTGAGTCCCAGCTCCAGATGGATCCGAAAGTGCCCGCTGCAAATCGCAACCTGCCCGCCGTATGTTGACAAACTGCCCACCACAAATCGAGAACCATCCCACGATGTGCCTCTGAATGCGAGATGAGGCCTGATTCCCCTGGAGTGAAGCGAGAAACTTCCTCGGCTTCTCCTCGAACCTCCCAAGTTGCCTGGACTGCCCTGCGGCTTCACAGGAGGGTCCCTGAATTGAAACGGTCAACTTGGGAGGAACACTATGCTCCCCACCAGAACTAAAGAAATGAAGAGATTCCCCTCTTATTGTGACGTGAGGCTTTTTTTCCCCAGAATGGCCTACAGAACACTTCCAAGTTTCCTATCGAATCCCAAGACAGAGGTTGGTTTGCTACATGCAGCCCATGAGTATGTTCAAGAATCATACTGCTATGCAAGAGGAACCTTGTGCTCCATGTCACAACTCGAAAGGCCCAGGGTTTTCCAGCTTCTTGCAAGATGGGTGATGATTAGCCTTTACTTTGCTTCCAACAGACACACGACTTTCCTCTCACACCTTAATAGGATGCCTTTGTCACCAAGTGAATCATGAGTGGAACCCAGAGCGTTCTGCAGAAATTTCTAAGGACAGCCATTTGCCAGTGCACTTGAGAGAAAGTCCATTCTCCAGCACCTCTGGGAATTCGCCTCAGAACACGAAGGGAGGCCTCACTGCCTTGTTGCCATCGAGGAAAAGCTGTAATTGCCTGCCACAAAAAGCAGGAGACCTGACTCCTCCGTTATTTCAAGTGGAGAGGAAAAGGTTGTGTCACGCCTCACATGATCAGACAACTTCCCCCAAGTTTCAATCCCAAGGGACCCTGAAGACTAGGTCGCGAAAGGGGATGGAACCCTGGGTTCGCTTGCCTTCATTTCCAAGGAGACTATCTGACATCCCGCAAGCAACTCTGGAGCACTCCTTTGCTCATGCATGCCACGCAAATGAACACCTGACTTCGCTGCTCAAGACCAGAGGCTCACTGAGGTCACTGCCACGATTCGAGGGGAACTCGCATCTTCCCACTCAAACTCGAGAAAAAGCACCATATCACCCCCTCCACTCGAGATGAGGACTGATTTCCTTGTGGTGACTTCAATAAAACCCCAGTTTTCTGTTTAGCTACACGGATGGAGGTCTGACTCCCCCGTTGCACATATCAGATATCTGCCAAAAAGCCGTGCCTTCATGCAGTGGAGTTCCGTAAACCCGAGAGCAAAGGCGAGTTGCATACCTCACAACGAGATGAGCATGTACTCTCTTGGAGAAACTCAATCAGAACTCTGATATCCATGTCCAAACACGAGATGAATGCTGAAGTTCATACCTCACCTAAAGATGAGGACCTAATGCGGTGCTGTGACTCAAGAAGAGCCCCGAGAGGGGCCGTGCACATTGGAATGAGGGCGTGCCTTTCCTGAGGCTACATTTGAGGCTCCCAGAGGACCACGTTGCAGCTCCAAATAGATCCCAACCTGCCCCCTGCAATTTGAGAAATTACCCGCCGTAAGTCAAGAAACTGCCCGCCGCAAGTCGAGAACCATCCCATGATGTGCCTCTGAAGGCGAGATGAGGCCTGATTCCCCTGCAGTGACACGAGAAACTTCCACGACATCTCCATGAACTTCCCAAGTTGCCTTGACTACCCTGAGGCTTCACGAGAGGGTCCCTGAATTGAAAGCGTCAATGTGGGAGGAACACTACGCTTCCCACCACAACTCAAGAAACATAGAGACTCCCCTCTCAATGTGATGTGAGGCGTTTTTTCCCATGCAGGCCCTCAAGAACACTCCCACGTTTCCTATCGAATCCCAAGACAGAGGTTGCTTTGCTACATGCAGCCCAGGAGGATGTTCAAGAAGCATATGCAAGAAGAACCTTGGGATCCCTGCCATCACTCGAAAGGCCCAGGGTTCTCCAGCTTCTCGCGAGATGGGCGATGATTAGCCCCTTCTCCACTTCGAACATACACACGACTTTCCTCTCACACCTTAATAGGCTGCTTTTCTCACCAAGTGAATTATGAGAGGAACCCAGAGCCTCCTGCAGAAATTTCCAAGGACAGTCATTTGCCCCTGCACTTCAGGGAAAGCCTGATTCTCCAGCACCTCTGGGAATTTGCTTCAGAGCATGAAGGGAGGTCTCAGTGCCTCGTTGCCATCGAGGAAAAGCTGCAATTGCCTGCCTCATAAAAGCAGGAGACCTGACGCCTCCGTTTCTTCAAGAGTAGAGGAAAAGGGAGTGTCACACCTCACATAGGCAGTCATCTTCCCCCCAGTTTCAGTCCCAATGGACCCCGACTTCCAGGTCGCATATGAGGATGGGACCCTGGGATCCTCTGCCTTCATTTCCATGAAGACTTTCTGATATCCCGCAAGTGACCTGTTCACTCCTTCCCTCATTCACGCCATGCAAACGGAGACCTGACTTTCCTAGTCAAGACCAGCGGCTCTCTGTGGTCCCTACCACAATTCGAGGGGAACCCACTACTTCCCACTCAAACTCGAGAAAAAGCACCATATCACCCCCTCCACTCGAGATGAGGACTGATGTCCTTGTGGTGACTTCAACAAAACCCCACATTTCTGCTCAGCTACACAAATGAAAGTCTGAGTTTCCCGTTCCACATATCAGAAATCTGCCTAAATCCCTGCCTTTGTACAAAGGAGTTCTGAAAACCCGTGAGCAAAGGGGAGTTGCATACCTCACAAGGAGATGAGGACGTCCTCTCTTGGAAAAACTCATTAGGAACTGTGACAGCCCTGCAAAACTCGAGATGAAATCTCAGGTTCATACCTCAACAAAAAATGGGGATCTTTTCTGGTGTACTGACACAAGAGGATCCCCGAGACGGCCCGTGCACATCGAAATGAGGGCATGCCTTCCCTGAGGCAACATTCGAAACTCCCAGAAGACCAGGTCACAGCTCCAGAAGTATCCAAAAGTTCCCACTACAACTCGAGATACTCCCCACCGTAAGGCGAGAAACAACCCGCCGCAAGACGAGAAACATCCCATGATGCGCCTCTGAAGTCGAGGTGAGCCCTGATTCCCCCGCAGGGACCCGAGAAACGTCCACAGATCCTCCTTGAACCTCCCAAGTTTTCTTGACTTCCCTGAGGCTTGGCGAGAGGGTCCATGAATTGAAAGCGTCAATTTGAGAGGAACACTATGCTTCCATCCACAACTCAAGAAATGAAGAGATTACCCGCTCAATGTTAGGTTCGGCTTTTTTCCCATGCAGGGCTTCTAGAACACTCCCACATTCCCCATTGAATCCCAAGACAAAGCTTGCTACGCTATATGCACCAAAGAAAATCTCCAAGATATACATGGTCATGCAAGAAGAACTTCGTGCTTCCTGCTGCAACTTGAAAAGCCCAGTGTTCACCTTATCCCGAAATGAGCGATGATTAGCCCCTTCCTCATCTCGAACCGACAAATGACTTTCCTCTCACAGCTCAAGAGGCTGCCTTTCTCACCAAGTGAATCGTGTGAAGAACCCAGAACTTCCAGCAGAAATTTCAAAGGACAGCCATTTGCCCCTGCACTTCAGGGAAAGCCTGACTCCCCAGCTCCTCTGGGAATTCGACTCAGAACCCGAAGGGAGGCCTCACTGCCTTGTTGCCTTCGAGGAAAAGCTGTAATTGCCTGCCTCAACAAGGCAGGAGACCTGAAGTCTCCCTTTTTTTAAAACAGGAGAGGAAAAGGGAGTGTCATGCCTCACATGAGCGGAGACCTTACTCCCATTTTCAGTTCTAAGGGCCCCCGACGTCCAGATCGTAAATGGAGATTAAACCGTGAGTTCCTCTGCCTTCATTTCAAATGAGACACTTTGACATCCCGCAAGCGACTCCAGAGCAAGCCCACGCTCATGCAGGTCATGCATAACCTCACCTGACTTGGCTGGTCAAGACAAGAGGCTCACTGAGCTCCCTACCACGATTTTAGTGGAACTCACAGCTTCCCACTAAAACTCGAGAAAAAGCACCATAACACCCTCTCCACTCGAGATGAGGACTGATGCCCTTGTGGTGACTTCAACAAAACCCCAGCTTTCTGCTCAGCTACACGGATGGAGGTTTGACTCTCCTGTTGCACATATCAAAAATCTGCCCAAAAGCCCTGCCTTCATGCAGTGGAGTTCTGAGTACCCGAGAGCAAAGGCTAGTTTCATCCCTCACACCGAGATGAGCATGTACTCTCTTGGAAAATCTCAATAGGAACCCTGATAACCCTGTCAAAACTCGAAATGGAAGCTCCGGTTCATACCCCAACAAAAATGAGGACCTATTCCAGTGTAGTGACTCAAGAAGAGTCCCGAGATGGCCCGTGCACATTGAAATAGGACCTGCCTTCCCTGAGGCAACATTCGAGGCTACAAGGGGACCTGGTCCCAACTCCAGATTTATCCAAATGTTCCCGCTGCAACTCGAGACACTGCCCGCTGTAAGTCGAGAGTCTTCCCACCCCAAACTGAGAAACATCCGAAGATTTCCCTCTCAAAGCGGGATGAGGCCTGATTCCCCTGCAGTGACTCGAGAACCCATCTTGGCTCCTCCTCGAACCTCCCAAGTTGCCTTGACTTCCCTGAGTCTTCACCAGAGGATCCCTGACTTGAAAGTGGCAGATTGAAAGGAACACTATACTCCCCACTACAACACAGGAAATGAAGTGTTTCCCCTCTCTATGTTACCTGAGACTTATTTTTAACATACAGCATGTCTGGAACACTCCCAAGTTACATCTAGAATCTCCCGAGGAAGCTTGTCTCCCTTCTTGCCCCTCAAGAGGATATACAATATACATATCGTCATTCAAGAGGGACTTCTTCCTCCCCACCAGAACTCAAAAGGTGCCGTTTCCTCCACCTCATCACAACATGAGGGATGATGGGCCCCAGCATTGTCTTCAGATGACACCTGACATTTCTCTCACACCTTAAAAAGAGGCCTTTCTCACCAATTGAAACTCGAGGGGAGCCCAAAGCTTTTTGCCGCATTTTGAAAGGACAGTGAGTTGCTCCTCAACTTCAGATAAAGCCATATTGTACAGTATTTCCTGGCAGTTGCCTCTGAACATGAAGGAAGGCCTTCATGCCTCGTTGTATCTCGAGATAAAGCTCCAATTACCTGCCTCAACTAGACAGGAATCCTGACCTTTCCCCCTTTTAAAACATGAAAGGAACACAGAGTCCCATGCTTCAATGCGATTTGAGGCCTCACTCCTAGTTTCAACTCGATCGGGACCCCGACATCCGTTTCATAAATGGAGATGGAACCCAGAGTACCCCCGTCTTATTTTGAAATGTGATCATATTTTATCTCAGAAGCCACTCCAGAGCAATCCAATGTTTCTGCAGGCAACTCTAAATAAGACTTCACTTCCCTTGTCCAGAGGAGAGGCTCACTGAGGTCCCCAAAATTACTTGAGTGTGGCCCAAAGCTTCCCTCAGAAACTCGAATAAAAGTACAATATAACTCCCTCAAATGGAGGTGAGGGGGTTATTTCGCTGCAGTGACTTTAACCGAACCCCTGGTTTATGCTCAGCTACATGGATAGAGGTCTGACTCCCCCTATGCACATATCTTAAAAAAGCCAAAAAGTGCTGCTTAATGAAAAGGAGTTCAGACAACTCAAGAGCAAAGACGATTTACATACCTCACAATGAGATGAACACGTGCTCTGTTGGAGAAAATCAGTTGGAATGCTGACAGCCCTGTCGAAACTAGAGAGGAAACCTGACGTTCATACCTCAACTAAAGTTGAGACCCTATGCCAATCTAGTGCCTCGAGAAGAGCCGGGAGATGGCCCTCGCACATCGAAATGAGGGCCTGACTTCCCTGAGGCAAAAATAGAGGCTCTCAAAGGACCACATCGCAACTCAAGAAAGATCCAAATGTGCCCGCTGCAACTCGAGAAACTGCCCACCACAACTGGAGAAACAACCCAAGATTTCCATCTGTATGTGAGATGAGGTCTGATTCCCCTGCAGTGACTCGAGAACCTTCCTTGGCTCCTCCTCAAACCTCCCACGGTGCCTTGACTTCCCTGAGGCCTCACGAGAGCGTCCCTCATTTGAAAGTGGCAGTTTGAGAGTAACACTAAATTTCCCATGACAACTCAAGAAATGAAGAGATTTTCCTCTCATTGTGAGCTGAGTCTTTTTTCCTAAGCACCTCCTCCTGAACACTCCCGCATTCCTTCTTGAATCTCAAGAGGAAGCTTGGTTCCCTTTATGCACCCCAAGAGGATTCCTGAGATATGTGTCATTATTCAAGAGGAACCTTGTGCTCCCTGCCACAACTCGAAAGGCATGTTTTGTCCACCTCATCGCGAGATGAGGTATGATTAGCTCCTGCGTTGTCTGGAGAGGACACATTATGTTCCTCTCACATCTCAAGAGGAGGACTTTCTCACCATCTGAAACTCGAGAGGAATCCAGAGTTTCCTACTGCTTGTCGAAAAGACAATGTGTTGCCCCTAGATCATATGCACTATATATGATGTCACATCCACTCTTTATTTACTCTCACACAATGGTATTTATGACATTATTTCCACTGTATTTTGTATCTGTGACATCACAGCCACTGTATCTATAACATTATGCCCACTATGTTTATGACATCATATCCTCTGTATATGATACGACACACACACTGTTTGAAAACAGAACCATTGGATCTGACAGCAAGTCCACTATATCTGACATCATGTCCACTCTATTTGTGTCAACACACCTACTGTATGAGTGATATCATACTGATTATATGTATGATATCCTATGCATTATATAGGACAACACATCCACTCTTTATGACAACCCACTTCTCCATTTATTGCATTACATCCACTGTATTCATGATATCATATCCAATATATATGAAGTCACATCAACTGAACATGACATCGTATCTTCTATGCATGTGACATCACTTCCACTGCATCTGTGTCATCACGCCCATTCTATTCGTGACATAACAACTACTCTACGTGTAAAATCACACTGGGTGAATACATGACATCACAATCACTATACGTGACGTCATATTTACTCTTTGTGACTTCACAGTATTTATGACTTCACACCCACTATAACTGATCACATCCACTCTGGGTCATTTCACTCAATGTATAGATGGCATCACACACACTGTATGTTTGACATTACACCCACTATATGTATGGCATCATATGGAGTATATATGACATCACACCCACTCTTTATGACATCACATTCTGTGTATTCATGACATCACACCCACTATATATGACATCATATCCAGTGTGTGTGACATCACAGCCACTGTATATATGACATACACCGACTATATTTACAATACCATATCCAGGGTATATGATGTCACATATGCTGAATCTTCCCTCACATGCACTGTATCTGTCATCACATCCACTGTGTAGATGACATCACACCCACTGTATGTATGATATCACACCCCGATATGTGTGAAATCTTATAAATTATAAACGACATAATGTCCACTCTTTATGAGATCACACCCATGTACTTAAGGCATAACAACTACTGCACTCATGATATCACATTGACTGTATCTGTCCAATCACACCCACTGTATATATGACTTCATGCCCACGATGTATATGGCATCATACTCACTATATATGACATTATATTCACTCTTTATGACATCACATGCAATGTATTCTTGACATCACATGTGCTATACATGAAGTCACATCAACTGTATATGACATCACATCTTATATACATGTGACATCACATCCACTGTATCTGTGTCATCACACCCATTTTATTCATGAATTCACAACCACTCTATGTATGACATCACACTGGGCCTATGTATGAAATCACATGAACTATATATGGCATCACATTCACTATTTATGACATCAATACACAGTATTTATGACATCACACCCACTATATGTATGAAATCCTATGCAAAATATATGATATCATATCCATTCTCTATGACTTCAGCCCAATGTATTTATAACATCACATCCACTGTAATCATGACATCACACCCACTCTATATGATAGCTCATCCACTTTATGACATCACATCCACTCTACATGTGAAATCACAGGCAATTTATCTGTGACATCACACTCGCTATGTTTATGACATTATATCCACTAATGAGACTTCATGAGCACTGTGTGAATGACAACACAACCACTATATCTGACATTACACACACTCTATCTGACATGATCTCCACTGTATCCTTTCATAAAAACCACTATATGTATGACATCACACCCTCTATATGTATGATATCACATGTACTATATATATCATCACATCCACTCTTTATGACATCACACCACTATATATATGACATCACATCCAATGTACTCATGACATCACACCCAATGTATATGAAGTCACATCAAATGTATATGAAATCACATCTTCTGTACTTGTGATACTGCATCAATATGAGTCATCAAACCCACTCTATAGGTGATATGACAAGTACTTTATGTATGACATTGTGCCCAATGTATCTATGGCATCATATGTGCTCTTTATGACATAATATCCACTCATTGTCATATCACACCACTGTATTTATGACATCACTTGCACTGTATTCATGCCATCACACCCACTACATGTGAAGTCGCATCAACTGTATATGACATCACATCTTCTATACAAATAACAGCACATCCATTACCTGTGTCATCACACTGGGCATATGTATGACATCACATGCACTAGACTCGACATCACATTCACTATTTATGACATTAAATCACAGTATTTATGACATTGCACCCACTCTACTGCATCACCACAACCACTCTATTGATGATGTCACACAAATTGTATGTATGTATATCATATCCAATATATGTATGACATCATATGCAGTATATATGTTATCCTACCCATTCTCATGGACATCACACCACTGGACCTGTGACATCACACACACTATATCTGTCATCCCTTCCACTCTGTCTGTGTCATTCAACCCACTGTATAGATGATATCACACCCACTCTATGTTCATCACACCTAGGATATGTATGACATCATATGCTCTCTATGACATCATATCCCATCTTTATGACATCACACCACAGTGTTTCAAACAACAAATCAGATGTATTCATGATATCACACCCACTCTTAGGACTTCATGTCCACTGTATGACATCACATCCACTCTGTTCATGATATCATGCCCTCTATATGTAACATCACATCCACAGATTATGATATCACATCGACTATACATGTGACATCACAGCCATTGTATCTATGACATCACACCCAGTATGTTTATGACATCATATTCACTATATATGTCATCGCACTCAGTGTATTTTACAAGAGAACCACTATATCTCACATCACACACACTATATCTCACATCACACACAATGTATCAGTGTCATCACACCCATTGTATCAATATTACATCTAAGATATACATGACATCATATGCGGTATCTATGACATCATATCCATTCTCTATGACATCATATCCAATGTTTTCATGACATTGCACTCACTATATATGACATCTCATCCCCTATTTATGACATCACATTGACTATACATAGCACTACCCAGACACGGTATCTATGACATCATACTCTCTGTGTCTACATCACATCCACTGTACCTATGTCATCACAACCGCTGTATGTATGACACCATACCCACGATATTTATGACATCATATGCATTATATATGACATCACCCCCACACTTTGTGACATCGCACTGATGTATTTTACATCACATTTACTGTATTCATGATATCACACTCATATATGACATCACATCCACGGATTATGACATGACATTTTGGATACATGTGACATGACATTTTGGATACATGTGACATCACATCCACTGTATTTGTGTCATCACACCCATTCTATTGATGAACTCACAAATACTCTATATATGACATCAATCTGGACATACATATGTTTCACATGTACTGTACATGACATCACATTCACTCTTTATGACATAAAATAAACAGTATTCATGATATCACAGCCACTATAAGTGAAATCACTTTCACTGATGATGACATCACATTAACTACACATGAGACATCACGACAACTCTATTGATAACATCACACCCACTACATTTATATTATCATATCCATGTTATATGACATCACACATATTGTGTGCAATAAGAACACAACCACTATATATGACATCAACCTACTACATCTGACATCACACTCATTCTGTGTCTTCATACCCACTCTACGTATGACATTGCACCCACTATATGTATGCCATTATATGCACAATATATAACATCACATCCACTCTTTACTTACCATCACACAATGGTATTTATGACATCATTTCAATGTATTTTATACCTGTGGCATCACAGCCACACTATCTATAACATTATGCCCACTATGATTATGACATCATATCCACTATATGGGACACCACACACACACTGTGTGACAACACAACCACTGGATCTGACATCAAACCCACTATATCTGACATCACGTCCATCATATGACATCACACCCATTATATCTGGCATCACATCCACTGTATCTGTGTCAACACACCAACTATATGTATGATATCACACCCATTGTATGTGTGACATCCCATGCATTATATATGACAACACATCCACTCTTTATAACAACCCACTTCTCCACCTTTGGCATCACAACCACTGTATTCATGATATCATATCCAATATATATGAAGTCACATCAACTTTATATGACACCACATCTTCTATACATGTGACATCACTTCCACTGGATCCATGTAATCACATCCATTCTATTGGTGACCTCACAACCACTCTATGTATAAAATCACACTGGGTGTATACATGGCATCACATTCAGTATACCTGACATCACATTCACTCTATTTGACATCACAGTATTTATGACTTCACACCCACTATAACTGATCACATCCACTCTGTGTCATCTCACCCAATGTGTAGATGGTATCACACACACTGCATGCATGACGTTACATCCAATATATGTATGAAATCATATGGAGTACATATAATATCACACTCACTCTTTATGACATCACATACCCTGTATTCATGACATCACACCCGCTATATATGACATCACATCTAGTGTATGTGACATCACATCCAGTATACATGTGCCATCACAGCCACTGTATCTATGACATACATTCACTCTATTCACAATACCATATCCAGGGTATATGACATCACATCCACTAGATCTTCCATCACATGCCCTGTATCTGTGTCATCACATCCACTGTGTAGATGACATACATCATTGGGGTATGTATGATATCACACCCCAATATCTATGTCATCATATAAATTATAAATGACATCACATCCACACTTTATGACATCACACCTCCGTATTTAAGACATAACAACCACTGTATTCCTTAGATCACATTAACTGTATCTGTCTAATCACACACACTGTATATATGACTTCATACTCACAATGTTTATGACATCACATTCACTATATATGATATGACATTCACTCTTTACGACATCACACCACATGTGGTATCACATCCAATGTATCTGTGTCATCACACCAATTTTATTGATGAATTCACACCCACTATAGATATGACATCACATTGTGCCTATGTATGACATCACAAGCACTTCCATGACTTCACACTCTTTATGATATCAAAATACAATACTTATGACATAACACTGACTATGTCTGACATCACATCCACTACACATGTGTCAGTACACCCACTATATGAATGAAATCACAACCAATGTATGCATGACATCACATCCAATATATGTACGACATCATAAGCACTATATGTAACTCTGAGTTCTTCAAACTTCATTTGAAATGAGACCCTATGATATCCTGCAAGCAACACCAGAGCAATCCAACTCACCTGCAGGCAACTCAAAAGGAGACTTGACTCCCTTGGACAAGAAGAAAGGCTCACTGAGATGCTCGACACGACTCAAGTGGAACTCGAAGCTTCCCACCAAAACACGAGCAAAAGCACAATATAACCCCCTCAACTTGAGATGAGGCCTTATTTCCCTGCAGTTACTTGAACAGAACACCAGGTTTCTCCTCAGATACTCGGATAAAGTCTAAAATCCCTGTTGCACACATCTAGGAAAAGCACAAATGCTCTGCCTCAATAAGAAGGAGGTCTGACAACTCAAGATCAGAGTTACAGACTTCACAACGAGATGAGGGCTGACTCTCTTGGAGATACTCAATAGGAACTCTGATATGTAGCCCTGTCAAAACAAGAAAGGAAACCTGAGATTCATACCTCAACTAAAGGTGAGGCCCTATTCTGCAGTAGTGACTTGATAAGAGCCCTGAGATGGCCCTTGCACATCGAAACGATGACCTAACTTCCATGAGGCAACATTAGAGGTTACCTGAGTACCACGTGGACCACGAATCCAACAGTCCCCAGGGCAACTCGAGAAACTGCCAGCCGCAACACGAGAAACATCTAAAGATAGCTCTATGAATGCGAGATGAAAATTGATTCTCCTACAATGACTTGAGGACCTTCCTCGGATCCTCATCGAAACTTCCAAGTTGCCTTGACTTCACTGAGGTTTCAAGAGAGTGGCCCTGAATTTAAAGTGGCAGATTGAGAGGAACACTTTACTCCCTGCCACAACTCAAGAAATGAAGAGATTCCCCTCTCAATGAGAGGTGAGGCTTATTTCTGATCCTGCGCCCCCATAATACTCCCAGGTTACCTCTAATATCTCAAGAAGAAGCTTGGTTCCCTTTATGCACCTCAAGAGGATCTCCAAGATATGCATCATCATTCAAGAGGAACCTCTAGCTCCTAGCCACAAATGGAAAGGCCCCATGTTCTCCCACTCATTGCAAGATGAGTTTGATTAGTCCCTACGTCGTCTCAACAGGACACATGACGTTCCAATCACAACTCTAAAGGAGGATTTTCTCACCAATTGAAACTTGAGAGGAACTCAGAGGTTCCTGCCGTAAATCGAAAGGAAAGCGAGTTGCACCTCAAATTCAGATAAAGCCTGATTCTACACCACCTCTGGGAACTTACCTCAGGACACGAAGGGAGGCCTAACTCCCTTGCTGTACCTTGAGAACATGGAGTCCCATGCCTCAACACGAGATGAGGCCTTTCTCCCAGTTCCAA
>ML664236.1:0-12726 GCA_007570785.1 Antilocapra americana | reverse complement strand
TAGCTCTTCTCTAAATTTTTGGTAGAATTCAGCTGTGAAGCCATCTGTTCCTGGGCTTTTTTTTTTTTGGAAGATTTCTGATTACAGTTTCAATTTCTGTGCTTGTGATGTGTCTATTAATATTATCTATCTCTTCCTGGTTTAGTCTTGGAAAGTTATACTTTTCTAGGAATTTGTCCATTTCATCCAAATTGTCCAGTTTATTTGCATGTAGTTGCTGATAATAGTCTCTTATGATCCTTTGTATTTCTCTGTTTTCTCTTGTGATCTCTCCATTTTCATTTCTAATTCTGTTGATTTGGTTCTTCTCCCTTTGTTTCTTAATGAGTCTGCATAATGGTTTGTCAATTTTATTTATCTTCTCAAAGAACCAGCTTTTGGCTTGGTTGATTTTTGCTATGGTCACTTTTGTTTCCTTTGCATTTATTTCTCCCCTGATCTTTAAGGTTTCTTTCCTTCTGCTAGACCTGGGCTTCTGCATCTCTTCCCTTTCTAGTTGCTTGAGGTGTAAAGTAAGGTCATTTATTTGATTTTTTTTCTTGTTTCCTGAGGTGAGCTTGTATTGCTATGAACTTTCCCCTTAGCATTGCTTTCACAGTGTCCCATAGGTTTGGGGCTGTTGTGTTTTCATTTTCATTCGTTTCCATGCATAACCGAATTTCATTTTTTATTTCATCTGTGATTTGGTGGTTATTCAGCAGTGTGTTGTTGAGCCTTCATATGTTGGAAGTTTTGAAAGGTTTTCTCCTGTAGTTTATATCTAATCTCACTGCATTGTGGTCAGAAAAGATGCTTGGGATGATTTCATTATTTTTGAATTTATCAAGGTTAGATTTATGGCCCAGGATGTGATCTATCCTGGAGAAGGTCCCGTGTACACTTGAGAAAAAGGTGAAATTCCTTGTTTTGGGGGTGGAATGACCTATAGATATCAGTTAGGTCTAGTTGGTCTATTGTATCATTTAAAGTTTGAATTTCCTTGTTACTTTTCTGTCTAGTTGATCTGTCCATTGGTGTGAGTGGTGTATTAAAGTCTCCCACTATTATTGTGTTGTTGTTGATTTCCCCTTTCATACTTGTTAGCATTTGCCTTACATATTGTGGAGCTCCTATGTTAGGTGCATAAATATTTATAATTGTTATTTCTTCTTCTTGGATTGATCCTTTGATCATTATGTAATGTCCATCTTTATCTCTTTTCACCGCCTTTATTTTAAAGTCTACTTTATCTGATATGAGTAGTGCCACTCCTGCTTTCTTTTGGTCTTTATTTACATGGAATATCTTTTTCCAGCCTTTAATTTTTAGTCTATATATGTCCTTAGATTTGAGGTGTGTCTCTTGTAGGCAACATATATAGGGGTCCTGTTTCTGTATCCAATTGGCCAGTCTTTATCTTTTGGTTGGGGCATTCAGCCCGTTTACATTTAAGGTAATTATTGATAAATATGATCCTGATGCCATTTCTTCTATTTTATTGTTTTGGGTTCCAGATTATCTATCCCATCCGTGTTTCCTATCTAGGCAAGTTCCTTTAGCATTCGTTGGAGGGCTGGTTTGGTATTACTAAATTCTCTCCATTTCTGCTTGTCTGAAAAACTTTTGAATTCTCCTTCAAATTTGAATGAGATCCTTGCTGGGTACAGTAGTCAGGGTTGTAGTTTGTTTTCTTCCATGACTTTAAGAATGCTCTGCCATTCCCTTCTGGCCTGAAGCGTTTCTATTGAGAGATCAGCTGTTATCCTTATGGGATTCCCCTTGTGGGTTATTTTTTGCTTCTCCCTTGCTGCTTTTAATATTTGGTCTTTGTATTTGATATTTGCTAATTTGATTAATATGTGTCTTGGGGTGCCCCGCTTGATGTTCATTCTATTTTTGACCCTCTGTGTTTCTTGGACCTGAGATGTTATTTGCTTTCCCAATTTAGGGAAATTTTCCACCATAATTTCTTCAAGAATTTTCTGATGGTCCTTCTTTTTGTCTTCTTCTTCTGGGATTCCTATGATTCGAATATTGTTGCGTTTAATACTGTCCCAAAGGTCTCTGAGCTTGTCTCATTTCTTTTAATTCTTTTTTCATTTTTCCTTTCTGTTTCATTTATTTCTGCCATTCTATCTTCTATTTCACTCATCCTGTCTTCTATTTCTGTTATTCTACTGTTGGTTCCCTCCAGGGTGTTTTTGATCTCATTTATTGCATTATTTATTGTATTTTGAGTCTTTTTCATTTCTTCTAAGTCCTTGTTAAAGCTTACCTGAATCTTCTCAATCCTTTCCTGCAGGTTATTGAGTTGCAACTCTAACTTATTTTCCAGGTTTTGGATCATTTTCACTATCAGTATTTGGAATTCTTTGTCAGGTAGACAAGCTATCTCTTCGTGTTTTGTTTGGTCTAGGGGATATTCATCCTGTTCCTTTAGTTGTTGGGTATTTCTCTGCCTTTTCACCTTGTTTATCTTGGTGTGTTGTCCCTTCATTGTGGGATTTCCTCACTATGGGAGGGGTTGGATGAGTGTTTTGTCAGAGTTTCCTGGTTGGGATCTTAAGCGGTCTGTCCTGCTTGATTTCGCGACCTCTGCTGGCCCCTTCAGTGTCTATTCAGCGCTCTGTGGTATGCCCTGCTCACGGTGCCTGCGCTTCCCCCGTCCCCCCCCCCCTCACAGGCTCTCGGCTGGCGGTGCACTCTGATGACGCAATTGGAGGCTGTGGCTTCTCCTCTCCCCAGGCCCAGCCGCTGGGCTCTTTCTGTTGCAGCTGGGCGTGTCTTCTCAGATGTGCAGCGGCAGACTCTGGCGGCGCACTCTGTTGATGCAGTTGGGGGGCTGTGGCTTCTCACCTCCCCCGGCTCAGCTGCTCGGTTTTTTCAGTGTGCGGCTGGGGGCGTTTTCTCAGATATGAGAAGCGCCGAATTCTGGTGGCGACTGTCCAGAGTCCCCAGAGGTATTGGCTACCACCCAATTCTGCCTGCGGTTTGGGGACAGAAGCCTCGCAGGGGCGCTCTCCGTAGCCCACAGCCTCCCTGTTCCACCCGGCTGTCTCGCACCGCGGTTCAACTCCCCGCTCCCCTTTGTTCTGTTCGCGAGCCTGGTAGGGGTCTTCCTCTGGAAGACTACTCAGCGGTCTATCTCCAGTTAGTGCCCTCGGTTAGGACCCTCAGTCTGCCCCAGGCGTTCAATCTCAGTCCTCCCCCTTAGTGCGAGGCCCGCCCCTCCCTGAGCAGTCCGCTGGCTCATGGGGGATGGGGCGACCAGCCGCCGCTCCATTCTCCAAGGGGCTTAACTATTTATTGGCTTCTAAGTCCCGACTTTTATGCTGTTTGAGATTCGCCTTAGATCTCTCAGTTCCGCCAGTAAGAATGTTTCCTGACGTTCGTAAACCTTTATCTCTTTCGAGGCTCCCCTTCTGAGATGAATCTCAGTCCCTGCCTCTTTGCCTCTTTTTACTTTTTTTTTTCCTTTCGTCCTAACTTCTTTCGTCGGCAATGATCTGTCTTTCCAGATGCCTGAAGAACTCTGCCAGCATTCAGATGTTGATTTATGGAGTTTGTTCGGTATTTAAATGTTCCTTTGGTGTATTTGTTGGGGAGAGTGTGGACTCCCTGTCCTATTCCTTCACCATCTTGTCCCCTCCCTCTGTTTGATGGTCTTTTAAGTGTCTATTCAGCACTTTGGAGTTTGCCCTGCTCCTGGAGAGAGGGCTTCCCCCGCCCCCTCTGCTCAGGCTCTCTGTCGTCCACTCAGCACAGTTGGGGAGTGGGGCTTCTCCCGTCCCCCGACCCAGCTGCACAGGTTTCTCAGCGTGCAGCTGAGAGCAGGCCTTCTGGTTCGGGCTTGTCCATCTCATGGTCCATAGTCTCTTTTCTATGCAGTCTGTGCCACCGGCAGGGTTTTAATCTGCTACTCCTGTCAGTTCCAAAGCTGTTGGCTCTGCTAGCTTAAGCGTCTTCTGTCTGCTGGTCTTTTAAGTGTCTATTCAGCGCCTTGGAGTTTGCCCAGCTCCTGGTGAGAGGGCTTCCCCCGCCCCCTCTGCTCAGGCTCTCTGTCGTCCACCCAGCACAGTTGGAGAGTGGGTCTTCTCCCCTCCCCCTGCCCAGCCCCTCGGTTTTCTTGGCGTGCAGCGGAGCACGCCTTCTAAGGTGTGTACAGCACCGATCCGTCCAGAATCCCCAGAAGTCTTGGTTAGCCTCCCCGGGGCTGGTTTATGCCCACTGCTCTCAGGCGGGGGCTGGGCCGGTCCACAGCCCACAGCTGCCCAGCTCCACCCGGCTGGCTGCCTCTCTGTTGACTCCTCTCCGCCCTTTGTTTTGTGCACGGGCCTGAGGGGGGGGCTGCTTTTCCTGGGAGGTTAGGTCCCTCGGGCTGCACCGTTCACTGAGTCCACGGCCCACCCCTCCCTGAGCAAGAGCAGTCCGCTTTAGCTAGTGGGGGGTGGGGCGCCAGTGCTGCCGCTAGGCTGTGCCTTGTAGCCAGAGACGTACCTTGCAGGGCTTAGCTGTTAATCTGCTTTTACTCCCAGCTATATTGCTCTCCAAGATTCACTGCAGATCTGCCAGAGAGAATGCTCCCTGGTATTCAGTAACTTTCTCCTCTTTTTTTTTTTTTTTTCCTCTGTATTCCAGACTCCCCTTCCGGGACGGAACCCGTCCCCAGCTCTTTGTTTCTCCCTTTTCTTTTTTTTTTCTTCCTTTTGTCCTACCTCCTCACATCGGCAATGGGTTGCCCCTCCAGATGCCTGATGTCCTCTGCCAGCATTCAGTTCCTGTTTTCTGGAGTTTGCTGGACCTTTAACAGTTCTTTTGGTATATTTATTGGGGAGAGAGTGTTCTCCTCGTCCTATTCGTCCGCCATCATAGTTCCCTCCTCTTGTTTATATTTTGTACATCATTCTTTTCATTGCATTCCCAGGCATGCCTGTTAGCAGCGCTTATCTATATGCCCCTTCATGAGCTGCCACTTGATCACAGCCATTGCGTGTATCATAGCTAATATTACAAACACAGCAAGAATGTGAAGGCCGGCCAAACTTTGAGAACTACTTTGACAAACCTTGATATCAACGGGATACTTATTCTTTTCACGGCGCAACAGGGCGGGATGAGCACAGCCTGTTGCAGCTAGCCATTGGTGTGCTTGGTTTCAACCCAGCCTGTTCCTAGGCAACAGGTGTTGCTCAGGCTTGCTTGGGGCCTCAGATGGCCCCATTCATAAGCAGCCAATTGTCAATGAGTGACCATTAGTTGTCCTGCTCAGCTATTGATTGGCACCACAGGGAGCCCAGCCCAAAGTTACTGTCAGTGAAGGACCATTAGGGAAGTGACTAATTCAGGGGTGTTGCAGTGGTAATCAGGTGGAGTGTGAGAAATGAGGCAGATTCAGGCCTTCTTCTGGAGGGCCAGGAGCCTGTGCTTTTGTAGTAGATCCTTGTTGGTTACCTATTTTATATATATTGGTGTCTATATGTTAATCCCCTACTCCTGATTTATCCCTCCCCCCACCTATCTTCCCCTTTGGTAACCATCAGTTTGGCTTCTATGTAGAGTGTGTTTTTGATGTTCTTTGGAGAAGTCAGGTTTTAGTTTGATCTGGCCCTACTTTTCTCTTTCTGCTTTTGTTTTCTATGCTTTTGGTGTCACATACAGAAATTCATTTCTAAGATCATTGCTTACAACCTCTTCAGTAAGTTTTCCTCTAGTAGTTTTATAACTTCAGATCTAACATTCAAATCTTGAATGAACTTTGAGTTTAGTTTTGCATATGGTATAAGGTGAGAGTCCAGTTTCATTCTTTTACATTCAGATGCCGAGTCGCCCCCTGCGGTTAATTGAAGAGATGGCAAGATGACATTTAATTGTGATCATCTCAAGGCAGAAATGGCTGACAAGCCTGTAGGAAAGGCAGTGGGGTGAGGGACCTGGCAAGGAGCATGTACAGTCTGGGGAGTCCCACTTGATTCCCGCTGATATGTGGATGTGGTCCTGGGCAGATGGGTTCTGACTCTTAACATGTAGACTTGCTCTTGACCTCTGCCAAGCAAGAGAAGCCTCAGGGCCATCAGGATTGTGCTCTTCTCATGAGTCTACCAGCACTGCTTTGGCGTTTGTGTTTGGTGTCATGCAATTGGGTGGTCTTAAAACAAGGACATAGAGTTCCTCTTGAATACTTATAAAAGAAACTTCTCAATTATGTTCCCCTGACTGCTGATCCACTCTCTAGTTTATGATTTTCACACTATTTTCCATCAAATTCTCAGACATACATGGCAGAAGAGAGTGATTTTCTCTCTTGCAGTCTTAGGTAATTCGACTTCTGGTAATATTTTATATCACACAGTCTTGATTTCTAATGTGTTGACCTCTCTGGCATGCGTTTCTGATAAGACACATACTCAAAAAACTATCATAAAAGCTGCAAGTAATAAACAGCAAGTGATTAGAGAACGTGAAGAAATTAATACTCAAGAGAATGATTTTGAACATTTCTTTGGCAGGTGACCACTAGGCTGGCCTCAGATGGTTACTAGTTTCTGAGTCACCAAAGATAGGATAGACACAGGCATGGAGAAAACAGAAGGTCTTAGGGAAATCACTGTATTAGTCAACTGAGTTTGTTATGGACACAGCCGGAGAGGTCATTTGGAATCTATTCATAGGGAACCTGTATAAGAGAAAGTGTAAAGAGTTTCTACTACTCTTTGTAAGTGCTAATGAGTAACCCTGCGCACCCACCCATCAAACGAAAACAGCTTTTGCATTAGGACTTGACATGTCTGAGTCACGACAAACTGTCTTTTCCCAGGAGAGCCGCAGGCGTCTGATGTTTATTTAATGTTGTTGATCTACTTGGATATACCCTTTTTCAACTCAAGACTTATTATTTACGTTTCTCTTTTTTAACCCCAAATGTCTCTGGATCCTTTTTAAACTCTAGGCATCCACACTTCTCCCTGCAATTCGGCAGTATACCCATAGATATTTCAATACATACCAGCGCGGAAACAAGGGCCTCTACCATACCGTTTTGGTCCACCTCAGGGCTTCCCTGATAGCTCAGTTGGGAAGATTCTGCCTACATTGCTGGAGACGTCAGTTCAATTCCTTGGTTGGGAAGATGTGCTCTAGAAGGTATAGGCTAGCCACTCCAGTATTCTTTGGCTTTCCTTGTGGCTCAACTGGTGGGGATTCCGTCTGCCATGTGGGAGACCTGGGTTTGCTCCCTGGATTGGGAAGGTCCCCTGGAGAAAGGAAAGGAACTTGTGGAGAATTCCATGGAACGTGTGGTCTATGAGGTCACCAAGAGTTGGACATGACTGAGCAACTCTCACTTTCAGCGCTTCAGGTCTAGCAATCTGTTACCTTTCCCAAACAGCAAGTATTTCAGTAAGTGCTACTACAGGGCATTTAAGTGTGGTAGTGGTAAAAGGTGATAATATACACAGATCTGGGGTCACAATACCAACCTATAGGTAGACATAAGTCTCTCTCTTCACATCACCCTGGTAGCTGCATTAGCTGGTTAATCTTCGGCAAGAAAGGCACGATATTTCTCCCATTTCCTTTGAAAGGACAGCAAACACAGGGTGTCCTTGACTCTTACCGATTTTCAATCACTTTCAGGACTTTGAATCATCAACGGTGTCTCCTGGGAGTTCAAGGGCCAAAAAGATTTAACCAGGCAGCTGCAGCCTGGATAAAAGATACCATATCATTGATTGAATATCTGAACTCAACTCTTTTGATGCTGATGGTGAAACTCTGTGTTTTACTTGTTTCTAAAAAGTTTTCTGAAAACACATGGGATTCCTCTGGAAGAGACTCAGCCTTATATATTTCCATATTTGGTTGACTACTCCTAGACCCCGTTTAAACATTTCAAAACGATATTTAACACCAAATTAAATATTCCATTCTCTTACTTTTAAACGATGGAAACTTGTAGAACTTGGGACTAACAAAAGAGTTTACTGGTATTGGGGAAGAATGTTTTACTACGGGAGTTATTTAAAAATGCTAGGGGATGGTGATAAATGCAAGGCCAGCGTTTACTCAGTGTTGTATTAGTACTTGTATCAGAAGTCTCTGTCCTGACTTCTCTGGCTGACCAGTGGTTAGGACTCCATGCTCTCAATAGAAGGGGAGCCGGTTCAATCCCTGGTCAGGGAACTAAGATCCCAGAACCTGCGTGGTGCCCCTACCCACCCCAAATTACCTGTGTGTGGTGATCCTCTTTGTCCTCTGCACCGGGATTGGGCCACCTCCACTGCCCTGCCCTTGGAAACACACTGCTCCCACCACTATCTTAGCATGACAGTGGCCTAACTGATATTTGGTCTGTTACCTCCAAACATTATTTTAAACCTTGGGAGTGATAGTTGTGGGTTTTAGTTGTATCTGCAGTCTGTGCCTCCTGAGCACTCAGAAAGCATCAGGAGGTGATCTCTGCCGGCCTCTCTCACAGCAAGTAGGACATTCACCATCCCCATGTGAAACCCTCCTCCCACCTGGGTCTGGCAATCGAGACCCTAATGTCATTCCACACCCCAAACAAAGGCAGTCACACCACATCACTCCTCCTTTCCGCTGTGATCAATTATTAAGCAGGGTTGCAAATCTTCAGGGCAGACTTCTGACCCAGTCCAGACCTCTACTCTCTGGCTAACTGGGGACCTGTAGGTCTGTTCCCCAACTTCTCGGGACCCTATATCCCTCCCTTTTAAGGTGCCCACCTCTTCTCTTCCTTCCTTCCCTCCCATTCCATCAGAAAATCCACACCACACACACAAATATAATCTTTTCACCTTTTGGTGTTTATTTTCATCGCAGCCATCAGTTGACTATGTCAGTGTGAGAGTCAGTGTTTTCCTGGTTGGCCATTTCGAAGCAAGCAGACCTCTGGAGACACAATTCTAAACCAGCCATTTCTACTCAGTTCCTGGCTGCCCACCTTGTATTTCTCTAGGGTCTCTTTCTCCTGGCGTTGCGGAGCGTATCTTCTCTTTCGATTCTGCATCCTTCTTTGACTCTGCCTCATATGTTGGGACCTTTTCCTGCTTTGTTTCAATTCCTTACGTGCACAGGAACGGAAAAAACAGCTTGGTTTTCCGGTTTTCTTCACCTTCTCTGACCGAGTGGCGTATGACCGGATTCTCTTTCTCAAGGTTCCGTGTAGAGGTCTTCTGACCCTTATCGTCATTTCCGTGCCTGGAAAGACAAGGAAAGGGTATTCGTTTTGAGGAAAGGGTGTAAAAAACTGAGTTTGAAGGGAGATTTCATGAAAAAAGGATGTGGGCTGAGGAGGGGTTTTGTGCCGGGCAAGGGCAGAACAGAGGCTTTGGGCAACAAAGTCAATGGGGCGCATGGGGAGCTTAGTTGGAATCATCTTACCTTCACCCCACCTCTGTTCCTCTGATGACCAAGGGTCCGATGGCAAAGGGGCTTCTTTCGTCCTTTCACTGCTGAAGAAAGCCACTTTGAAACTCTTCTTGGCTGCTGTGGCTTCCTGGTTACTTTAGTCATGTTGATGCCAAGAAATGGCCCAACTCAGAATCTCTGCCTCTGATCTCCCTATATATACCCTTTCAGGACAATGAGGAGCCATGCCCTTCAATGTGATTGGTCAGCTAGGAACTCCCCCCAGCCAATGGTGGGTTTGGGGCCTTAGACATTACAATGTACCATTGGGCCCATAAACATGGCCTAGTAGATGCTGAGGGAGGCCATGATGCAAATTTCCCACTCCTGACAAGTGCTGCATAGCTGATTCTGGGGATCAGTGATTCAGGGGCATGGGGTTTCTTCTCATGACCTTCACACTTTCCTTCAGTGCCCTTTATTCTTGGATCTAGATGTCCCCCTTCAACAGTCCTGCCTCCTCCATCCCTGTAGGAACCTCTGCCAAACACTTTGCATCCCTTTTCAGACTTTCCAATTTCTCGAGTCACTTCATCTCTAGACCACCTTCTTCCTCGTGGGGGTTCCTGAGGGGCTTAAGGAACTTAGGAGCCAGCAGTTAAGGTTGAATAAAGTATTTAAGAAGAGATTGGGTGTGTTTTCTACTCCAATGAGCTTTAGAGATCCTAAGGCTTGGTGAATCCTCAGTCTGCTGCCCCAAGGTCAATACACAGTCTCCAAAAGTTTATGCATCAGAGGAAAGAAAGTGTTAAATGGCTCCTCCTCTAATATTGTTGGGGACACTTCAACTCTCATATTGAGTAGGGAAGTTCAACTTGCTCCATCTACCAGAAATATATAAATGATTAAAATAAAAAAAAAAAGTAGAGCGCCAAAAGGCAGGAGACGGATGGCCATTGCACCACTGATTCTTGACTAATTCCCTTCCCCAGTGGTCCCTCATTGACAGTTATCATCAGGTAGGGCCCACTGTGTGGCTGACCAATAGCTGAGCAGGAGAAGTACCAGTATGTACCTCATTGGTAGTTGACTGCTTGTGGGCGGGGCCAAGAGTTTCACTGACCAGTGGCTGAGCAGGACCTGGTGCTTAAAAACAGGATGTAGAGTAGTAAGGCACAGCAATGGCTACCTGGTAAGGGCTGTGCCCATACTGCTCTGTTACGTAAGGATTCTTTGGGTCCAATGTGCCGGGAACTTTTTGATGGACTCGTTTCCAACCTCAGATTTTGATTTCACATGCTTGTTTATTTTTGTACAGCATTCTTTTCATTGCATTCTCTTGCATGCCTGTTAGCAGTGCTTATGTATACGCCCCTTCATCAGCTGCCACTTGATCACAGCCACTGCATGTATCATAGCTAATATTTCAAACCCAGCAAGAATGTGAAGGCCGGCCCACCTTGAGAACAACTTTGACAAACCTTAACATCAACGGGATGCTTATTCTTTTCACCTCGCAACAGGGAGAGATGAGCACAGCCCTTTGCAGCTAGCCATTGGTGTGCTTGGTTTCAACCCACCCTGTTCCTAGGCAACAGGTGTTGCTCAGGCTTTCTTTGGGCCTCAGATGGCCCCAGTCATAAGCAGCCAATTGTCATTGAGTGACCATTAGTTGTTCTGCTCATGTATTGATTGGGACTACAGTGAGCCCAGCCCAAAGTTACTGTCAGTGAAGGACCATTGGGGAAGTGATAAGTCAAGCGTGGTGCGGTGGTCATCAGGTGGAGTGTAAGAAATGAGGCAGATTCAGGCCTTCTTCTGGAGGGCAAGGAGCCTGTGCTTTTGTAGTAGGTCCTTGTTGGTTACCAATTTTATATATAGTGTTGTCAATATGTTAATCCCCTACTCCTGATTTTTCCCTCCCCCCACCCACCTTCACATTTGGTAACCATTAGTGTGGCTTATATGTAGAGTGGTTTTTGATGTTCTTTGGGGAAGTCAGGTTTTAGTTTGATGTAGCCCGACTTTTCTCTTTCCGCTTTTGTTTCCTATGCTTTTGGTGTCACATACAGAAAATCATTTCTATGATCGATGCTTACAACTTATTCAGTACGTTTTCCTCTACTAGTTTTATAATTTCAGATCTGACATTCAAATCTTGAATGAACTTTGAGTTTAGTTTTGCAAATGGTATAAGGTGAGAGTCCAGTTTCATTCTTTTGCATTCAGATGTCTACTCGCCCCCTGTGGTTAATTGAAGAGATGGCAAAGTGACATTTAATCGTGATCATCTCAAGGTAGAAATGGCTGACAAGCCTGTAGGAAAGGTAGTGGAGTGAGGCACATTGCCAGGAGCATGTAAAGTCTGGGGAGTCCGACTTGATTCCCGCTGATATGTGGATGTGGTCCTGGGCAGATGGGCTCTGATTCTTAACACGTAGACTTGCTCTTCACCTCTGCCAAGCAAGAGAAGCCTATGGGCCATCAGGATTGTGCTCTTCTCATGAGTTCACGGGCGCTGCTTTGGCGTTTGTGTTTGGTGTCATGCAAATGGGTGGTCTTAATACAAAGACATAGAGTTCCCCTTGACTACTGATAAAACAAGCTTCTCATTTAAGTTCCCCTGACTGCTGATCCACTCTCTAGTTTATGGTTTGCACTGTATTTTCCATCAGATTCTCAGGCCTACTTGGCAGAGGAGGCTGATTTTCTCCCTTGCAGTCTTAGGGAATTCGAATTCTGGTAATATTTTATATCACACAGTCTTGATTTCTAATGTGTTGACCTCTCTGGCATGCGTTTCTGATAAGACACATAATCAAAAAACTATCATAAAAGCTGCAAGTAATAAACAGCAAGTGATTAGAGAACGTGAAGAAATTAATACTCAAGAGAATGATTTTGAACATTTCTTTGGGAGGTAACCACTAGGCTGGCCTCAGATGGTTGCTAATTTCTGAGTCACCGAAGATAGGATAGACACAGGCATGGAGGAAAGCAGAAGGTCTTAGGGAAATCACTGCATTAGTCAACTGAATTTGTTATGGACACATCCAGAGAGGTCATTTGGAATCTATTCATCGAGAACCTGTATAAGAGAAAGTGAAAAGAGTTTCTACTACTCTTTGTAAGTGATAATGAGCAACCCTCTGCACCCACCCATCAAACCAAGACAGCTTTTGCCATAGAACTTGACATGTCTGAGTCACGACAAACCGTCCTTTCCCAGGAGAGCCGCAGGCGTCTGATGGTCATTTAATGTTGTTGATCTACTTGGATATACCATTTCTCAACTCAAGACATACTGTTTACATATTTCTCTTTTAACCCCAAATGTCTCTGGATCCTTTTTAAACTCTAGGTATCCTCACTTCTCTCTGC
>SRVM01044598.1:0-17450 GCA_007570785.1 Antilocapra americana | reverse complement strand
TGTGTGTAGTCTGAAGTTACCGGTTTCCATCTGGGTGGGGGCTCCAGTTCTGTAGAAGAACTCAAAGACATTGGGATACGCATTTCTTTGAGTAGGAACCAGGACCATGGTATACATATGTTGGCCCTCCAGAACCCCCCTCCCTCCTCCCTCCCGATTCCCTCTCCCTGGGTCATCCCGGTGCACCAGCCCCGAGCATCAAACCTGGGCTGGCGATTGATTTCACATATGATAATTAACATGTTTCAATGCCATTCTCCCATATCATCCCACCCTTGCCCTCTTCCACAGAGTCCACGAGAAGGACATATCTTTTAAAACATTAGCTAAATGTGGGCTAAGAGACTTCAGTGACTACATATGATTAGGAATACAGTCATTGCAAAATATTTTGGAAAGGTCCCTAACAGACTAATACAGCCTTTAACAGTCAAAAGCACAGAAAACCCTGAGAAAGTTAGATAATCTGATTTCCATAGATATCACCTTATAATAATAATACTTGAATGCCAATATATAAGACATATATCAAGACATAAGAAAGTATGGTTCACTTAAGGAAACAAACTATCCCTAAGGAAGTCCAGACTTTTCTCCATTGTATATTCTTGCCTCCTTTGTCATAGATTAATTGACCATAAGTACATAGATTTATTTCTGGGTTCTCTATTCTGTTATGTTGATCTATGTGTCTGTTTTTGTGCCAGTACAATACTGTTTTGATTACTAAAACTCAGCGTTCAGAAAACTAAGATCATGGCATCTGGTCCCATCACTTCATGGCAAATAGATGGGGAAACAATGGAAACAGTGGCAGGCTTTATTTTTTTAGACTCCAAAATCACTGCAGATGGTGACTACAGCCATGAAATTAAAAAACGCTTGTTCCTTGGAAGGAAAGTTATGACCAACCAAGACAGCATATTAAAAAGCAGAGGCATTACTTTGCCAACAAAGGTCTATCTAGTCAAAGCTATGGTTTTTCCAGTAGTCATGTATGGATGTGAGACTTGGACTATAAAGGAAGCTGACCACCAAAGAATTGATGCTTTTGAACTGTGGTGTTGGAGAAGACTCTTGAGAGTCCCTTGGACTGCAAGGAGATCCAACCAGTCCATCCTAAAGGAGATCAGTCCTGGGTGTTCATTGGAAGGACTGATGTTGAAGCTGAAACTCCAATACTTTGGCCACCTGATGCAAATAACTCACTCATTTGAAAAGACCCTGATGCTGGAAATGATTGAAGGTGGGAGGAGAAGTGGACGACAGAGGATGAGATGGTTGGATGGCATCACTGACTCAATGGACATAAGTTTGAGTACGTTCCATGAGTTGGTGATGGACAGGGAAACCTGGTGTACTGCATTCCATGGGGTTGCAAAGAGTTGGACATGATTGAGTGACTGAACTGAACTAAACTGATAGTATAGTCTGAAATCAGGCATGTGATTCCTTTAATTTTGTTCTTCTCTTTCAAGATTGTTTTAGCTACTCAGGGTCTTTTGTGTTTTCATACAATTATAAAAATTATTTTTTCTAGGTCTGTGAAAAATGCCCTTGATATTTCAATAGAGATTGCAATTGAATCTGTAGATTTCCTTGGGTAGGATGTCCATTTTAACAATATTAATTCTCCAATCCATGGCCATAATGGTATATCTTTCCAGCTATTTGTCATCTTTAATATCATCAGTGTCTTATAGTTTCCTGGATGCAGGTCTTTTACCTATGTAGGCAAGTTTATTCTTAGATATTTTATTCTTTGTGTGTGTGTGTGCTCAGTCACTCAGTTGTGTCCAATTCTTTGTGGCTCCATGAACTATAGCCTCCCAGGCTCCTCTGTCCATGGAATTTTCCGGGAAAGAATATTGGAGTGGGCTGCTATATCATACTCCAGGGGATCTTCATGACCCAGGGATCAAACCCATGTATCTCATGACTCTTGAATTGGCAGGTGGGTTCTTTACCACTAGTGCCACCTGAGAAGCCCCTTTCTTTTTTATGCAATAAAAATAAAATAAATTAAAAAAAAGTGATTGTTTCTTTAATATCATTTCCTTATATTCATTTTTAGTGTATAGAAATACCATAGATTTCTGTATAATTTTGTATCTGCAAGTTCACCAGATTCTTTTATGTGGTCTAGTAGTTTTTGAAGGTGTTTTTAGGATTCTCTGTGTATCATGCCATCTGCAAACATTAACACTTCTACTTCTTCTTTTGTAATTTGGATTCCTTTTATTTATTTATTTTTCTTGTCTGATTGCTGTGGCTAGGACTTCTAAAACTATGTTGAATAAAATTGGTGAGAGTGGGCATCCTTATCTTGTTCCTGATCTTAGGGGAAATGCCTTCAGCTTTTCATCATTAAATATGTTAGCTTGTCACTGTGGCCTTTATTATGTTGAAGTATATTCCCTCTATCCCACTTTTGGAGAGTTTCTACCATGAATGGATATTGAAGTTTTTCAAAACCTTTTTCTGCACCTATTGATATGATCACATGGTTTTTAGTCTTCAGTTTGTTAATGTGATGATAAGAGATCTAAGATAGCTACATAGGTTCAGTAACCTTTCTTTCCCTGATTAGATAGAATTCCTTGTCCTGCCTTCGAATTGAGTCAGTATCTGAGTAAAGAACTGCCAAGTATCATTCAATTCAGAATACACTGCTATGGATATATAGAAATGAACTTGGCTTTTCCAAATGATAATAAATGAATGTACTGAACAAGTGCTTCAACATAACAAAATGTTCTTAAAATATATTAATGTAGGCACTTCAGTGGAAAACTGAAAACAAAACAAAAAGTTCAGATAAAGGGTTGGAATAAAAGTACACTTAGTTGAATATAGTTTCCTCTTGTAAAATTCTCTTTTTAATTTGAGTGAACAGTAAATTGAGAGTATCTGACTTGGGGCTAAGGAAATCTAAGCCTTCTTGGCCACACTCTATTCTCCTAGGTCATTTAATAAAGACACCAGTTGGGTTGCTGAAAAAATAGTAGGAAAAATCAATCTCTCAATTCCAAAGGGCTGCTTTTGAAAATATGTGGATTGTTGTGCTCTTCCAGCCTCAAAAGTCCTCATCTTAACCTTAGCCCTTCATGAAGAGAGGCTTTTGAAGCCACTTCTCACATTACTCATTATGTGACTGTTGAAAAAGAGAAACTCAGCTCTTTTCCTTTGCTTTCAACCAACCATCTTATTCAAAACTCTGTTTGGGTCATTATACCTTAATCTTACCTGGCAAGGGACTTATGTGAAGATTCTTATTATTTGAAAGATTAGTGCCAGTGTATGTGTCTGCAAAAAAAGAAGAAAATAGGAAGTAAAGATGTGGTTAGCAAACATCCTAATAGTAAAGTTGTGTGAAAGCAACTTTTGAAAGTTACCTGTCAGGGTTCAGCCTTATTATTATGTTTTATTTTATTCACTGAAAATAAATAATCTTCAGTGATTTTGTCTAGATTTTATAGTTTCACAAAGTCCTCTTTATTCATGTTCAAACAGGAAAAATTACTTTTTAAGTCACTGCTCTTCACCTCATGTTACTTATAATCACTCCTCATCACCTGTTGCTTCAAAGAAATGGGATCCTGAGAAGTATCTTATGTTTGTCTTTGTGTAATGTGATGGGGATGCATCCCAGAGACATGTGAGATGTTTAAATGATGGCATAATGAAATTAGGATGAGGAGATCTGGAAAAATCAGGAAAGATGGCTGGTAGAGTGTGGCAAGGTGGGGGAGGAGAGAGACGTGCAGTGAGAGGGAGAGATTTTCAGATGGAGAAAATTAAATAAGTAAGTTTTCTTGTGTGGTATGGGATGCAAGTTTTTTCCTTCCCCTTTCCTTCAGAATCTCTTTGTGAAAGACCGTATTTTGCAGTAGTGTTACTGAGATAGGATTTGCTGTTTTGTTTGGACATCGAGAATGAACTCATGGAAACAGTTACATTTTGGTTATCTATGACTATCTTTAAAAAGGAACATAAACATTGGCCACACTATCTATGTGTATGCTACTTCCGTGAAGTTTTTGTTCCCAGTTCATGTATCTTGTTGCTCAGTCATGTCCAACTCTTTGTGACCCCATGGACTGCATGCAGCATGCCAGACTTCATATATCTAGATCCCTTCTTTCTTTAAGGTCAATCTTAAATCACATCTCAAATGTATATTTACTGACATATTCAGCCCACAATAAACTGCTCTTTCTTTGTCCTCCTTAGACTCTATTTATAAAAAAAACTCACTTTTGAACTTAGAAACTGTCTAATGTAATAAATTAGCTATCTTATCAGCATTTTTTGTATCTTCAACATAATTATAAGCTTCTATAGGTCTGAAATCGTACATTTTGTGATTTTTTTTCTTAGTACTTACACTTAACCTTGACAAAAAATACATACATTTATCTAAACATTATTTATCGAGTAGTCTTAACTAATGTATTTCAACTCAATAAATATTCTTTGAATGAAAGCATGCACAAATGAGAAAGTATGCAATAGGTCACCTAATGTACCAGCCAATATGACAAAACGAAAACATAAACACAAAAACAAGCCAAAAGAGGACCAGGACTTTCTGCAAAATATCCTGTTTTCAATTGGATGATGTCATGAGAATTAGGATACTCCTGAAAGGTCTTAATAGCTGACCAAGAATAGTTTACAACTGAAATTCTCTCAGACTTATTAACCCTATCACTAAATACATTTATACTTCTTAGGAATTTCATTAAAAGAGATTTATAAAGGTTTTATAGACAAAATTTATAAATTTTTTTCCTGGCAAACACCTGTAATTTTCTCCATAGTGCTATCCAATTTCCACTAGTGTTTTTCCTAAATGAATTTTGCTCTGAAAAGTGGGATATATAAGGTGTAAATGAATTATTTGTTATATTTTAGAATTCTTCACAATGGCCTGGCTATGGAAATGCATTGAATATTATTTAAATAAAGTAACATCCTCAGGATTATTATTCCATCCTGGCTAAGATGCTGTCTGCTCTGGTTTGTTAAAATTTCCCTTTAGGGTGGTTTTGTTTCTGATGGGATCTTAGGATTTGTTGCCATACTCATCCTACACCTTGATTTCTTTAAGTTACTCTCCTTGCAGTTTCTGATTCATACAAGGCCTTACAGGTTAGTGACAACGTGGCCATCGCAAGTCTGGGAAGGACAGGCCTACTTTTCAGAAGTGTTAATGTTTTCTCTGCCTGAATGCCTTAAACAGATGTCAGTCTTCTTTACCACCTCCCCTTCCCCTTCTAATGGATGAAAATTTTTTTAGGACATTTGTACCAGCTTCTCAATATTCTTCCAAACTAAATCTAAATTCCTGACTTCAAGCTAATGTTTGATTTCTAGTTCCAGGCCTTAATTTTTCTATTACTTTCTGAAACATGTATGTGTTCCTTTATTTTAATCTCAGCTATGCACTTTTAACTTTGAAAAAATTCACCCAGAATTTACATGTGTCTCCACTAAGAGGATTACATTAAATTGAGCTTACTCTGCTGTTTTACTGGCATATTTAAGATACAAATAATTTGCTTCTTACTGGATTCAATTACCTGTATATTTCAGACATCTAAAACTAATCATGTTCCAAATTGCCCTTATTGTTAATCATTTTCTTGGGAACCTGCATGACATTAAATAGGTTAAAGTTAGTGAGTGGCCCAGGAATGCTTGAAAGTTTATTTGTTAGAGTGGCTAGGGAAAGTTTAAGCAAGGATGAAAACCAGTGAAAAACAGAATCACATTATTATGGCTGTGTTTACTTCCAGGATTCCACATTGAACTTGCTGGAAAGCTGGATTGGGGTATACTATGCCAGAGTTCTAAGTGGGGCTGACACCATCTCATGCCAAGCTTTCAGTTCTGGGCTAACGTCATCTCTGGTCTGCTCTTTGGAGTGGAAACTCTGGAGGGATGGCCAGTGTATTCCAGGGTATATGAGGCAGGAGATTGTGAGCATGGCCTATTAAATTGCAGATAAACTACCCACTGTAAATGTGCCTTATTTAATTCGACCAATCAGATTAAAGACTTTCCCCTTGAATGAAATGCTGCTACATATATGAGCAGAAAAACAAAGTGGGTATAAGGAGATGGAGAGACTTGAAGTTTTGCTTTCTCTCTGATTATCTTTTCCTTTGACCATGACTTCCTTTTGAGTATCCTAGACTTTGGGATGATGGCAACCCCTTGGGTTGGGTGATGGCAACCTCATCTTCACCAGAACCTCTAAAGTCAACTTTGATTTTTTTTCTTTCTATTCTTCTCATGTATAGAGCCAGACATTCGATTGACAAAGTAGGTGTTGAATATCACCATTTCTTTATAATTCCCACTGCTACCGTCATTGCCTTAACCAGGGCTTTAAGCTCTATAAATATAAGTATAAATATCTATATGTAAATATGTAAATAAATAAAATATAATATTAATTATGATGATTTTAAAGTATTTTCCTGATAAAGATGCACAATATTCTTATACAAATATTTTTATGTTGGCTATTCTTCTCTTGAACGTCCCAGGTGTCTCTGTGGTAAAGAATATGCCTGCCAATGCAGGAGACAGGAAACACGGGTTCAGTTCCTAAATTGGGAAGATCCTCTGGAGAAGGAAATGGCAACCCACTCCAGTATCCTTGCCTGGAAAATCCCACGGACAGAGGAGGCTGGTGGTCTATAGTCCATGGGATCCATGTGCTCGCATGTGCGTGCACATGCACGCACACACACATACATTCTTCTCTTAGAATTTTAGTCATATAATTCTGTCTCTTGGTATGTCTAGAAATTTTTGATTGAATGCTGGCCATTTTATTTGCTTATTTTTTTTCTCACTGGAAACCTTGTTTTACTTCAAAAGTTTTAATCCTGCCTAGAAATAGCAAACCTTCAAATTAACATTTTTAAAATGCTGTGAGGGACTTATCTGGTGGTCCAGTGATTAAGTATCCACCTTCCAATGCAGAGAATAAGAGTTCAGTCCCTGGTTGGGGAACTAAGATCCCACATGCTGCAGGACAACTAAGCCTATATGCCTCAGCTACTGAGACATGCACAGATTTCTTTGAATTTGGTTGATTAGAATTTGCTTTTATGAAGTTATTAATAATTTATAAAAGTTTAGCTTCACAACTTATTATTTATAATTTCACATTAATTTTCATTGTTAAATCTGTGAAAACTCTATGGATTACTTTCTCAGAAATACTTACTATTATAAAGGCATTATGATTTCAGTACTGCTATAGGTTTGTGCATTACAGGAATTGTGATACAATTCATACAGTTCCATTACAAACACATACATACATTCCCTGTCATTGACAGAGTATATTCTTGACAGAAGAAAATTTCTGTTTTGACTAAGCATTTATGAGAACTGAATCTTTTGACTTACATTTCACATGCCTGATGATTGAAATAATTTTCCAGAGAATAGCTTCTGGCTTTATACTTTTCCGTTCTTTTTTCTTCTTCCAATCCACATACTCCAAGAGCTGTGGACTGTAGGATGTGGCTGTATTGTAATACGGTTTTTATTCTTGTGCTTTTGTGTCTCATGCTAGTTAAGGAGGTGTAGAGTAGGCAATAAGGGTACTGGAAGTCATTCCTATAATGGGACAGCATATCGTCAATTACTTATGGTAGTGTCTGAAAATCACATAAAGGCCTCAACTCTAACTTTATAGCCAGATTTCAAAACAGTCTGTGGCCATTCCAGTGTGACTAAACATAGGGAAATATGATGGAGGGAAAATTGGAAAAGAAAGAAACACTGGTCTTATCTGATTGAAGTTAAAAGATATCACTTCAGAAAAAATTTTCAAAAACATGATTACATTAACTAATTTTAGAACCTATAATTTTAGAACTAAAAAGGAACCCATAGTGTTGTAGAACCCTGAAGTTACTAGCTTCTAAGTAAATTTGCCTTGTATTTATGGTAGTTGAGAGGCAGTAAGTAGAAAGGGCTATAAAAGGAATGATGAGTCATTAGAGATGGGCAGAATGTAGTTTTTCAACAAGAAAGTAAGAGCAACCAGCTGAATGCAGGGATATAGATGACATTGAAGAAGAGGGGATAGACACTAAAGGGAACAAAAAAATTGCAAAAAGAGGTCTATTCAGAAGGACAAAATAACACTTTTTTTGGTTCCTTGCTTTATGATTGGTCCTATACTAAGCAATTTGAATTCACTTTTATTTAACCCTTATAGTATGTATGTGAGGCTGGTGATTATTATAAGCATTATCTTATAAAGGAGAAAATAAAGGCTTAGCTTGGTTAAATAACTTGCCCAAGGTCACGTGGACAGTAAGTGGTAGCCACGAACTTGAACCTGAGTCTTCTTAAATTTATTGTCTGAGCTTGTAGCACTTTGAATGGAAACACATGGTATGCTTTTCTTTGGGATGTTATCCCAAAGTTTTTCTTTGGGATGTTATCCCAAAGTTTTTCTTTGGGATAAATGCTTGTGAAACTGAGGTATTAATTACATTTTAGAATGACCAATAGCAACATATGAAACTTCTTTTATACATTTAGTTATTACCATAGTTAGCACACAAAAATCTCCTACTTCCATTCTGTTCTACTAAATCTAAAATAAGACTTCTTTTATCAGTAGTATGACTTTGCTGCAGCAGTGAGAATTAACAAACATTTATTCATCAAGAATTATTAAGGACTTTCAATAATACCTAGGTTTGAAGCATGAGAAATGTGATGATGAAAAATTGCTAATGTTTTCAGAACTTTTTAAGTATCAGATAAAGTCTAAGATTTTAGCATTATACAAGATATTGGTTAATTATTAGTGGTTTGTAAAGACCAATATAAAATTTTCTGATCTTACTGCACTGAGATTCACAGCCCTGATGTTTTCCACATTGACTATCTAAATGATGAAGAAAACTCAGTCATGTATTTCATTTCCAGCTGGATAGAAAACAAAATGAAATGTTTGGACTACAAACATTTTATTTTTTCTAGGCAAATGTATAGGTGAGGTGTACTGCCTGATTAGGAGAAAAGTGATAAAAGAGGGCAGGCTTAAGAATTAAGCAGCTAAGCTGTCCGTCCCCACATCAGACAAATGACCCTTAGTACCGACTGTCAGTATTGTTAACAGAGACTGTTACTTTATTAATCCTTATGATACAGTGATTCTTTTTTTCATGTTTCAGGGCACAGCAGGTGAGAGAGTGGATTTGTTAAGCTCGGTGGGTTTATCCTTCTTTTATGTGTTCATTCAAGTTTATGTTCATTTACTTATTGTACGCATATGGCAATGGAAGCTGCTAAAGCAATCGTTGCTATTCTGCAAAACAACAGGCACAGAAGCAGATGTCTTATTTCTGAGATTTTTCCCCCCAGGATTATTATGATTAAAGATCCTTTCCTCCCCGCCACCCCAGAGAGGACCAGGGGCTGCTTGCCGGAGGTTTTTTAATGACTTGGGAAAAGGCTCAAATATCCCACCCGCCATTATGATAATCCACCCCAGGGGCAAACCACACATGAATATTACAGATTTATTTTATTTTTGTATCCCTGCAAAGGTATTATTAAGCTTAGTAGAATATTTCAAAAAATACTGTCAAATTTCAAAATAACATGGATGAAGGACATCATATCATGTGTGTTGTAGTTATATTAACTATATTGATTCTAGTAACTATATTATAATGTGTTAACAACATATTGAAAAGGCATAATATTGCAACTTGTATCAGAGAAAATATTTGTATTGGCCGACCCCAAATTGTACATTGAATGCCAGTTTAGAAAAAGATTTATTTCACTCTGAACAAGAGGTTAGCTTCTGTTTTCAGCCATGTGCTATTTGAGGAATTAAGCATTATGAATAATATAGGAAGTAAGAGGAACAGTCTAAAGATGGGATAGCATATTTTGTTTGGGAAAGATAATTTAAGGTTTTTTTTTTTTAAGGAAAATTGCCTTATTATAGTGTGATAAGAAAGTTATGTTTTCCTTTCTTCTTTTTCTTTTTAGCCATTTTTATCTTGGATATTTGATCTCTAAGATGAGATGACTGGAAAATGCCTTCTCTGGCCATCAACCTTTTTGAAAGACTGTTTTCCTCTGCTCCCTAAAGGCTATTTGTCTCTTGGAGGTTTGGTCTACATTACTTACCAAGAGGCAAGCATTTGTCCTTGCACTAAATGCTGACATCTCCTGATAAGAGAGAAGCTGCAAAGGAGAATTGAAGGTCAGTATGTTTATTTTTCTCTCAAGCACACTTATGTACATTTGTGTACTGGGGAAGGGAGTGAGGCTTGAGAGTGGGCCAATGGGGAGGGGTAAATATTTTGTAATGCACTCTACCTGTGGGCTTATAAAGTTTACAGCTGCATTAGGAGGACAAGTATTATCATTGGCATGAACAGTAAAGTGGACTCAATTGAAAAAGCTTCTAGCCACACACCTAGGAAAATATGTATTATTATATTCACCCCTGCCCCGCCTTCAAGCTTATTGAAAACGTCAGTCCATTTCAGCAAAGTTACACAACTGTCCATCCTTTTCCCTGGTACAAATCTTCCAGAAGGAAGAAAATGGAATACACAGAGCAACAGAGCTCACGCAATAGCCCATGTGTCTTAGATTTAATATCTGATTACTAGCTGGATTGAAGCCAAGAGGCAGTTCACAAATTTGCTGCACATTAGAATCACCTGGGGAACTCTACTGAGCTCTCTGTGCCCAGGCTCTGCCTAGACCTATTAAGTCAAAATCTCTGGGGTTGGGACCCAGACACTAGTTTGTTTTTGTTTTTAAAATCTCTTTAGATAATTCAAACAAGCAACAAAGTTTGAGAACCAGTCCAGTAGCGGGACAAACTTATACAGATACAGTGAGAACAATTCATAAGTAAAAAGGACATTAATTCATATATCTCTTTCTTTATTTCTCGTTATACTGTTTGAATTTCAAACATGCTTCCCCCCCCCCCCCCCCCTGCAAAAAGCGTTATTGTTTCCATTTGGTTCAAGGCATGAAAGAGGGCTCCAGAGTGGTTAAACAGTTGCCTTGTGGCTACCGAAAGGGGCTTTAGGGAGAAGCCCTGATGCCAGAGGGGCTCCCCAGAGGCTTCTGGGCTTTGTAGGCTCCTGGTCGAGCTTGAGGGTGAGTCTTTGGGATAGAGACTCACCCAGCCGGGCCTGGGGGGCTGCCAGCCTGCGGAGGTGAGTCTTGATGAGTTTCACCTGCTCCTCCAGGAGGGGTCTCCCCAGCAAATCACGGAGGTGGAACTCTGCTCGTGAGAACCAGGGCAGGCAGATCCAGAAGGGCTCAGTTCAGGTTCTTCTTCATGAGAGTGGTAGCTTCACAGTGTCCTGGATTTTACCCCACTCTTGAGAAGTTTCTGCATGTCCTGGAAGAGGGTGCAGTTGCAGCACTGCTTTTTGGTTTTCCAAAGACTCTAGGCGTTCTTGGCTTCTCCTGGGCCAATTGGGAAAAAAAAGTGGGCCTATCTCGTCCAGGGAGACCAGCTACCCCCACAGCCGAGGTCAGGAGCGGCAGCTGAGAGGAGCAACCCCACGCCAGAGGTCAGGGGCGGCGGCCGAGAGGAGCAGCCCCACGGCTGAGGTCGAAGGCTGCGGCAGAGAACAGCTACCCCACGGCCGAGGTCAGAGGCTGCGGTGGAGAGCAACTCCGCCACGGCTGAGGTCAGGCGCGCGGCTGAGGTCAGGGGCGGCTGCCGAAAGGAGCAACCCCATGCTCGAGGTTTTTCCAGTAGTCATGTATGGATGTGAGACTTGGACTATAAAGGAAGCTGACCACCAAAGAACTGATGCTTTTGAACTGTGGTGTTGGAGAAGACTCTTGAGAGTCCCTTGGACTGCAAGGAGATCCAACCAGTCCATCCTAAAGGAGATCAGTCCTGGGTGTTCACTGGAAGGACTGATGTTGAACTGAAACTCCAATACTTTGGCCACCTCATGCGAAGAGCTGACTCATTGGAAAAGACCCTAATGCTGGGAAGGATTGGGGGCAGGAGGAGGAGGGGACTACAGAGGATGAGATGGCTGGATGGCATCTCCGACTGGATGGACATGGGTCTGGGTGGACTCCAGGAGCTGGTGATGGACAGGGAGGCCTGGCGTGCTGCGATTCATGGGTCGCAAAGAGTCAGACACGACTGAGCGACTGAACTGAACTGAGCTCGTCCAGAGCCACATTGTTGTGGTTGAAATGGAAGCGCAGAAAGAGGTAAGTGCCCGCAGATGCGTGTTGAACAGGCGGTGAATGGCAGTGTCCATCACGGTGGAATAATTCTGACAAATCAGGGAGCTCGTGGTTGAACAGTAGTAAGTTAAGCTCAAAACTGGTGTTGGCTCGTCCCATAGGCTGAGGAGAGCAGAGTGGTGGATTTCAAAGGTTGCAACTAGAAAAGGTTGGAGGGTGGTCGGAGGCTAGGGGAATATGTGGGTCAGTTCTGTCCAAACACTGTTGAAGCAACAGACGGATCTGCCGGACTGCTTGAGCGCAGCACTGTCTCAAATAGGCTTTTTGTATGTTCTTTGATTTATTTATTTTTGGCTGTGCCGGGTTTTCCTTGCTGCACGGCTTTCGCTAGTCGCAAGGAGGGCGGGGGCAGTAGGCTTCTCTTCACTGTGTTGTGTGGGCTTCTCATTGCCGTGTTGCGGTGGTTTATCTTGTGGAGCATAGGCTCTAGGGCACTCGGGCTTCAGTAGTTGTGGGGTAAGGTGCGCACCTCAGTAATTTCAGTAACTGTAGTTCTCAGGCTTTAGAGCACTAGCTCAGGAGTTGTGGTGGCCAGGTGAGTTTCTCAGAGGCATGTGGGATTTTCTCAGACCAGACGTTAAACCCGTGTACCCTGCTTTGGTTGGCAGATTCTTAACCACTAGGGCACCAGGGAAGTCCCTCAAATAGGCTTTGATTTAAATGAACAAGAGATACAACCAAGGACAAAACTTACTCCCTGTCCCCCATAGTTGGTTCTACTAGGAAAAGGATTCTTTTGTTACTTAACATTCCAAGTCACTAGAAGAGTGGTTCCCAAAGTATGGTCATCTAGTAACCAAGCAGTAACTTACCAGGCCTTCCTCCAGTGGTTCTCAAAGTATGGTCATCTATTAACCAGTCATCTACCAGGCCTTCTTGGAGCAGACTCCTCCCTGGTATCCTCAGCTGTAGCTACTCTCTAGTATTTCATGCATATTTTCTGAGTTTTCATATGCTAAAAACCAGCACCAAATGGAAGAAAATAACCACTTGATGATCTGGAGCATGTAGCCCCCAGGCCTCCTAGCAGCTAAGAATTGATAATGTTAACTGCCCTATTTCCTCTGCATCAGCCCATCAAAATTGTGCATGAGGGTATCACATTCCCAGGGATGCCCCTAGCCTATGTGGCCTGTAAAAAAAATGCTTTGCTGAAACCCTTCAGTGAGTGTGGGCTTTTGGGAGCATAAACCACCCACTCCTTGCTCAGCCCTACCTTAAACCTTTCTCTGCTCCACACTCCATTGTTCAGGTTTGTTTGGCCTCACTGTGCTTAACGCACAGGAACTTGACATTCAGTGACAGCCTGAGAGTGTCTTCTGATATTGTGTTAGGTACTCAAGTTTTAGGGCCCTGACCCAGACTTAAGGGCTCAGCAACTCGAGAGGGGCTCAGTGATCTTTGTAATAATAGGTCCTCCAGATGATTTTCATTCACTTGAAAGTTTGAAAATAGCTGCACTGTCAGAGAACCAAAGTGTCCACTACCAGATGAAGGGCAGTGGTGCCTGGAAAAGAAGTGGTCCAGCTAAGAGAACTACAGCAGCATTGCCCTGGTAGGAATGGAAAATGTCTTTTCTCTATTGGTTGGCAGAGACTAGTATCTGTGGGCAGTGGCAAGGTTATCACGAATGCTTTACATTTCAACGCAGAGTGACGGCTGTTCTGGTTTTCCAGGGACTAGTCCTCTGTAAGCACTTAAAATCTCATTTTGGGAAGCTTTTCCCCTTAGCTCTGGGTTTGAAAAACTTAGAGAATAGTATGTAGTTTAAGTGAACATGATCCAAGTTTTTGGCAAGTCCCAAGTACTAATTAAAATTCAATATGGACACCATCTACCCTTCTTTACCCCTTTGTGTGTGTGTGCATGCTTAGTCACTCAGTCATGCCAGATTCTTTGCCACTGTTGGGACTATAGCCTGCCAGGCTCCTCTGTCCATGGGATTTTCCAGGCAAGAATACTGGAGTGGTTTGCCATTTCCTTCAGGGGATCTTCCTGACCCAGGGATCAAACCCTTGTCTCCTGTGACTCCTGCATTGTAGGGAGATTCTTTACCTGCTGAATGAGGAAGTCTTGGGGGGAGGTAAATCTGATTGGGTGAAAGGACTTACTATTAAAAGATTTTTGTAGAAACATCCCTTTCTGCTTAGTCTGCTGGTTCTCAATTCTGGCTAGATGTTGGTGTCGTGAGGAGCTTTAAAATTATTTTATTGATCTAGGGTGCATCCTGACTGTGAGGGTTTTTAAAAAGTTTTTCAGATAATTCTAAGGCACAACCAAGTTTAGGTACCACGGCTTAAGTTTTTGAACTGCTACTGCTTATTTTAACCTCATCTTCCTATGAGAACTGTACTTGAGGTTTGTGGTTTCTTTTCTCTTACTGTCTTATTATAAAAGTTATTCTCTTAAATAAGGTTGAATGGAGAGAAAATGCTGCTGGTCCATCTGGTATACTCGATATCCAGAATAAAGTATGTTCCATTAAAAAAAAAAGTGTACCATTTAAGTAGTGTCACTGGCCTTTTAAAAACTGACATATAGTTTGAATTAGTACGGTCTCTTTTCAGGTATTGGGGAAGCTATACCTCTGATCTGCTGACATTGCTAAATATCTGAACACCTTGTATTAGAAATTGTTTTTAAATATCTTTCAGGATTAAAGTGAAAATTGCTGTGTTATTTGTACTGGAACCAAAAAACCTCACAAAGTTCCCTCCTGCACCTTCTACCCCAATTTCTAACCCTTGGCAGCTTCTAATCTTTCTCTGTCTCCAGTTTTGTTATTTTAAGAATGATATAAAAATACAGTCATGAATTAATCTTCAGAGATTGGCTTTTTAAAATTTTTGACTCACTATCATTCCCTTGACATTCATTTCAATTTTTTGCATATATTATTTATTCCTTTTTGTTGCTAAGTAGTATTCTATCATAATATTTTATCACAATTTGTTTAAACATTTACCCATCAAAAGAAATGTGGGTAGCTGCCAGTTTTGGGCTGTTACAAATAAAACTATGAATATTTATGTTTAAGTTTCTGCAGAAACTTAAGTTTTTCTTTGGGATAAATGCTCAATAATACAATTACTGGTTTGTAGGGTAAGTCTAGTTTTAGGATTAAAAAAAACCTGTCAAGCTGTTTCTCAGAATGGCTAAACCATTTTATATTCCTACCAACGATGTGAAACAGTTTTTCCTCATACTCACCAGCACTTGATTTTGTCATTGTATTTTAGTTATTCTGTGATATCTTATTATGGTCTTAGTTTGTGTTTTCCTAGTGGCTAATGATGTTGAACATCTTTTTGTGTTTTTATTTGCCATGTATATATTCTATTCCATGGAAATGTCTTTCCTTGAATTCTGCCTATTTTCTAATTGGATTTTTTGAAGTTTAGAGAATTCTTTGTATATTATAGATACAAGTCATTTTTCTCATATGGGATTTCAAATGTGTTTTCTCAGTGTGTAATTTGAGTTTTCATACACTTAAACAGGATATTCTATGAAGCATTCTTAATTCATTTTGATGAGATCCAATTTCTTGTTTTTGCTTTTATTGATCATACTTTTGTTGTCAAATCTAAGAATTACTCACCTAGCTCTAGATGCCAAAGATTTTCCTCCTATTTTTTTCCCCTCTGCTTTTTAAAGTTATGATCCACTTTGATTTATTTTTTATATAAGGTGTGGAGGTTTAGGTTGAGGTTCATTTTATTTTTGAGGGATGTCCAGTTGTTTCAGTACCATTTTCAAAGCCTTAACTTTCCTCAGATATAAAATGGAGAGAAAAATAATCTAGTTTATGTCATGAAAGTGAACTAGTAAGTATGAAAGCAACTAACTCAGAAAGTAAGATTTCTTCTTTATATGATTTATATAATTCTCAGAATTTGTTTACTTGAGTTTTTCTTTTTAACAGAACTAAGGGATTTTAAGGTTCAGGTACTATGAGATTGTCTGAATTATGAGTAGCAATTAGCTAAGCACAGGTGTAAAGCATTTGATTTACTTCCTAGTCGTCATTTCTTGTCATCCCGCTAAATCCATAGCCCTTATCTAGTTCCAGCCAGTAGAGTCACAGTTTGTTTTACTGTTAAACTAAATTTCAGTTTAAATTTCCTCTACATCTTATGTGTCTAGAATTGCCTATGTTGGTGGCTCTTAACCCTGTTGGCATTTTATTAATATAATCACCTGGAGAGAGTCTATCATGGATATTTGAGGATAGACCTGTTATAAAAGGCCTGACTTAATGGTTTTTGGAGCCAAATAATTGTCTACATTGCATCAGATCATCTGAGAGATCACCTCTACAAAGGAATTTGTGATGGGTGATGCTCTTCATTTGCCAGAGTGCTTGATTTGCCCCTTTTTGGGGGGAAAATGAGGAAAAACATGCCAGCAGTTTGGCTCCCTGAAAGCTAACTGTATGCTGTGGAATTAGTGCTGGCTCAGTGCACATCTTCAGATATTCATTCTGTCTCCTCCTCCCAGCAGCAGGAACTTATTTATATCCTTGGGTGGCTTCTTACCCACCACACTCTTTTGCTTCTAACCTTAGCAACTAGGAGCCTCCCCTAAATTACTGGCTTTCCAAATGTTAGGCTTCAAGGATTTAACCAAGGGTAGACAGAAAAGGAATTTTAAAAATGCAGAGTGGGAAAGACTTCTGATGCAATGGATACTTAATAATTAAGATTTGATTTTGAATCAGTAATGTGTGTCATTGCAAAATAACTCCTTGGTGAAATGCTCATCTTTGGTAATCATTTTCTTAAGTATGGACATTTACAACCAAAATCTGTAGTACTCTTCTTCATTTTCTAAAATAAACCTAAATCTAGATGAAAAGAGAATTCATTGCATAACTTGAGCTCTGGTCTTACAACCCCCAAGTCCTATATTCTTTCAACCATGCCTGCTAATTTTCTGTCTTCTTGAACATGAAGTAATGGCTTTCAGCTTGCATCCCCTTTCTCATACTTGTTGAGTACTCAAGTATGTTACCTGTTTTTGCCTCAGTTTTCTCATCTGAGAAAATATTTCTCTATTTAAAACATAGACAGTATTGCTTCTCTCAGGGAGTTTCTGGGAGGTTAAAAGAGAAAATTTATACAATGCAGGGATTTATCACTTCT
>ML664235.1:12651-27518 GCA_007570785.1 Antilocapra americana | reverse complement strand
CTGTTCTTACACACTTTCCAAGCTTAAGAATGGCTTTCATGCCTCCCCAGTAGTGTTCTCTTTGCCAGAGTATACCCCCAACTTCAGCAGCTGTTCTTGACTTGATGTGGGTCTGAGACCAGTTAAACAGAAAATTCAGGCAGCTTCTGCTCATGCAGAGGACGATGGTTCTGTTAGCTTCCTCGTGCAGGACAGCTTCCTGCAGTCCTGCGTGGTCTCAGCCTTCTCTGGCACTGTGTCACGGTGCTCACCCTCCTGAGAGTGCTGCCCGCTGAAATGTCTAGGTCCTGTGCACATCATGGTGCTTCTCTGGTCCTCTTCCACCGTGCGGCTGAGTTTTCTCTAAGTATAATACTTTCATTGATAGTCGGTAAGCTCCCCTTGTTAGTGTTGGCCCTACTCCTTCTGAATCTTGACTTGTAATAACTGACCCTCCCAACTTTGCTTCTGCCATTTGTAAACTTGATAAGGACATGTATGCCTTCATTGAAGTCATTAGTAAACATGTAGAACAGGATAGAGCCTGGCTTGGTTTTGGGAAAGGCTTCTTGTTCTTAAAACAGTTGTTTCCTTGTTTTGTCTCAATGTAGTAAAGAAATGGTTGGACCAGTTGCTATTGAATCATGGTTCACAATGGTGGCTTCCCTTTGTGGTGTCTCTACAGATCTTGGATCAATTCCTTACTTTGCAAGTCTGAAAATTCAATTTTCTTTCAAGTCAGATGTGATATATAAATTTATTACTAAAAGCTATAAATAGTTTTAAATTATGAAAAATTGAAAGTAAAGTGCACAAAGCCTTCTTTTTACATATCATGTAGAGTTAAGACAAGTGGACAGGTTAAAGTTCCCCTCCTTGAAAGGGAAAGTGAAAGTCACTCAGTTGTGCCCAACTCTTTGCCTCCCCGTGGACTATATAGTCCATGGACTTCTCCAGGCCAGAATACTGGAGTGTGTAGCCATTCCCTTCCCCAGAGAATCTTCCCAACCCAGGGATTGAATCCAGGTCTCCCACATTGGGCAGATTCTTTACCAGCTGAGCTACTTCAGTGAAAAAAGTGAAGGTGTTAGTCGCTCAATCATGTCTGACTTCATGATCCCAGGGACTGTAGCCCACCAGGTTCCTCTGCCCATGGGATTTCCCCGGCGAGAATACTAGAGTGGGTTGCGATGCTCTCCTCCAGGGGATCTTCTGACCCTGGAATTGAACCCGGGTCTCCTGCATTGCAGGCGATCTCTTTACCGACTGAGCTACTAGGGAAGCCCATGATAAAGGGTATTCTTAGCCACAGAGTCTAGTGCTGTCCCTACACTGAATGCAGGGTCGTGAGAGTTGTAGCGGGGGAATGGGGGGAAGGTTCCCGCTGGGAAGTCCTGATACCAGTCAGGGAGGAAGCTGCCAGACGGCTCCAGGTTAAGTGTGTTCTGCAAAGCTTGTTTTCTGTGGCTTTTCTTTCTACCATTTTACTTGTGTTTTAAAGGAACAGTCTGATATAGGATGGTTGACCAGAGGTGTGTCAATTTGCCTCCAGAAACGAAGAGTATAGCACTTTGTGTTGAAACGTGCGTTTTATAGCAGTTCAGGGTATAGTCAGAGAACTGGAGAAGAGAGATGAGCAGAAAATTAGGAAATAGCAGAAAGCCCCGAACAGCTTATAGGGCTTATAAGTATCACTGCAACCTGGTAGGACTGACCTGCCATTATGTGCCCCTAGAGGCATGTCTTGGCCTCAGGGGAGGAGCAGGTAGGGGATGCCAACCTGCAGAACAGCATCTGTTTGAGGACTTGGCCATGAGGTTAGGAGACTGCCTGGCTCAGCCTCCTCACTAGCTGTGTGACCTCGGGTAAGTTATCTAAGGACTCCTGCTCAGTCTCCTCATTTGTCAAATTGGGATCCTGCTAGGACCCCTACCTCGAAGGCTTGTTTTGGGGTCACATGAGTTGAGGTGTTGAAAGAAGTTAGACCCAGGCTTGGCAGGTGAGTGGAGGGTGGTGGTACATGATGCTCTAATGATGAGTCTGACCGTGCACAGTGCTGATCCCCGGGGGTAAAGGAAGACTGTCTACAGACGCTGCTCTGGGGAACTTCCATATTCACGCTAGCTATCCACTATCAAAGGGATCCAAACATTCAGATTAGCTGGCTGGGTCTTCTTGTCTGAGTGACTGTTGGGAAAGTTTCATTCCCCAGGTTTTCTGTTTCTAAAAGTCATTTAGGCTCTCATCCTTTAGTTAGGGTCCTTCGTTAGAGCCGCACGGTCTTTCAGTGCACAGTCAGAATGTGCGCAGTTTCCCGTCTGCCTGGGCGCTGGTCACGTGCCAGGTGGGCTGCTGCTTCCTGACGCGGAGCCAGGTACTTTCCTTTCCTCAGTACGGTAAGCACATGGCAGTAAGCAGCCAGCTTCACCCAAATTGTGTGGACTAATTTTTTTTGTTTGTTTTGTAATTTTAGGAAAAGAGGGACTTCATAAGTTGGGGGCCTGTCTTTTTAAGGGTATGTGAGTACCTGTGAGCCATCCATGTAATAACAGTTGTTTTGATCTTGAAATCGTAGCAAGCAGTAGGTAGATGTGAACGCAGATCCCAGCTGTGACCTTGTGATTTGTCCTCTCACTTCCTTCAACTATAAAATGGGGAGTTCCCAAACCTGCCTCGCAGTGTTATCATAAGGATTAAATGCGTTTCCTACAGTGCTGTGCAGTGTACATCCTGCTCACCTTGCTGGAATCCATGTTACCCATGTTACCTGGCATCCGTACGTACCTTTTAGGCGCAACAGAGGAAATGGAAATATTTTTTCTCAGAACACACATTCCAATGGATTTATATTCACACATTTATATATACGTACATATAATTATATGTATATATATGTATATATGTATATAAGTCATACATATATATGTTTAATTTATATATACAAAATAAATTCTACATATAAATATTCACATATTTATATATACACATTTATAATGGATGCTACCCCAATCAGTACAGGTTATAAGTATCTGGTATGAAGAGGAATATCTTAAAAGATGAATGTTTTCAGTGGTTTAAAACTTTAGATATTATAAAGAGAAATTGCTTCTTGAGGTTACCCTAAAAATTAATCACCTGTTTAGAATCTCTTGGTCTTTTAGTCTGTACTGAGTCTGTATTGAGTTCTTTTAAATTTTTATTTTAATTGGGGGCTAATTACTTTACAATATTGTAGTGGTTTTTGCCAAACACTGACATGAATCTGCCATGGGTGTACATGTGTTCCCCATCCTGAACCCCCCTCCCACCTCCTTCCTCATCCCACCCCTCAGGGTCATCCCAGTGCACCAGCCCTGAGCATCCTGTCTCATGTATTGAACTGGACTGGCGATCTGTTTCCCATATGATAATATACATGTTTCGATGCTGTTCTCTCAAATCATCCCACCCTCGCCTTCTCCCACAGAATGCAACAGTCTGTTCTTTACATCTGTGACTCTTTTGCTGTCTCACATATAGGGTCATCGTTACCATCTCTCTAAATTCCATATATGTGCATTCATATACTGTATTGGTGTTGAGTCTTTAATCAAACAGTTGAAGACCAACATCTTCGATGTCTTTGAAGCAGTCTGTGTGATTGGACTGGGCTGTTTTTATTGTAATAATGGGTTGAAACTTAATTTTTCCCTCTTCTTTGCCTTCACGCTTTAAAACAAAACATCTCTAATCTCTTATCCAGAAATGTTGAAAGCTCTTGTTGTTCTCAGTGATGTGAATAATCTATTTTTAGCAGCTGTGTGCTCCATAGGCTCAAAATTTAGCAAATTGGGTTTCAGTGGGAATGCTTTAATGTTTGTGGCTATTGGGAACATGTTTACTGAGAGAGTAAACATGGGCCTTCCTTGTATGGCCAAAAAGTTTTGGAGATGTGTAATTTGGAAGGAAGGTATAACCATTTAAAAACAGAGTCCGTCCATGTACAAAGAGAACAAACTTAAGTGTTTACCAGTGGAGATGGAATGGGAAGGGGCATTAGAGGCATGGGGGTTAAGAGTTATGAACTTTAAGGAAAACCAAAACGACAGCCTGTCTATCCTGTTAGGAATGAGATAACTAACTTCAGGGTTTACTGTAATTGAAGGATTTCTTCAGTTAGACAGGTGTCTTTAAAAACATAAATCATCATACATCTTGGGGGGATGCTTTTGCTTGGCTGTTGAAGAACTTTTCAGAGAAAGGATCTCCTGGAACACTGAGGAAGCAGCGTGGACACTGGCGCATCAGCAGTGGCCAGCAGGTTTATGTGTGGTCATGCGTCAGTACTTCGGGGGAGCCCCTGGCTACCACATGGCCAGCCAACTCCTCTTTGAACTGTTGTTTTTTAAAGGGAGAGAATTAGTGTTGTACCTCTCTGACAGGTAAGTTATAAAGCTGTGTACCTCTGGGAAACTTTCAGCATCCATTAGTCGTGCATTCTGTACTTCTGGGATAATGCCAAGTGGCATGATTTACTGTTTGGTGTCAGAAATCTCTTTTTATCATTTGGAACAACATTTAAAAATAGTGCAGTTTTCCTTTACTCTGTAGACAATTCATTATGGATGAAGCTGTTCTCTTCCAGCTTTTTTTTCCCCCTGAATCAAGGACCACTTGCAGAAGTATAACTTTTGGCACTGTGTTTGGGGTAAAATTGTTGACAGAAAATATGTATGTGTGTGAGAGAGAGAGAAAGAAAGAAAGAGAAAGACACTCAGACAGACAGTCTGGGCAGGCAGAATATGCTTTTGAAAGTAGCCACTCAAACGCTCTAGTGTGGTGTGTGGGCTCAGCAGCTGTGGCCTGTGGGCTCCAGAATCCTGGGCTTCAGTAGTTTTGGCATATGTGTCCAGGAGGTGTGGCTTATGGACTTAGTTACTCCAAGTCATGTGGGATCTTAGTTCTCTGACCAGGAATCAACCTCTCATCTTTTGCATTGCAAGGTGGATTCTTAACTGTTGGACCCTAGGGAAGTCCCCCTAATCCCTAGCTCTTGCCTCTCTTAGATTTTCTCTTTTTGAAAGGCAGTATTATTCAATTTTCACTACATTGAGCTTGGGATTTAGTGACACTTCTAGCTCTTAGATATTCTCTGGGAATCACTCATTATGCCAGAGCCTGTGGCAGAGATTAGGCCAATAACCAAGCCTTCTCTTGGACACAGAACTCTACAATATTTTCTATTTGCAGTTAGTCGCTGAGGCCTTGCCAGTGCAATGGGGCGGGAGAGGGGAGCCAGCCTCAGGCCGGGACAGCTGTGGTGGCCCATATTCTTTTCTCCTTCCAGCTGGGGTGGAGCAGGGTCACTTGGCAGCCAGTGTTGCAGGTGGCAGAGCCACAGGGTGGCAGAAGCCTGGGTCCCTGGAAAGCTGCCTGGAGGAGAGCCACCCAGGCAGTAGTCCCTGAGGGAGGCTGTTATGTGAGCAAGAGATGCACTTTCATTGTTTCACATCAGCTAGCTTCCAGGGGCCAGGTTTGCTTTCTACTCAACCTATTACTAGAGTAAGGCACTGGAGCAGCTCCCTGTCTTTTTAGACCTGGGTTTGGGCCTGGGGACAGAGCCCTCACTGATGGTTTCTAAAAGATAGGCTTTTTTCACTGACCTATTTTGTTTTCTTCCCTTTTCCTCCATTCTCATTGCTTTCTCCTCTTTCATTGAAAACACCCTGCAAATCTTGCTATTCAAATCTCAACTTCCATGCCTTGCCTCTCAAAGGTCTCCTTGACTGTCTGATCTAAAATAACTCTCTAATGAATTTTTTTTTAATGCTGAGTAGTATTCCATTGTGTATATGTACCACAGCTTTCTTATCCATTAGTCAGTTGATGGGCATCTAGGTCGCTTCCATGTCCTGGCTATTGTAAACAATGCGGTGATGAACATTGGGGTACACGTGGCTCTTTCAGTTATGGTTTCCTCGGTGTGTATGCCCAGCAGTGGGATTGCTGGGTCGTATGGCAGGTCTATTTGCAGCTTTTTAAGGAACCTCCACACTGTTTTCCATAGTGGCTGTACTAGTTTGCATTCCCACCAACAGTGTAAGAGGGTTCCCTTTTCTCCACATCCTCTCCAGCATTTATTGCTTGTAGACTTTTGGATGGCAGCCATTCTGACTGGTGTAAAGTGGTACCTCATTGTGGTTTTGATTTGCATTTCTCTGATAATGAGTGACGTTGAGCATCTTTTCATGTGTTTGTTAGCCATTTTTATGTCTTCTTTGGAGAAATGTCTGTTTAGTTCTTTGGCCCACTTTTTGATTGGGTTGTTTATTTTTCTAGAATGGAGCTGCAGGAGTTGCTTGTATATTTTTGAAATTAATTGTTTGTCCTTTGCTTCATTGGCTATTATTTTCTCCCATTCTGAAGGCAGTCTTTTCACCTTGCTTATAGTTTCCTTTGTTGTGCAGAAGAGTGAAGTAAGCCAGAAGGAAAAACAACAATACAGTATACTAATGCATATATATGGAATTTAGAAAGACGGTAACGAGAACCCTGTATGTGAGACAGCAAAAGGAACGCAGATTTATAGAACAGACTCGTGGACTCTGTGGAAGAGGGCAAGGGTGGGATGATATGGGAGAATGGCATTGAAGCATGTTAATTACCATATGTGAAATCAATCGCCAGCCCAGGATTGATGCTCGGGGCTGGTGCACCAAGATGTCCCAGGGGAAGGGAATCGGGAGGGAGGAGGGAAGGGGGTTCTGGAGGGGGAGCATATGTAAACCCATGGCGGTTTCATGTCATTGTATGGCAAAACCAACACAATAAAGTAAAGAAAATAAAAAAAAAACAAAAGAACCTCTCTAGATCCCTGTTATCATTCTGTTTTAAATTTTCTGTGTGGCACTCAGCATTATCTGATGATATTTTCTTGTTGATTATGTCTTCCTCTCAGAAGACTCTAAACCGTGGGATCAGGGAATTGCTCACTTCACTGCTGCCTCCCTTGTTCCTAGAATAGGGTGGAATGTGTTCAAATAAGGGCTTAATACTTGGTGAATGAAGCATGAAACTATCTTACTTTGGATTAGGAAAAAAATGGTATATGGAAGATCGAAATGGAAACAACAAACAGTAAGAAATGACTCTTGGCTTTACAGGTCTAGGCAGCATCTGTGCATTAAGATATTGCCTAGACTTGGATGAAAAATGATAGTCAGTGACAAAGGTAAGTCTAGGTCTCATGAGACCCAGAGTTTGCCAGATATTTGGTTACAGTCCTTGAAAATGAGTGCTCTGTTTGTTTACCTGTAAACAGACAGTCCTGCACTGCAGGATTCTTTACCACTTAGCCACTGGGGAAGCTGGGCACAGGCAGACAGCAGTAGGACCAGGTCCAGAAGAATTCGATCACTGGTACAACTTGGCCAAACTGTTGGAGTGAATTATCTTCTGGATTAGAATTCCTCTAGTTTTTTCCCCCTGCAGTTTAGAGGGAAAGCTATTTTGAAGTAGAGAGAATTTTCAGTTTTAAAATGTAAAATCTTTTTAATGGGTGTATAGTGCTTATTTTACCTCTACACATTTATTTCTTTAGCTCCTGTTGCTGGCTCCAAGAGGAATTTGAGAGAGTCATACTAAGTTTGGTTGAATAATTTAGCGTTTTGGGCACAATATCCTAATCTGCAAAAATGAGGACACTGTACCCCTAGATGGGGGAAAGTGCTTGGCATACAGTAGATGTTCAAGAAATGTTTCTTCAGTAACAAAGAATACTAACAGATAATGTTTTCGGTACTATTATATTAACAGCTAGTTTTTTAATTGGGCTTCCCACATGGCACAGTGGTAAAGAACCCACCTGCCAGTGCAGGAGATGTAAGAGATACAAGTTCGATTCCTGGGTCAGGAAGATCCCCGGGAGGAAGGCATGGCAACCCACTCCAGTATTCTTGCCTAGAGAATCCCATGGACAGAGGAGCCTGGCGGGCTACAGTCCATAAGGCTGCAAAGAGTCAGACATGACTCAGCAACTAAGCATGACGTGAACAATTTATTTATTAAGCACTTAAGTGTTAGGTGGCCTTATCTTTGACAAAGGAGGCAAGAATATACAATGGAAAAAAGACAATCTCTTTAACAAGTGGTGCTGGGAAAACTGGTCAACCACTTGTAAAAGAATGAAATAAAAACACTTCCTAACACCATACACAAAAATAAACTTGAAATGGATTAAAGATCTAAACATAAGACCAGAAACTATAAAACTCCTTGAGGAAGACATAGGCAAAATACTCTCTGACATAAATCACAGCAGGATCCTCTGTGACCCACCTCCCAGAGTAATTGAAATAAAAGCAAAAATGAACAAATGGGATGTAATTAAACTTAAAAGCTTTTGCACAATGATGGAAACTATAAGCAAGGTGAAAAGACAGCCTTCAGAATGGGAGAAAATAATATAAATGAAGCAACTGACAAAAACTTAATATCAAAAAAATACAAGCAGCTCCTGCAGCTCAATTCCAGAAAAATAAAATACCTGATCAAAAAACGGGCCAAAGAACTAAACAGACATTTCTCCAAAGAAGACATAAAAATGGCTAACAAACACATGAAAAGATGCTTAACATCACTCATTATCAGAGAAATGCAAATCAAAACCACAATGAGGTATTATTTCACACCAGTCAGAATGGCTGCCATCCAAAAGTCTACAAGCAATAAATGCTGGAGAGGGTGTGGAGAAAAGGGAACCCTTTACACTGTTGGTGGGAATGCAAACTAGTACAGCCACTATAGAGAACAGTGTGGAGATTCCTTAAAAAACTGGGAATAGAACTGCCAGATGACCCAGCAATCCCACTGCTGGGCATACACATTGAGGAAATCAGAATTTCGGAGTCAGAATTTGAAAGAGACACATGTACCCCAATGTTCACCGCAGCACTGTTCACAATAGCCAGGACATGGAAGCAACCTAGATGTCCATCAGCAGATGAATGGATGAGGAAGCTGTGGTACATATACACAATGGAATATTACTCAGCCATTAAAAGAATGCTTTTTTTTATTATTGTTTTTGCCATACATTGTCATGATATCACCATGCGTTTACATATGCTTCCCCTCCGGGTCCCCCCTCCCTCCTCCCTCCCCCCCGGGAAATCTCGCTGCACCAGTCCCGAGCATCAATCCTGGGCTGGCGATTGATTAGACACATGACAATTAACATGCTTCAATGCCCTTCTCCCATCTCATCCCACCCTTACCCTCATCCACAAAGTCCACAAGTCTATTCTATACATCTGCGTTCCTTTTGTTGTCTCCCATGTTGGGTTCTCATTACTGTCTTTCTAAATTCCATATATATGTGTTAATATACTGTATTGTTGTTTTTGCTTCTGGCTTACTTCACTCTGGATAATGGGCTCCAGTTTCGGGCATTGAAACATGTTAATTATCATATGTGAAATCAATCGCCAGCCCAGGTTGATGCTCGGGGCTGGTGCACCGAGATAACCCAGGGGGTGGGAATCAGGAGGGAGGAGGGAGGGGGGTTCTGGAGGGGGAGCATATGTAAACCCATGGCGGTTTCATGTCATTGTATGACAAAACCAACACAATAAAGTAAAGAAAATTTAAAACAAACAAACAAACACACAAACAAAAAAAAAAGAATGCTTTTGAATCAGTTCTAATGAGGTGGATGAAACTGGAGCCTATTATATAGAGTATATATATTACATAGAGTATACTAACGCATATATATGGAATTTAGAAAGATGGTACCGATGACCCTATATGCGAGACAGTGAAAGAGACATAGATGTAAAGACAGACTTTTGGACTCTGTGGGAGAAGGAGAGGGTGGGATGATTTGAGAGAATAGCACTGAAACATGTATATTATCATATGGGAAATAGATCACCAGTCCAGGTTCGATGCACGAGACAGGGTGCTCAGGGCTGGTGCACTGGGATGACCCTGAGGGATGGAAGAGGGAGGGGGGTTCAGAATGGGGAGCACATGTACACCCATGGCTGATTCATGTCAATGTATGGCAAAACCACTACAATACTGTAAAGTAATTAGCCTCCAATTAAAATAAATTAATTAATTCTTAAAAAAAGGAGAAAAGAGTGTTAGGTGGCGGACATGTATCAACATATGTGACCTCACTTAGTCCTGACTGTCACATGTGATAGGTCGGTTCTGTATTTATCCCCATTTCATGGTTTAAGTAGCTGAGGGAGCTGAGATTGAAACCCAGGTCTGCTCTAACCCTAGAGGCCTCACAGTCAACCTTTGCCTTCTTTACTCTGGAGCAGGGGTCCCCGGCCTCTGGCATCTAATGCCTGATGGTCTCAGGTGGAGCTGGTTTGGTAATAACAGACATAAAGTGCACAGTAAATATGATTCGCTTGAAGCACCCGAAACCATCCCTACCCCCGCTGGTCCATGGAAACATTGTCTTCCACAAAACCAGTCCCTGGTGCCACCAAGGCTGGGGACTGCTGGTCTAAAGCAGTAGGGTGTGGGCGGGGATCCAGACCAGCATCTCTTGTCTGCATGGTCAGTCCTGTTGATTCAAATCCATGTCTTTCTAGCTCCTGGGGTTAGCTTATGTACTCTGTAGAAATGACGGAGCATCAGGTTACTGTGAAAGAGGCTGTACTCCAAGGACGGCCCGCCTCCACAGTGTCCTTTCTGGTGTGACTCTGTCTTCTAGGTCAAGTGGCAGATCTGATCGCATCCCTCCCCTGCTCAGAACCCCTCCAGGGAGTCCCTGTGCCCCAGGCTGTCCGTGAGCTGGCCTCTGCCTCCATGTCCAGCTCCCCCTCGGGCCCTCTTCCCCGCCGCCCATGTTACTGACTGGCCACAGCAAGCCATCATTCCCCAAGAACTGTTCCACACCCCGTCTTTATGCTCAGAATTCGCTTCCTTTGACAAAGTCCCTTTCTTCCTCTGGGAGGTCTTTCCCAGTGTTGCAGGTGGATCTGGTTCCCCCTGCCCGCCTCTGTGTGGGGGCCCTGCGCTAATGTGTGTCTTTGAGCTTTCCTCTCCCAGCAGGCTGTGAGCTTGGTGATGGTCAGGATCGGGTTTTGTCTTCCTATCATCTGTGCCTGGTGCACATCAGCTATTTGTGGAATGAAAGGAGAAGAGAGAATAAAATGATTTGAAAGTGGTCACAATATTCACGTTCTTTGAACAAGAGTCTTTTCCTCTAAGTAGACGCTTAAAGTGGATTCACGTGTAACTTGTTAAGACCCCATTGAGTTGTGTCTGGGGAGACTGTCAGTGCAGTGGGCCAGGCGCTGCTTCCGGGTGAGGCCATGCTGAGCATGGTGGTGGGGTGTGCCGGGAGTTAGGAGGGAAGCAGAGTCCATGTAGCAGAGATGGGTTTGACTCCTGGTTCTGCCGCTGAACCTCCAGATCCCTGTGGTCAAAGTACTTTACCTCAGAAAGCCTCGGTTTCCTCATCTGTGAAATAGGGCTGATGGTTTCTGCCTCAAAGGATGGTTGTAAGGACTTCATGAAATAATTTGCATAACATGGTGCCTGGTGCATTCAAATGCATGCTACTATAAATTAAGACACAAAAGATCCTATGATGGCCATTTTTATCCTTATGGTTTCTTAAGAACCTCAGTGAATAAATTGATAAACACTCTTATTTTCACATTGAATTTTCATTTCCAGAAGTGAGAAACTTCATATTCACTGTGAGTTATAATGAAATCTCTTCTTCTGAGATGACCTCAGTAGCATCTTGATGGTGAGGAGTTTGACAGTGGTAAAGTATCTGAAGATAGGCATCTGTTACAACAAGGTTTATAAAGCATATTAGATTATATTTGTCTATTGAATGTCTATGGTTGATCCTGTGAAGAACCAGAAGTTTATATACCACAGAGGTTTGGGTTAGAATTAGAGGGTGGTCAGAGCTGTTTCATGTTCAGATTGAAAAGACATTTGATCATAAGTACTATTTGATCAGGCTTCCCTGGTGGCTCAGCTGGTCAAGAATCCACCTGCAATGCGAGACCTGGGTTCGATCCCTGGGTTGGGAAGATCCCCTGAGAAGGGAAAGGTTACCCTCTCCAGTATTCTGGCCTGGAGAATTCCATGGACTGTATAGTCCATGGGGTCACAAAGAGTCAGACATGACTGAGCGACTTTTACTTTCACTCTTTGATCATCTGAATTTGTAAATTGCTGCCCGAGAAATGCCAGCAGAGAGGTAAATGGAAGCTCTTTCTTCCTTCCATCCATCCATCACCCTTCTGTGTCCCTATAAGAAATGGAAAGGAGGGCCAGAGTTTCCTAAAAGCGTTTTCACAAGGGCCCTGGAACACCCGCCAACGTTCCTGCGCTGGAAAGTGTCCTTATACCCTGTGGCCCCGTCTTCCTCATGGCACCGGCTGTGGGGGCTTCTGCAGTTGGTGATAAGTGGAGCTGAAGAAAGATGTGGTCTCCGGGGAGACTGGGGCATGGACCTCCTCTTGGCAGAGCCTCCGTGGTAGGGCAAGAAATGCTAACCACTTCTTGCCTGAGGTCCTGCAGTGGGCCCCCCTGATCCCACCCTTGTCCCATCGTGGTCTAGTCCCAGCAGAGCTGCCAGAGTGATCCCTTTTGACATAAAATTCAGATCTTGTCACCTCTCTACCCAAAAGAGTGCAATGGCTTCCCACTGCAGAGTTAACACCAAGTGCTCACCGCGGCCTTTCCTTACCCCGACCTTGCCGCCCATGTCCCTGCTCTCCTCCTCAACCAGCAGGTGTCCCTGCTGCTCCCCAAACACTCTAGGGCACTTGCTGGTGCCCTCAGCCTCACGCGGTCTTTCACACCCATAGGGCTTGCTCTCCTGCTCTATCCAGGCCTCTCGTTGGAACATCACCTCAGTAGAGGGCTTGTCCCACCGACCTGTGGAAAACATCTCTTTACCCCCACCTTATTTTTATCAGGCCTTCTGAATCCCTCACGTATCAGAGGCTTAATTGTTTGATCGTTGTGTCTGTCTCCAGACTAGAATGATGGGGTAGATGGTTCGTTTTAGCCACAACACTTAGTAGGCACTCAGTACATATCTGGAAAGACGCATGGTTGTACGGGGAGACATAGGGGCTGGTTTTGGCTGCCTGGGGCTCCGTGGGCCAGCCTCTGACCTGCCTGTGTCTGGAGATGGTGCGGTTCGAGTGGGACAGCACAACAGACACTTTTGAATGCTGAAGCACTAAGGAGATGGCAAGTGTTATTCACGACAAGGTTAATGCGTGCTCGGCCTTTTTGGATTGGGTCTCCGTGGGCTGCCCCCAAACGTGGAACTTGTCTTGCTGAGCTTTGTGCCAAGTTAGGAACAGGGAGCAGACTCCGGCTGACTTTTGACTAAATGGTGCCTCTTATGAAGCCAACATCTGAAAGTCCTGGATCTAGGTCCTATTTTTCACTGGTTAAGAACCCTGAGAAGTTGACCTGAAGATTCAAAGTGAACCTTAAGGGGCAGAAAAAGGACAAGGCCAGGAAAAGGATCTCCTGAATTCTAAAGCCACTGTCAATTCTAAAGGGAGCATGAGAAAGGACTCTCTAAGGGCGTCCTCACCTTCTTCCTGCACCTTTGCTCATGACACAGGAAATAGAATTACTACAGTGGGGTTGTGCCAGGTAGCTGGATGTGAGGAGTTTGAAGACGCACCCTCCTGCCTTTATGATGTGTCACAAAAGTGCACACCCTGTACTGCTTCTTTTGCCTTCAGTTCTCTTTTAAAATAATATTCTTATTTAATAGTCTCTCTCTTTTTCGTCTGCGCTATGTGCCGTGTGGGATGTGGGATCTTAGTTCCTGACCAAGGATTCAACCTGTGCCCTTTCAGTGGGAGTGCAGAGTCTTAACTACTGGACCTTCAGGGAAGTCCCTGCCCTTAGTTCTTGATTTTGATCAGATGAAGTGTTCTTTGCAGGCATCGAAATTTAGGTCCTTCCCCCTACCTCCCTTCTATTTACAAAAGTGTTTCCACACTGCAGTTCCTGGGAGGGTGGATATTTGTGTCTCATCTGATCATTTTGATTTATTTATTATCCATCTTTCTTGCCCTATTCCTGTTTCAGTTACATTCCACCGTGCTTTGTTTTTCTAGCTCCCCTCTTGTTATGCCTCAGCCCTCTGCTGCTGCTGTTTTATCCTTTCTCGCCCCACTAAGACCTCATGTTCAGTCTTTTTCTTGCCTCCCATACATTCTTTGGGAGCTGAGGCTGATCTTGATTTCTGGACACTTTTTCCTCATTGTCTTGCTTCTGTGGTTTCTGTGGCATCACGTTTTCCATCCTGTGACTGAGCCGGCTTTTACCTGCATTGGTTCTGATTTGAGAAGGCAAAGAGTCAGAAGAAGAGCCTCGGGCCCTAGACACTCTGGGGTTGAGCAGAGGTGATGGAGGTCTAGGAAGAGGAGAGACAAGAGGATGGAAGGATATGGATGTTTTGGGGACTGGGGAGCTTTGGGGGAGTTTGCTTCTGATTCTAACTTATTTCCATAAAGATTCTTCGCAGTCCTCTGGGGAAGGAGTAGGACTGACTTAGAGCCTGGCAGTGGTAGCTTGGAGCAGCGAGAAGAGGATCGGAAGGAGCGGGAAGGCATGGGCTCTAGCCTTGGGTCTGCTGTGCGATGGGACCCAGAACAGGTCTGTCGTGGCGGGCCTGCAGTTTCCTCACGTCACTGGTAAAGGCAGGGTTTTGATCCAGGTAAGTTTCTTTCAGCTGTATATTTTGTAAGTTTCAGAATCTATGCTTCTCCTAGTGAGGATTCTGATTCTTTTTATTTTGCAGGGGGCATTACTTGGCAGGATCTTCTGTGTTCTTATTTAAGAAGGGCGTGTGTGTGTGTGTGTGTGTGTGTGTGTGTGTGTGT
>SRVM01044591.1:0-13969 GCA_007570785.1 Antilocapra americana | reverse complement strand
AAAAAAGAAGCAGAAAATAGAAAAATAGAACCAGTGATATATAATAATGTCTATATGTCAGTTGCAGTATTCCAGTTTATCCCTCACCTTCTTTCCCTATGGTAACCATAAGATTGTTTTTTTACATCTGCAACTCTATCTCATATTTGTAGATAAGATCATTTGTATCCTTGTTTTGGATCCCACATATAAACAGTATTATACAATATTTGTCCTTCTCTAACTTATTTCATTCAATATAACAATGCCTATGTTTATCCATGTTCTTGCAAATGGCATCATTTCATTCCTTTATGGATGAGTAATAGATAACTAATAAGAACCTATAGTGTAGCACAGGAAACTGTACTCAATACTCTGTAGTGACCCATTTGGGAAAAGAATCTAAAAAAGAGTTTATATACTTATATGCATAACTGATTCACTTTGCTATATAGTAGAAAGTAACACAACAATATAAATCAACTATAATTCAATATTTTTTTAGTTAAAAAAAGAAATAAATAAAAAGAAAAAAGTATGGGCAAATAACTCTGATAATATAGAAGCAAATATTAGTGAAGTCGCTTAGTCATGTCTGACTTTGTGACCCCATGTAGCCTACCACGCTGCTCCTTTCATGGGATTTTCCAGGCAAGAATGCTGGAGTGGGTTGCCATTTCCTTCTCCAGGGCATCTTCTCAATCCAGGTATCCAACCTGGGTCTCCCACATTGCAGGCAGACACTTTACCATCTGAGCCAAAAGGGAAGCCCATACTAGCAAAGCAAATTCAACGATGTATTAAAAAGATTACACTCTGATTAATTCCATGGATGCAAGGATGGTTCAATATGCTTAACTCAATTAATGGCATATGTGACATCTACAAAAGAAAAAGTAAAATTATATAATTGTCTCAAAAGATGCAGAAATAGCATTTGATAAATATTCAACATCCTTTCATGATAAAAACAAAATAAAAAACCTCTCATTGAAGTGGGCATAGATGGAATATATGTCAATAATTTAAAGGCCATTTACTTTTTTTTTTTGTTGTTAAGGCCATTTATTTTAAACACATAGCTAGTATCATAATCAACAATGAAAAACTGAAAGCTTTCCATCTAAAGTCAGGAACAAAAGTGTCCATGCTTGTCACTTCTATTTAACATAGTATTGGCAGTACTATCCATAGCAATCAGATAATGAAAACAAATACAATGCATCAAAATTGAAAAGGAGGAAGTAAAATTCATTATTTACAGATTAGATGATATTATATATAGAAAACCCCAAAATCTCCACCAAAAACTATTATAATTGATAAATGAATTCAGTAAAGGGGTATAACATGAGGTTAATATGCAGAAATCTATTGCTTTTGTACACTCTAATAATGAACTATCAATAGTAGAAGGCAAGAAAACAATCTTGTTTAAAACTGCATCAAAGGAAATAAAATACTTAAGAATAAACTTAATGAAGGAGGTAAAAACTGTACATTGAAAAGTATACTATAAACACTATCAAGAAAACTGAAGATGATACAAAGAAATGGAAATGCATCTTATATTAATGGATTGGAAGTAATAATATTATTAAAATTTCTAAAGCAATCTATACATTTAATGCAATCCCCATCAAAAACCCATGGCATTTTCCAAAGAACTAGGGCAAATGACACTAAAATGGAACCACAGAAGACTCTGAGTACCTAAAGAAATCTTGAGAAAAAAGAACAAAGCCAGAGGTATCACATTTCCTGACTTCAATATATACTACAAAGCTACAGTAATCAAAACAGCATGGAAATCACAAGACAAACAGAAAACAGGCACATTCATCAATGGATAAGAATAGAGATCCCAGAAATAAACCGACACCCTTATGATCCATTAATCTATGACAAAAGCATTCAGAATATACCTTGGAGAAAAAACAGTCTCTTCAAAAAGTAGAGTTGAGAAAAAGAATGAAATTAAAACACTGTTTTCTAACAGGATGTTTCAAAAAAGCCATCAAAATGGACTAAAACCCTAGATGTAAGACCTGAAAAGCTAAAATGCCTAGAAGAGAACATAGGCAGAGCACTCTGAAATATATTGTAGTAATGTTTTCTGGATGTTTCTCCTAAGGCAAAAGGATCAAAAGCAAAAATAAATGAATGGGTCCTAAATAAACTTAAGTTGTGCATAGCATAGGATACTATCAACAAAATGAAAATTAAGCCTACTGAATAAGATAATATGTTTGCAAATGATATGACTAATAAGGAGTTAATAATCAAAATATGTAGACAGCTCATATAACTCAGTGTTTTAAAAAACTGCTCAATTATAAAATAGGCAGAAAACCTAGAGACTTTTATTCAAAGTAGACTACAGATGGCCAATGCATGTGCACATGCTAAGTCACTTTGGTGATGTCCGACTCTCTGGGACCCTATGGACTGTAGCCCAACAGGCTCCCCTGTCCATGGGATTCTCCAGTCAACAATACTGGAGTAGGTTGCTGTGTCCTCCTCCAGGGGATCTTCCTGACCCAGAGGTTGAATCTGCATCCTATACATCTTCTGCATTGGCAGGTGGGTTCTTTACCACTAGCACCACTTGGAAAGCCCATAGATGGCCAATAAGTACATGTAAAGATGCTCAACATCACTAATTATTAAATAAATGGAAATCAAAGTCACAGTGAAATATGAACTTACACTTGGCAGAACAGCTAGAATCAGAAAGTCCAAAAATAGCATATGTTGGATAGGATATGGAGAAAAGGGAACACTAGAACACCATTGGTGAGAATGCAAAATGTAAATTGGGGCAGCCATTCTGGAATACAATATGGAGTTTCCTCAAAAAACTAAGAATAGAACTACCATATGATCAAACAATTCCACTTATGCATATATATATATATGTATCTCTAAATAAAATGAAAACATTACTTTGAATATATCTGCACCCTAATGTTGATACCAACAATATTTATGATGCTAAGATGATATGGAATCAACTTTAGTGCTCATTTAACAGATGAATGGGTACAGAAGTTACAGAATATATATATAACCTACAAACATATATTACTCAGCCATAAAAAAGAACGAAATTCTGCCATTTGCAGCAACATGGATCRACACAGAGAATATTATGCTTAATGAAATAAGTCAGAAAGAGAAAGACAAATACTGTATGTCATCACTTATATATGGAATCTTAAAAAATAAAATGGATGAACATAGCAAAAAAAAACACAGACTCACAGATATAGAGAAGAAAGTAGTGGTTACAATTGAGAAATGGAATGGGGGATGAGTAAGATAGGGAATTAATAGACGCAAATTAGTGTGTATAAAATATGTAGGCAACAAGGATATATTGTACAGCACAGGAAAATATACCCATTGCTTTATAATAACTTTAAATGGATTACATTTATAAGTATGTTGAATGACTATGTTTTATATCAGAAACATAGATTACTTTAAATCAACTATTCTTCAATAAATAAAATTTCTTACATAAAAAAGCATACACAAATAAATTTTACCAGGCCAAATGCTACGAAATACTGTATATGGCAAATAAATTATATTTCAAGAGGAGAAATTAAGTACCACAAAAAATTACTCCACATTTAATTCATCATGATAAAACTGCCAAAAAATCATGATCAGCTTTGTATTAAAACAAAACCAAACCAAAAATAGTTCACCTGAAAGTTATCTGTCTCTCACTTACCCAATGTGGAGTTAACAAGTCCAAATATAGTCTACTCTTGTTTAATACATTCTTGATTTCCAAGTAATATATTTATTATAACACTGAGTATAAAGGAGAGTTTTTATATTTGTGAAAAATAGCAATCACATTTATACCATCTATTCTTATAAAGAATTTTTTTTAGATTCCATCTCTCAAAGGTTCATCACACTCTTATGATTAGAGGGATGAAGAATCTTCTCAGATTTCTGATATTATCTCACTTACATATGTGTTAATGGCTCGTATGATAAAGACTGCAATCTGTCCACCATAGTCTGTTCTCTTCGTAACTTATGACAATGGATTGCTGTTGAGTACCCAAATGTCCAACATTCTTTGCAGTTAAATTTGGCCACCATTTGCTGCATAAGGCCATACCATAGCAATTATCCAACTTTGGCCATGTAAATGATGCCAGTGAAGAAGATTTAAGGAGTTTCTCAAAGATTTTGGAGAGAAAGCTGACTTGCTAAGAGGGTTCATACTGTGTGCCTCTGCTCAAAATTCTTCATTGGATATCAATATTGGAGTAAAAACCAAAGTTTTTTAATAGCATATGAAACTTGTACAGATTAATATGGCTTATTTATTCACTTCTTTCAGATCTTGATTCAAAAGTCACCTTGTTGTTACATATATAGTATATATGTAATATGTGATATATATATTACATGTATAATATATAAAGATCCCCTGGAAAAGGAAATGACAACCCATTCCAGTATTCTGCAGGTTTCTCTGTGTGGGAAATCCCATGGACAGAGGAACCAGGTCAGCTACAGTCCATGGGGTTATGGAGAGTCAGACACAACTTAGAACTAAAAAAAAGCATGTATACATATACATATGTATACATATATATCCATGGCTCAGGTTACAGAGGTTCAAGAAAGCAAAAGCAGAAATTACCAGAATTTCTATAAGGGTTAGTCTAAAATAGGCACAGCATCATTTAGACCATGTTATGCGGGTCAAACAAGTGTAATGTGATGTCCATTTTAAAAGTATATAGACAGTAATGTCATTATAAAAACATTCAGACAGCACCCAAATGTATATATATTTACCTTCCAATTACATTTTCACTTTTTATAGCCTTCATTTTGAGCCCAAAGTGACATTTGGTATATTTCTTCGTATTTACTTTATCTGTATATACACATATAAAACTAAATTTTTTTAGGAATGAATACAATATCATACTGTAAATATGATATTATAATCCATGTTTTAGTTCATATTGGATTTGAAAGTGAAAAAGTGAAAGTGAAGTCATTTAGTCATGTCCAACTCTTTGCGACAACTTGGACTGTAGCCTACCAGGCTTCTCCATCCATGGGATTTTCCAGGCAAGAGTACCAGAGTGGGTTGCCATTTCCTTCTCCAAGGGGTCTTCCTGACCCAGGGAACAAACCCAGGCTTCCCGCATTGCAGGCAGACGCTTTACCCTCTGAGCCACCAGGGAAGCCCTATTGGACTTTAATACATTTTAAAAATTTATTTTATTTTTAATTAAAGGATAATTACTTTACAATATTGTGATGGTTTCTGTCATACATCAACATGAATCAGCCATATTAAGTACATATATGTCCCCTCTTTCTTGAATGTCCCTCCCACCCCTCTAGGTTGTCAAAGATCTTTGGCTTTAGATTCTCTGTGCCAAACTGCAAATTCCCACTGGCTAACTATGAAACATAGAGTAAAATATATGTTTCAATGCCACTATCTCAAATCATCCCACTCTTTCCTTCCCTGCAAAACAGGTTTACTGGCTCATTATTTATATGTAGCAAAAACAATCTTTTTGAGGCATGAAATTTTGTAAATTTTGCCAAACAAATGCAGTCATATAACTATTGTCATAATCAACTGAGAAAATAGTTCCATCATAAAGATAATTATAAGACAAAATTGTAAACCTTGCAAATAATTGAATGACTACATATTTAAGTACAAAGGAAATAGATTGCATGGTAAAACTTTTAAAAGCAAAATATTATAAACAGTCTAAATGGAGATATTTCTAATGTCCATAATACTATATTTGTTTGTAGTAGACTAAACTTCCTCTTGAGACTAACCAGAAAATAAGAGCATAATAAAAAATAATCTATTTCAATGAACTGAAGAGATGCCACCAACAAAACCTGACAAGATACCAAAGTAAATGAAAGGCCAAAAAATGCCTGATACTCAGTATTTATTTCTCTTTTCAAGGCCTATGCTGATTTATAAGTGAGAAGCAGAAAATCCTAATAGAGCAACTGGAAGTCTTATGAAGCTAGTATAACAAAAATGAGTTTCAGTTCAGTTCAGTCGCTCAGTCGTGTCAGACTCTTTGCAACCCCATGAACTGCAGTATGCCAGGCCTTTCTGTCCATCATCGACTCCCGGAGTCCACCCAAATTCATGTCCATCGAGTCGGTGATGCCATCCAGCCATCTCATCCTCTGTCGTCCCCTTCTCCTCCTGCACCCAATCCTTCCCATCATCAGGGTCTTTTCCAATGAGTCAACTCTTCACATGAGGGGGCCAAAGTATTGGAGTTTCAGCTTCAACATCAGTCCTTCCAATGAACATCCAGGACTGATCTCTTTACGATGGACTGCTTGGATCTCCTTGCAATCCAAGGGACTCTCAAGAGTCTTCTCCAACCTCACATTTCAAAAGCATCAGTTCTTTGGCGCTCAGCCTTTTTCACTGTCCAACTCTCACATCCATACATGACTACTGGAAAAATCATAGCCTTGACTAGACAGACCTTTATTGACAAAGTAATGTCTCTGCTTTTCAGTATGCTATCCACGTTGGCCATAACTTCCCCTGGAAGTCAGGGCCAGCGGTTGGGAGGTCCTACCCTAGGCTGGAGGTCGGGGGCAGTGGCCTAGAGGAGCTACCCTGCTTCTGAGATCAGGGGCGACAGCTGCACTTTGCTGGAGCAGCTGTGAAGAGAGACCCAGAGTCCAAGGTAAGAGAAACCCAGAAGTGCAGTGGAGAGGAGTTATCTCACACCTGAGGAGCAGTGGCTGCAGGGGCGCAGGAGGGCCGAGAGGAGCTACTCCACAATCAAGGTGAGGAGGGACAGCTGTGAGGAGATACCCATCGTGCAAGGTAAGGAGCAGCGGCTGCACTTTGCTGGAGCAGCTGTGAATAAATACCTGACGTGAGAGGTAGGAGAAACCCAAGCAAGAGGGTAAGTGTTTCAAAAGGGCATCAGAGAGCAGACATACTAGAATCATAATCACACAAAAATAGCCAATCTGATCACACGGACCAGGGCCTTGTCTAACTCAATGAAACTAAGCAATGTGTGTGGGGCCACCCAAGATGGAAGGGTCATGGTGGAGAGGTCTGACAGAATGTGGTCCACTGGAGAAGGGAATGGCAAACCACTTCAGTATTCTTGCCTTGAGAACCCCATGGACAGTCTGAAAAGGCAAAAAGATAGGAAACTAGAAGATGAACTCCCCAGGTCGGTAGGTGCCCAATATGCTACTGGAAATCAGTAGGGAAATAATCCCAGAAAGAATGAAGGGATGGAGCCAAGGCAAAATTGATGCTCACATTGTGGATGTATCTGGTTATAGAACCAAGGTCCAATGTTGTAAAGAGCAATATTGCATAGAAACCTGGAATGTTAGGTCCATGAATCAAGGCAAATTGGAAGTGGTCAAACAGGAAATGGCAAGAGTGAATGTTGACATTCTAGGAATCAGTGAACTAAGATGGACTGGAATAGGTGAATTTAACTCAGATGACTATTATATCTACTATTGTGGGCAGGAATCCCTTAGAAGAAATGGAGTAGCCACCATGGTCAACAAAAGAGTCCAAAATGTAGTACTTTGATGTAATCTCAAAAATGACAGACTGATCTCTGTTCATTTCCAAGGCAAACCATTCAATATCATGGTAATTCAAGCAGATGCCACAACCAGTAATGCTGAAGAAGGTGAAGGTGAACGGGTCTATGAAGACCTACGAGATCTTTTATAACTAACACACAAAAAAGATGTCCTTTTCATTATAGGGGACTGGAATGCAAGAGTAGGAAGTCAGAAAACATCTGGAGTAACAGAAAAATTTGGCCTTCGAGTACAGAATGAAGCAGGGCAAAGGCTAATAGAGTTTTGCCAAGAAAATGCACTGGTCATAGCGAACACCCTCTCCCAGCAACACAAGAGAAGACTCTGCACATGAACATCATCAGATGGTCAACACTGAAATCAGATTGATTATATTCTTTGCAGCCAAAGATGGAGAAGCTATATACAGTCAGCAAAGACAAGACCAGGAGCTGACTGTGGCTCCAATTAGGAACTCCTTATTGCCAAATTCAGACTGAAATTGAAGAAAGTAGGGAAAACCACTAGACCATTCAGGTATGACCTAAATCAAATCCCTTGTAATTATACAGTGGAAGTGAGAAATAGATTTAAGGAGCTAGGTCTGATAGACAGAGTGCCTGATAAACTATGGACAGAGGTTCATGATATTGTACAGGAGACAGGGATTAAGACCATCCCCAAGAAAAAGAAATGCATAAAAGCAAAATGGCTGTCTAAGGAGGCCTTACAAATAGCTGTGAAAAGAAGAAAAATGAAAAGCAAAGGAGAAAAAGAAAGATATTCCCATCTGAATGCAGAGTTCCAAAGAATAACAAGGAGAGATAAGAAAGACTTCCTTAGCGATCAATGCAAAGAAATAGAGGAAAACAATAAAATGGGAAAGACTAGAGATCTCTTCAAGAAAATTAGAGATACCAAGGGAACATTTCATGCCACGATGGACTCAATAAAGGACAGAAATGGTATGGACCCAACTGAAGCAGAAGGTATTAAGAAGAGGTGGCAAGAATACACGGAAGAACTGTACAAAAAAGATCTTCATGACCCAGATAATCATGATGGTGTGATCACTCACACTCAGCTAGAGCCAGACATCCTGGAAGGTGAAGTCAAGTGGGCCTTAGAAAGAATCACTACAACAAAGGAAGTAGAGGTGAAGGAATTCCAGTTGAGCTATTTCAAATCCTAAAAGATGATGCTGTGAAAGTGCTGCACTCAATATGCCAGCAAATTTGGAAAACTCAGCAAAGGCCACAGGACTAGAAAAGGTCAGTTTACATTCCTATCCCAAGAAAGGCAATGCCAACGAATGCTTAAGTAACTGCACAATTGCACTCATCTCACCCTCTAGTAAAGTAATGTTCAAAATTCTCCAAATCAGGCTTTAACATACATGAACCATGAACTTTCAGATGTTACAGCTGGTTTTAGAAAAAGCAGAGGAACCAGAGATCAAATTGCCAAAATGAATTTAGGGTTTAGCAAATAGGAGAAATATTAGCAAACACCTCATACTTTCAGTTAGGATTTTGCAGTCATACTCTAGATATAGTAATAAAATCAAAACAGAATACCTTTCAAAAAACTAAGTTCAGCTTTGAATAATTTCAAATATTGATTAGATCAGTTGTCTATTTAACACTGCCTATCTGCCAAAAGCAAAAGTAGATTATCTATGGAGAAAAGTAAAACCATACAGAATCTCCAATTACCACCACAATTCAATCATACTCAGAAAAAAAAAAAGAAAAGCTGAAAAGCAAAAAAAAAAACACAAAAAACGATATGAGATTGAAATAGTGATGCTATCAGAGCACATGTTTATCTATTGCTGCATATCAAATTATTATTAAGTCTAAAGTCATACTACTCACAACAGGCCAATAGGTTGAGAGAGAAGGTGTTAGGGCAAAAAATAATTACTTTGTTAAAAAACCCAGCAAATCATAAGATGGAAGAAAATTTTAATTAATTTTAATTGGAGGCTAATTACAATATTGTGGTGGTTTCTGCCATACATCAACATGAATCAGCCATGGGAAGAAGATGGAAGAATTATATACTAAAGATTTGGGTACCTCAGTTCCTCACCACATAAGCCTCTCCATAACACCGTGTGAGTCTTTACAACAGTAGCTACATTTACTTTAGATGAGTGATATGAAGTGGAGTAAGGCAGAAACTGCAAAGAGTTTATAATTTAACATTTGAGGTCAAACACCATGATTTCCAAAATTCACTATTGGTTATAATTATCAGCTCATATCTATGTGAGAGGGTACTACAAAAAGGTGTGAATGTTGGGGTTTCATAGTGAGTCATTTTGAAAACTAGCTAAAATAATTAATCACATTTTTAAAAAGTATATAAAAATAAAATGGTGAAATATAAGGCTGAAAACACAGTAATTGAAATTAAGCATCCAATAAAAATTTCCTCTTTGGGACCAGATGGAATAATGGGAACCAAATTTATCCTCCATCCTAAATAAAGCAACAAAACTAAGTGAAATATGGGGAAATAATGATTTTCATGATGTATAATAAAGAAGACTGAAAACAAACAACCTGAATTATACAACTGTCCAGGCTTACTATTCATAGAATTTTCATCTCGAGAAAATTTCTAGAAGTAAAACATTTAAATTGAAAAGTAAAATGGATGGAATTCACATTATATAAGACATTGCAGGCATAAGTATTAGTGGAATTCAGGACATATTGATAAGGGAAAACATAGAACAAAAATAATCAAACTCAAATAAAAAGAACACAAATGAGTTATGAGACAACTTTATTTAGCCTAAAATATGTGTGTAGTTGGAGTTCTTTTAATAGAGAGACTGAATATATATTTGATGAAATTATTTCTAACTACCCAAATTTAAAGGCAGCTATTATATTAAAACACAGATCCAAAAAATTCAATGAATGAGAAGCAACAAAAGTATGAATAAAACTGCATGAAGTTATATCATAATCTATAAAATAGCTCCATTCTGATAGAAACTTCAATATATGAAATTTGTCATTGTTTTTCAGTCACTCAGTCGTGCCTGACTCTTTGTGACCCCATGAACTGCAGCATGCAAGGCTTCCCTGTCCTTCACATTCTCCCAGAGCTTGCTCAAACTCACATCTACTGAGTCAGTGATGCTTTCCAACCATCTCATCCTCTGTCATCCCCTTATCCTCCTGCCTTCAATCTTTCCCAGCATAAGGGTCTTCTCCAAAGAGTTGGCTCTTTGCCTGAGGTGGCCAGAGTATCGGAGCTTCAAATTCAACATCAGTCCTTCCAATGAATATTCAGGGTTGATTTCATTTAGGATTGACTGGTTTGATATCCGTGCTGGCCAAGGGACACTCAGGAGTCTTCTTCAACAACAGAATTCAAAAACATCAGTTCTTCAGTGCTCAGTCTTCTTTATAGTCCAATCTTTTGAATAGGCTGTCTAGGTTTGTCATAGCTTTTCTTCCAAGGAGCAAGTGTCTTTTAATTTTATGGCTGCAGTCACCATCCACAGTGATTTTGGAGCCCAAGAAAATAAAATCTGTCTCTGTTTCCATTTTCTCCCATCTATTTCCCTTGAAGTGATGGGCTCAGATGCTATGATCTTAGGTTTTTGAATGTTGAATTTTAAACCAGCTTTTTCACTCTCCTCTTCCACTTTCATCAAGAGGCCCTTTAGTTCCTCTTCAATTTCTACCATAAAGGTAGTGTCATCTGCATATCTGAGATTATTGCTATTTCTCCCAGCAGTCTTGATTCCAGCTTGTAATTCATCCAGACTGGCATTTCACATGATGTACTCTGCTTATAAGTTAAATGAACAGGGCAATAATATACAACTTTCACATACTCCTTTCCCTATTTGGAAACAGTCTGCTGCTCCATGTCTAGTTCTAACTATTGTTTATTGACCTGTATATAGATTTCTCAGGAGGCAGGTAAGGTGGTCTGGTACTTCCATCTCTTAGCATAGTCAATGAAGCAGAAGTAGATGTTTTTCTTTAATTCTATTGCTTTTTATATGATTCAATGGATATTGGCAATTTAATCTCTGGTTCTTGTGCCTTTTCTAAATAGAGCTTGTACATCTGGAAGCTCTATGTAACATGCCATTGAAGCCTCCCTTGAAGGATTTTGAGCATGACCTTGCTAGCATGTGAAATGAGAGCAATTGTGTGGTAGTTTGAACATTCTTTGGCATTGCCCTTCTTTGAGATTGAAATTAAAATTTACTTTCCCCATCCTGTGGCCACTGCTGAGTTCTCCAAATTTGCTTTCATATTGAGTGCAGCACTTTAACAGCATCATCTTTTAGGATCTGAAATAGCTTAGCTGAAATTCCATCACTTCCACTGGCTTTGTTTGTACTGATGCTTCCTAAGGCCCACTTCAATTGACACTCCAACATATCTGGCTCCAGGTGAGTAATCACACCATCGTAGTTATCCAGGTCATTAAGATCTTTTTTGTACAGTTCTTCTGTGTATTCTTGCCAACTCCTCTGAATCTCTTTTGCTTGTGTCAGGTCCATACTATTCCTGTGTTTATTGTGTCCATGTTTGCATGAAATATTCTCTTGGTGTTTCTAATTCTCTTGAAGAGATCTCTAGTCTTTGCCATTCTATTTTTTTCCTCTACTTCTTTGCATTGTTTACTTAGAATGCCTTTCTTATCTCTCCTTGCAATTCTTTGGAGCTCTGCATTCAGATGGGTATATCTTTCCTTTTCTCCTTTGCCTTTCACTGCTCCTCTTTTTTCAGCTATTCTTAAGGCCTCCTCAGACAGTCATTCTGCCTATTTGCATTTCCTTTTCTTTGGGATGGTTTTGATCACTGCCGCCTGTACAATGCTGTCATGGATCTCTGTCCATAGTTTTTCATAGATTCTGTCTAGCAGATCCAATCCCTTAAATCTATTTCTCATTTCCACTGTATAATCATAAAGGATTTGATTTAGGTCATACCTAATGGCCTAGCAGTTTTTCCTACTTTATTCAATTTAAGTCTGAATTTTGCTGTAAGGAGTTCATGTTCTGAGGCACAGTCAGCTCCTGGCCTTGTTTGTGCTGACTCTATAGAGCTTCTCCATCTTTGGCTGCAAAGAATGTAATCAATTTACAGAAAATATAATCAATGAAACTTAAAGGAGACACAATTCAGTCCATATTCTCTGCCCTCTGAACCCCTCAAATTCACATTCTTCTAATATGCACAATAAATTTACATACATCCCTAACATCCAAAATTCTTAATCCATTCTGTGTCAGAAATCTAATCTAAATATCATCTAAACCAAGTTTGGATGAGGCTTGTCATATGATGTACCCTGTTTTACAATTTTCTTTGGCTATGAATCTGTGGAACTATATAAGTTTTCTCTATCCAAAATAGAATGGTGAGACAAGCATAGGATAGATATTCCCAATACAAAAGGGACAATTTAGGGAAAAAATAAAAGAATCATAGTTCAATTCAGTCACTTAGTCATGTCTGATTCCTTGTGACCTCATGAACCGCAGCACGCCAAGCCTTCCTGTCCATCACCAACTCGCGGAGTCCACTCAAACCCATGGCCATCAAGTCAATGATGCCATCCAGCCATCTCATCTTCTGCCATTCCCTTCTCCTCCTGCCCTTGATCTTTCCCAGCATTAGGGTCTTTTCAAATGAGTCAGCTCTCCACATCAGGTGGCCAAAATGTTGGAGTTTCAGCTTCAACATCAGTCCTTCCAGCGAACGTCCAGGACTAATCTCTCCTAGGATGGACTGATTGGATCTCCTTGCAGTCCAAGGGACTCTCAAGAGTCTTCTCCAACACCACAGTTCAAAAGCATCAATTCTTTGGCACTCAGCTTGCTTTATAGTCCAAATCTCACATCCATACATTACCACTGGAAAAACCATAGCCTTGACTAGATCGACTTTTGTTGGCAAAGTAATGTCTCTGCTTTTCAATATGCTGTCTAGGTTGGTCATAACTTTCCTTCCAAGGAATAACCATCTTTTAATTTCATTGCTGCAATCACCATCTGCAGTGATTTTGGAGTCCAAAAAAATAAAGTCAGCCACTGTTTCCACTGTTTCCTCTGTTTCCCCATCTATCTGCCATGAAGTGATGGGACTGGACACCATGATCTTAGTTTTCTGAATGTTGAGCCTTAAGCCAACTTTTTCACTCTTCTCTTTCACTTTCATCAAGAGGCTCTTTAGTTCCTCCTCACTTTCTGCCATAAGGGTGGTGTCATCTGCATATTGGAGGTTATCGATATTTCCCCCAGCAATCCTGATTCTATCTTGTGCTTCCTCCAGCCTAGCGTTTCTCATGATGTACTCTGCATATAAGTTAAATAAACAGGGTGACA
>ML664234.1:5000-12261 GCA_007570785.1 Antilocapra americana | reverse complement strand
CTTTTCTTCCTCCTCCTCTTCCTCCTTCTCACCCTAGTTTCTCCCCCTCCCCAGTCCCCCTCTTCTCAAATTGACGTCTAACTGACGGACAACGTTTTCTTTTGCCTTCTTTCTTTCTGCCCTCCCCCCCGCCCCCCGCCCCTTGTGTGTGTGTGTGTGTGTGTGTGTGTGTGTGTGTGTGTGTGTGTCCCCGTCCGTCCCACCCATTAATTTTCAGGTGTACAGACGAGATTTTAGTGTAGTGCATGACACAGCGATCACCAGGATACGTCTAGTTAGTGACTGTCGGTCGCCACTCGGTGGCACGGCAGATGACATTTGGTGTCGTGGCGTGCCCGTGACTCATTGATTTCTTTCCTGAGTGGAAGGTCGCGCCGCTTCATCTGTCTTCCTCACCGGTGGCACTCACTCATTCTCTCCCCCACCCCACCCCCTCCGCCTGGCCACCACCCATGTGTTCCTTTGCGGTATCCATGAGCCTGCTTCTGTTGTGTTCTGTTTGTTCATGGTGTATCGTTTGGTAGATTCTACACGGAAACGACTGATCTGAGGTATTTCATTTAGCACAATACCCTCTAAAGGTCTCCCCAAGTTCCTGCAGACTGTGAGATCTCATTCCCTTCTGGTGGTTGAGTCCCATTCCTCTGTGTGTGGGGGGTGGGGGGGGTGGGGGTGGGGTGTGTGGCTGCGTGCACGTGCGCACACGCGCCCATGAATAGACACTGGCGTAGGCACACGGACAGAGAGTTCTATCACTATGCTTGTACGGATGTCTACCTAGGTGTAGGTGTCGATACCACACCTACACGCGTCCATATCTTCTTTGTCCCCTCCGAGGGCACTCCGTGGAGTTGCCGGGTTGGGTCGAATGACTGGGGGACTCTTCGGTGGAGTGTTCCGAGGGATCACAGGGCTCTTTTCCCTAGTGCTGTGGTTTCTCTCTCTGTGAGGCGCCAGGTGCTGAGATGGGATAGCTCTGAGTCCGCCAACATGTTTCTCAGCTGCAGAAAAGACGCGTGCGATCGATCAGGAGCCACTGTCTTCTGATGTTTCGAACTTGCTGTCGTGATCCCAGCTCCTGGGCCTTTGCCCTCCGGAATATCATTGTCCAGATAAACGCCCGGGGGTGCCACCGTGAGCCTGCCCCCCCCACCCCCGCCCCCACCCCCAGCAGCCCCAGCCCAGCCCAGCCGAGCCCAGCCCTGCCATTGATTTGTTTTCTACCTTGTGCTTCTGTGTGTGTGTCCGTTCCACCTTAATTTTGAATGAAGGTGCCTGTTCGGGCCTCCCGCCCACTTCGCTCATCGGGGGTTGTTTCTCTTTTGGAGGTTGAGTGGTCTGAGGCCTTGATCAGTTTTGGACAGAAATGCCCCTTTTGCAATATTGCCTGTGCTCCCCCCCCAACCCCCCGCCACCCCGCGCGCGCACACACACACGCGCACACACACACACGCACACACGGATGTGTGTTTCCGTCCGTGTACGTACATGGATGTCTGTGAGTATACAGACACGCACACACGTAGATATCTTACACAGACACATGCGTATGTATATGCGTATGTCTGCACATACGTGCATGTACACTGACTTATATGTACCTGTATGTATACGCACGCTCTCTGTAGACGTCTATGTATGTGCACCTATGTATGTGTACGTACATATACGTGTGCATGTACACACGCAGATATACGCGCGTATGTTAGCATGCACGTATGTGTACGCACGCACGTACACACACATCTGTGTCACACACACGTCCCATATAGACACACACGTGCACCCATATGCGTTTACATGTCCATATTTGTTTATACGTGTGTGGGTGCGTGTGCGTATACGCACATAGAAGCCTGTGTATTCATGGGCGTGCATATCCGTGTATGTATGTGTATATATGCCCGTGCATACATATATACACGCAAGCAGACACGCACACTGTAAACACCTAAGCATATACGTGCGCACACAGGTACACGCGTGTACGTGAGCACGCCCTTCGAACGTATTTGTTTATACCCATGTGTGCATGTATATACAGACGCGTATATGCGTGCGTATACGTATGTATGTACACGCGTATACGCACGTGTGTATGCCTTCTCTCTCTCTCTCTCTCTCTCTCTCTCTCTCTCTGTCTGTCTCCCTCTCTCTCTGCCTGTCTCTGTCTGTCTCTGTCTCTGTCTCCCTCTGACTTTTAAGCTGCCAGAGCAGGTCTACGACTTGACTTTCCTGCCTGGTGGTTTTGTTTCATTTCATTTCTGTTCTACTTCAAAAAGTTATTTATTCATTTACTTGGCTGTTGTCATGGAACCCGGATCCCTCCCTATTGACTGGACCGTCCCCACCACGCCCCTCAACCCCCGCTCTCCCCTCTCCCCCCCACCCCCCCCACCCCCGCCAGCCCTGTCACCCCAGACCTCCCGGTCGCCTGCCTTTCCGGTGTTTGTGGCCAGTTCTTTTGAAATCCATGCTCTCCTGACCTGCAGTGCACTTTCCCCACCCACCCACCCGCACATGCTCGTGTTTGTTGTCTTTGGACTTTGTCACGATCTCTGCTTAGGTTGAGTTTTTGTTTTCCCTTGTTGGGGGGGGGGGCGGGGCGGGTCCGAGTGTCTCCTTCTTTTCCTTTCTTGCTCCTGGGCTTGCTCGCGCGTGTCTGCGTCTGTGTCTACTTTCGAAAGTCCTTCTTTGTTCTCCGAGCAGCGAGCAGCGCTTGCCTGGTTTCGCTTTGCCGGTGCCTCCCTCCCTCCCTCCCTCCCTCCCTCCCTCTCTCCCTCTTTCGGGGGAGGGGGGCCGGGGGAGCCCGGGGTGTCACTGGTGCCCCTCTCTCGGCCGACCCCGCCCCGAGCCCCGCCGTCGCCGGTGTCTCCGTGGAATGTCCCCCCACCGCCCTGGAACTGCGTGGGGGCGGGGGTGGGGGTTGGGAGAGAGCGCGTCTCCTTCGTGGCAGCCTCCTGAGGAGATAGTTCCCAGCTCCTCTCCCTTCCTCTGTGGCCGGGGTCGCGTCGCTCGGCTCGGCGGCGGAGGCTCCGGGCCGAGCTCGGGCGTTTGGGCGGCCGGCGCTGTGGCATCCTCGGTGACCGGCGACGGCGACCTGTCCTCGGGACGTTCGAGCCGGTTGTCGGGAGCCACCTGGCGGCCGCTTTTATATTGTCCCTTCCCCTCCAGAGCTGCTTCGGCGGCCTTCAGGAGGATGGTGACTCAGCCACCAGGCCCGAGGCAGAGCTCTCAGAGACAGGCCCCGCTGGCGGCGACAGTCGCGGTGGCGCCGAGGCCTAGGGACGTCCTGCGGTCGCCGGAGACTGGTCCTCCAGGTTTCCAGGGCTGGTGACTGTCGCCGCGCTCCAGATCTGGGCGCTGGGGTGGCCTGACCGGGTCGACCAGCACCTCCCCGTGCCCCTCCGGCCCTGGGGACGGACCGGCCGCACGCGACCTGGCCCGGGCCACCGCGGTGGGCAGGGAGAGGGTCTTCCCTGCCTGGAGCGCCTGGACTCGGACTCGGCGGTCTGGCCTCCTCCTGGGCCGCCCTCAGGAGCGTTCGCTTCGCCCTCGGCCCGCTCCGGAGGTGGGGACGGGCCCGGACTGTGGCGTGGAGGCCGGCTGAGGGCGTGCCTGGGTCCGGGCCCTTGGGTTCTTTCTGACCGAGGTGCTTTTCGCGTCGCACTCCGGAGGCGGGGACCCAGCCGCCGGAGTCGTGAGGTGGTGACGCGGAGAGGCCGGCCGGCGCGGGCGCGTGTGCGGTCGCCCGTGGGGGGTCCGGTCGCCTGAGGCGTCTCCCTGCACATGTGCTTCTCTTTTTCAAAGTCCCGATAGGTCCAGAGACGTGGATGGCCCGGACCCTGCTTCCGCGCGGGTGCCCGGGGAGGGTGCGCTGGACCCTTCAGCGTGCCCTCGTGGGTCTCGGCGGTCGGACGAGACTTTTTTTGCTCCCCCCTCCCCAACTCCCTGAATCCCGGTCAGGAGACGGGGACCGGCTCGAGCCGTCCTGGGTGCCCCACGTAGGACGGTCTGGGCCCCGGGTATGGTCCCTGGTCGGGGTCCGCTCGTTTCGTCGGAGGCACTGGGCTGACAGTTCTTTTGCAAATCGAAGCCGAATCCCCATTCGGAGACTCGGACCGACGGGTGCACCTACCCGTGTGGGCGAAGCGGGGAGGGCGTCCCCGGCCAGCTCCCTCTCCCTCTCTCTCTCTCCCCGCGGCGTCCGTGCCCCCACTTTTGCCACCACCACGCGCCGCCCCTTTTCCCCCTCACCCCCCCCCCCCCGGTCGACCAGGTGACTCCCGAGAGCACCGGGCCTGGTGTTTATGGGGGCAGTGTTGGGGACAGGTGGCCGGATCGAGATTTCGGGGTCCGTCCCTGAGAGTTGCAGCTGGGCCCCGTTGTCGGGCGCTGTCATTTCGTCACCTGAAATGAGCCTCTTTTACCACCAGGTAAGTGCTGACACGGTCTCTCTCTCGGCGTCTGCCACTGAGGACTGTGGGCCTCTGGATGCACGCGGGGCTTCCGGGCCTTTGGCACGCCAGCTGGCGCCTTGGTTCGGCCCTTGCCGATGGAGCTGCCTGCTGGGGCCTGGGTGCCGGCTCCTGCGTGGCATTGTGTGGCTGACCCGGCTCCGTGGTGCCACCTCCGGTCTCTGGGCGACCCGAGGGTGGCGGGCCAGGGTGACGTGGGTCTTCTACCCCGCGCGCCCCCCGCTGCGGGCACCCGGTGGTGGCTGGGACGACCCCTGCCCTGTAGGCTCCGTGCCACGTGTCAGGCGTTCTCTTCCTGGGGTCGTCGGCCGCTCTCACCTGTGGCGTGAGGTTGGTGGCGGGAGGTGGTCGGTGAGGCTTGAAGTTAGGCCCCTCTCGTCATGGGACTTGCCTTGCCGTGCCTTTCCCCCTGTCGTTGGCTCAACTGATCGATGTGGTGTGGTCGTGCTCTCCCGGGCCGGGCTGAAGCCGTGCCGGACGAGGGACGGGTGTTCCTAGTGAACGTGCCTGCTCTTCTCGGTCCGCCCGCGGGTCCCCTCGCCTGTCTTTCCCCCCTGCCTGTTGGGGAGGGTGAGGAAGGCAGGGGTGGGTGTGGCCTCAGGCCCTGACCTTCGGCCTCCTGTCCCCCGCCTTGGGGCGTCAGCGGGGCCGCCGGTCTCCTGACACAGCAGATGCTCTCGCTTCGCCTTCTCGGCGTGTGGCCCTGCGAGCGGCCCTCCCCACGGTGGGGAGGGCTGTGCCGCTGCCGCGCTGTGCGTCCCGCACTGGGCGTGTGAGCGTGGCTCATCTGACCCTCGGTGGTGCCCCTGGAGTGCTCCAGGTCGTCCCTCAGGGGCCTGAGGCCGAGCGGTGGTGTTGTTTCCCTTAACCCGGGTTCCCTCCTCGGGTCCCTGCCACGGTGGTGTGTGTGTCCCGTGAGTGGCTCTCTCTTGTGTGGGGGGGGTCGAGGCGGTAAGAGAGGCGTGTGCCTGCTCCCCTCGCCTCGCCTCGTCGCGGGGCCTCTGCTCTGGCCGCGAACGCGTGCACGCTCCTGTGTGGCCGTCCGCTTACCTGTACCGCAGACCCCTCCCCTCCCGCCCAGTGGAGGGCTGGCGGCTCGGGGAGCGCCTCCGTGGGCCCGAAGGGAGAGACGATCGGGTGAGGGACGGCGCGCCCTCGGTGAGAAAGCCTTCTCTAGCGATCCGAGAGGGAGCCTTGGGGTACCGGACCCCCCAGCCGCTGCCCCTCCCGAGTGTGCAGGAGCCGCTGTGTGGCGACTGCCAGAGCACCTGGGCAGAGACGCCCCCTCCCCTGTGTGGGAGGGGGATGGGTGCGCCGGCCCCGCGGTGGGGCCGTGTGCCGCTCGTTGCCTACCGCGGCCCGCGCCTCCCCCCTCCGAGTCGGGGGAGGGCCCCCGCTGGGCCCCGCCGGGCGTCCGGCAAGTGCGTGGGGGGGCTGTGGCCGTGCGTGCGCCGCGTGCGTGCGGCTGGCCCCGCGGTGAGCCCAGGGGAGGAGGAGAGGGGGGGCCGGGGGGCGACGCCCGGTCGGCCCCGGCTTCCCCAGCCCCGCAGTCGTGGTGAGGAGGGGCCTGTCGCGCCCGCCCTCGCGCCCCGGGGGCCGCAGCCGGAGGTGGCGTGCGGGCACGGTCTGGGCCGCCTCGCTCGGGAGCGTGTCCCCAGGATGTCGCGCCTCGGGGCAGACTAGATGGAAGACGGAGCCGTCGAGGACGGACGCGAAGGAGATGGGTTGGACGGCAACGCCGGCCTTGGCGGCGGGGCCGGGTCGTGGGGCCCGCTCCGGGGGTGGCCGGGACCGGCCGGCGCCCCAGGCGTCGCGGGACCGCCCCCGCGTGCGGGTGGCGGTGGGACCCCGCGCTGGTTTTCCTGGTGGCCCGGCCGTGATCCCGGTGGATTCTGGGTCCCCCCGGGCGGCGCCCGCGCCCCTGTCCCGTGGCCCTTGCCGTGTGTGCTTGCCGGCCCCTCCCTGCCGCTGTCGGCCTCCCCCATCGTCCGCCGCGTGCGACCGCGCGCGTGGCCTTCCCCCTCTGCCGCCGCGTGCCGGCGGCCCCCACAGCCCTCACACGCGCAACCCCGCTGCACCGGGCCTGCCCCGCACCCCTTTCTCTCAGGGCTCCGAGGGCACTGCTCCGCCCGGGGACGTGCCACCGGCCGACGGGGGCCGGGGGACGACACCCACGTGAGGCGAGGCCGGCTCGGTCCCAGGCAGGGGACGGGAACGCGGGCGGTCGCACGCGGCGGACGATGGGGGCGGCCGGCAGCGGGGTTGCGCGGGTGAGGGCTGTGGGGGCCGCCGGCACGTGGCGGGAGGGCGTTCTCCCGGGCCGGCTGCGGGCTCTGGGTGGGGGGGGGGCGGGGGGCGCGAGCCCCGGGGGGGGCCCCCCCCCCCCCCCGAGGAGGAGGGGGGGGGCTCGGAGAGGCCAGTCCGTCGCCCCGGGTGTGCCGCGGGACCGCCCCTGTGCTGGGAGGCCTCCGGCGGTGAGATCCCGCGGTGCGCCCTGGTGGCCGACTCGCTTCCCCCGGGCCGCTTCTCGCCACCCCCCTCGCGGTGGCTCGTGGCCACCCCACCGCCACCGCCGGGTCCGTGCCGCCGCGTCTTGCGCGGCGGTGGCCGCACCCCGTCGGCGCCCCTCTCCGTCCGTCCGTCCGCCTCGGTCCGCTCCCCGCCTGCTGCTCCCTGGGGCCGCGCCCTGGTGTGTCTCGCTTCCCGGGCCCGCCGTGGCCCCGACCCGCTGCCCGTTTCGCCTCCGCCCTCCCGCCCACGTCGTCGCGTGCTGGACGAAGGGG
>ML664233.1:362093-390146 GCA_007570785.1 Antilocapra americana | reverse complement strand
TCCTCCTCGAGTTGCTTCAGAATTTAGGGGAATGAAACCTGAAGGGCATAACCTAGCTTTGGAGCTTCTGAGAGCTTTAATATGGGTCTTCAATGGGTACCTAAGGAAAATGCATTGGCTCAGTTCCTGTGAAGCCCTTCACTTTGGTTTTACCTCTCCTTCCTAGGTTATCCACCAGGCTGGGTTTAGTCTTAAAAGGCTCTCATCTGGGGAGAGCTGGATTATTGAAACTGATGAATGTTGTCCATCAAATGATGTGAGTCTGCTAAAAACTGTAATTTGGACTTTTTTATTGATGTTTTAGCAGGTTTTTTTTTTGACAACCAACAATGGCAAGTCAAGTGACTTAAGACCAGACATAGAAGGAGCTGGCAGGACTCCTCCTCATGAGCGTGAAAGTTGTAGCAGATAGAATGCATATTTAGTGAAAGGGCTGTAAATAGTTGTTCATCTGTAGGTCTAATAGGAGAGAAGTCAGGCAAACCTATTTTTCTGCACTTATGACTGGAATATATTGCTTCAGAGTCCCATCCTCTTCACTTTTGTTTTATTTTGATACCATGGCAGGTGTGGGACAAACAGGAAAAGCACCTGGGTCTCCATCCACATAATAGAGTTTGGTTCCCAAGGGCTCCTGGACACAGAGTCACAGTTCTGGACATTACTTCCTCCTTCCAGGCTCCTCCTGCCTGCAGCTGTGTCTCTAAGATTCCCTGAGTACAAAGCGCTCCTGTCTTTCTCCTTGGCCTGCAGTCCTTCCTGGGAAAAGTTAGGACAACCACTTCCCCTCCCATCTTTATGTCATATCTATAAATGAAAATGAAGTTCTTACTTTTCTCATTCACAAGATAGTTGTGAAGATCCTCTGAGAAAACTCAGTCAGGAAGAGCTGTGAAATGATACATTTCTCTGTGATACAAACATTACCCCACTAACCCATCCCTCAGAGATGCGCCTGGGCCAGCAGCCCTGGGTGATAAGGTGGGGAGGCTCTGGCTAGTGAGCATGGGGCGCAGGTGCTGGTGCAAACAGAACACAGAGCAACCAGTGTTAACTCAGACAGGCATCTCAGCCTTCTCATCCCAGCTCCTTTTTGGTCAAAAGTACCATCAATTCTAGCTACTGCCTACAAGTTATTCTTGCCACTCTTTCTCTTTGTTAAAGTGAAAGTGAAAGTCGCTCAGTTATGTCCAAATCTTTGCTAATTCTCCAGGCCAGAATACTGGAGTGGGTAGCTTTTCCCTTCTCCAGGGTCTATTTGTTAAACCAACCTGTAAAATTCATCCTAAGTCTCTTAGAATTGTCTAAAAATGTTCCTGAATTCTTCCCTGTGTTTCCCCAGCACTCTGCCTTGTGCAGATCACCATGAATTTGTATCCATCTGAGATCATAAACTTTGGAGGCCTTGGCCCAGGCTGAATCTGCACATTCCCACCACCCCACCCCACTGTCATAGCAGGCAGACACTAAGTGCTGATTGCATTCTTAAAAGTAAGGGTATCATACTTCTCCTGATAAAGATGTATGCTTAAATCAGTGCCAGTCAATGATTTTGTTTTCTATTCTACTGTCTGTCTTTTTTTTTTTATGGAGATAATTTCCCAAGATAAAATCATCTCACGGAATAATGTGATAATTAAGAGAATGTTTGTTCATGGGACTCTTAGTGCAGTGTCCTACATATGGTAAACACCTGGTAGATGGGATCTGCTGTTGTTATAATCATTAGCCTTTGGAATGGGCATTTTAAATATTAGTATAAAGATAGAAAGATGGCTATATGTTGGGGGCAAGCTTAAATATGTCATAAAGACTCATAACATGAGCTTCCCAGCTTTGTGACTTAGACTTTTCAGTCTCCATCAAGTTGCTTTTCTTCTCTCTGTACCTCACTCTCACCATCTGTAAAAGGAGATAATACTCTTACTAGATAAAGCTATTGTAAGGATTAATGAGTTAATACATGTGAAGGTTTGAAGGTATAGCCCGGTATACAGTTAATACTCAGTAAATATTAACTATGGATAGAAAATCTAGAAAGAGGAATTCCTACTTCCAAAGGTCAGCATTTAAATTTTGTTCTACTTTTCTGAACACTGAATTTGTGTTAGTTAACCTCTTCTTTATCCCTCCATGCTTAGCTGAGGTGTCTGTATTCCTCACCTGTAATCCCTGCTTGCTCATCTGTCTACTAACACCTGCAGACTCCTGATAGTTTGGGATTCAGCTCCTACTGTCTGAGCCTCAAATATTCTCTCTGTTAGAAGTAGTAATGCCTGCCTCATGGGGCTCCTGAGTGTATCACAAGAGCTGATACCTAGAAAGTTCTCATCAGAGTGTTTGGCATATGCATTAAATATCATGAGGACCACCTCTAATTTCATTTCTTTGGAAGGGAAAGCATTCCTTGCTGTCCCAACAAGTCTTTTTGAAGAAAGGAGTTTAATTCCAATGGAACAAACCATTACAGTTTATCTTTGAAAAGTACCCTTCATAGGGAGGTCTCTATCTATTTTTGCTATTTCAGACATTTCTTCTTGTGACTGGCGTGGTGGGCGTGATGGTGGCTGCGAATCCTTGGACTGCTATACCTGTGATTCCCCTTGGCATCATTTTCTTTGTCCTCCGGTGGTATTTCTTAAGGACATCACGAGATGTGAAACGCCTGGAATGTACGAGTGAGTACTGGGGCTCTCAGGTTGGGATGGGAGTGCAGGCTGGCTTCCATTTATGCCATAATTAACAAGACCCCTGAAATCCTGAAGGCTCTGTTTTCTGGAATTTCTCACCAAGTCAACGTTAGGTAATTGAATGTTGTGGCTACGTGAGTCAGTGTGGTTCTTAAGGCAAATAGAGCAGGTGGCAGGTCAGCTGTGGCTTTGCATTTAAGCCCAAGGAGGATGGATGTGAGCACCATGAGGACAGGGACCATTTCTGTCTTGTTCATGACATATTTAACACAGAGTATCCACTCTATACATACTTTTCTTAGAAATATTTTATCTTGTGGAACTAATGTAGAAGGAAAATAGACATTGTTTCTCCTCCTGAAGTTACCAGAAATAACAATGAAAAGATAAGATTAGGAAAAGGAAAGAAGGCTTTAGGAAATATGTCAGAAATGATATTTTGAAAAATACATTTTTTCACATGTTTAAGTAAGTTGCAGTTGTTAAGTGTATTGAAAAGATACATGTAGTCTCTCAGTTGTGTCTGACTCTTTGCCACCCCATGGACTGTAGCCCACCAGGCTCCTCTGTCCATGTGATTCTCCAGGCAAAAGTACTGGAGTGGGTAGCCATTCCCTTCTCCAGCGGATCTTCCCAACCCAGGGACTGAAGCCAGTTCTTCTGCATTACAGGTGGATTCTTTACTGTCTGATCCACCAGGGAAGCCCTATTGAAAAGATAAGCCCTGTTATTTTCAGGTCTGCTCTTTATCATTACTAGTATTTGGGGTGATACCACACTGTTTGTGGCCTCCCCTTTCTCAAAGCTACTTATATAAACAATGCTGGAAAGAATCCCTTAGGAGGACACAAGAGGGGGATCTGTTTAGTATGTATTTAGTCTATTACTCCATTCAATGTCCTAGTTTTAGAATAATGGGAACAGGGACTTTCCTGTGGTCTGTGGTTAAGCCTCTGTGCTTCTGCTGTGGGGCACAGCTTCAATTCCTAGTCAGGGAACTAAGATCCTGCAAGGTGCAGCCAAAAAAAATAGAATGATGGGGATCACTGCCAGGAGCCATCACGATGCCCCGCTCGCTCAGATGACAAAGTCATGAGACTGAGAAGAAAACTGCAAGGTGGATTTTCCTTATCGGGGCATCCCTGGGCAAGGACCCTCCTGGTATTTTTCTTGGGAGTTCTGTTCATGCCGTCCTGGGGGTCATGGCAAAGCCACCACTAGACGGGTTCATACTTGGGTCACCTTTCCACCTCCCACTCCACGGTGGAGGCTCCCTTCCTTAAAGAGACTAGGAGGGATAGTACTTTGGAATGCTCATAACTGTAGCCAGCATAGTTGGAGACATTGATTGCTTTAGGATAGTGTAGACATAGAAATTCATTATAGTAGTTATATAAGGTTAATAGGGTTTTATTGCTAAAGCAGTGCTGCTAGACTGTCTCATTGTTCCCTTTCCTTATAAAAACTGAAGTGTACGGACATAACACAAACAGCTGTATCTGCCTCAGTTAACCCCTCATTTATTTTCTCTATAGGTATAAAATAGCAGGTGTGAGACAATAATTATAGACAAGGTTTTCAGAACAGAATGAGACAGATAGTGGTCGAGGTCACTGGAATAAAAACAGTTTCAAGTCTAGCATTTCCCTCAAGCCTCCACACAGCTGCACCTGGTAAGAGTAAAATGTAACCTTGAATGCTAGGTGATGTAACAGGGATGTTATTTGGGCATGAAACTGTAAACCAACAACAATAAAGTGAGAGACTGCTCCATCAACACATTGACTCAGCTCAGTACTTTGCCGACGCCACTCATCCCTCAAGACCCCTGGACCAGCTGGGGCTGGACCCCAGTAGATCACATTTTATGACTAATCATTCTATTGTGCAAGTAATTATAGATGATGAAATAATTGAATTTATCTCATTAGTCTAATTTTGTGAGGTGTTTGGATGGATGGAGAGCAGTAGAGTTCAGATGTGTGTGACATGCTGATGTGACTTGGTTAATGGTAGGACCTGGGGAGGCAGAAGAGGAATGATGAGCTCCATCCAGTGTTCTGTGAAGACAAGGCTTCAGACATTTTATGGTTTGAGGCTGCCCATGAAATGGGGTCATTCAAGAGTCTTGCCGAAAAGCAGCTCTCGGGTACATTCAGTGAGGGGTTATTCCAGAAGGAACAACTGACAGAGATTTTTGCCTGGGGAAGGGCCATTTCCCATCCATATGAAAGTGGAGAGAAGGGTACCTCCTGAGGCTTCTTTCAAGAAGCAGTACAGGATTTTCTCAAAATTTGAGCTGGAGAGTCAGAACTTTGACATCACCTCTGTGGAATATTTGGATTTTCTTGCATCCTAATTGTCTGCAATAAATTAGATAGACACTAAATTCAATCCAGATATCCCTTCCTCCACACCCTAGATAACCAAATGTGGTGGCCAGTTGATTAGAGTTGTTTATGTTCTCTCTAGGTTGTGGGTCTGTGCTATAAATGATGACAACACTCTTTTCTCTAAGTAGTAACTGATAGTATGTTTTGGGGCTTCCCAGGTGGCTCAGTGAGAAAAGAATCTCCCTGCCAGTGCAGCAGACGCAGGAGAAATGGGTTTAGTCCCTATGTTGGGAAGATTTCCTGGAAGAGGAAATGGCAACCCACTCCAGTATTCTTGCCTGGATAATCCTGTGGACTGAGGAGCCTGGTGCTACAGTCCATGGGGTCAGAAAGAGTCAGATACAACTGAGTGACTGAGTGAGTGAGAGTATATCTTCAGGTCCCTGCAGGAGCCACCAGCAAAAAGAAGGACGCCTGACTGCTGTGTCCAGAAGGCGTAATCCTGCTTCATGCTCGTGCTGTGAAAGGCTGCTGACGTCCTGAGGTTTAGTTTCAGATCCTACTGCCTAAATGCCTCTGGAAGCTTAGGTTGACGTTTTCATCTTATTGACATATTGGCAGCTAATTATAATAGGGTCTTGAGGGGCAGACGTTTGCAAAAGAGAGCATAGCAATGGTCAGTCATGGACAAGTACATAAAACCAGGGTGGCCTTTGGTTGCCTTTCTCTAGCCAGCTTTTTTGCATTTGGTAGTGCCTGAATGATGAAGCCATATCCGATTCTGTCTGAAAAAGTACTGGGATCAACTAGCAATGCCTGCCATGAGCGTTGCGAGGGGAGGGTTAGCATGTTTGTCAGATGTATTAGGACCACGGATCATCATCAAGTCTGCTGTTTTAAGGAGTTCTCATACCAGATTCCCAGGAACTTTGTTCAGCCTTGGATGCATAATAAGATGTGTGGTAATGGTGAAGGTTGTTGGATGTTAACTGAGATTTGAGGGTTTTCTGAACATAAATAACAAAGTCTGGAGAAGAATTGCACATCATCACGCACGGGCATCCTTAACCCTGATTATTCTCCCTTTGAGACACTGCTGTTGTGATTAAAAGCACAGCCTTGGGAATAGAAAAGCTGGGTCTCACACCCAGATCTGTCACTTAGGTGGGTTAATATAGTTAATCTTGGGTACTGAGTGCTCTAAATCCCTCAGTATCTGGAGTTCTCATGAGGATTTCTGAGAAGGAAATGGCAACACATTCCAGTACTCTCGCCTGGAAAACCCCACGGATGGAGGAGCCTGGTAGGCTACAGTCCATGGGGTCACAGAGAGTCGGACACGACTGAGCAACTTCACTTTCACTTCACTTTCAAAATACTTGCTGATCATGACCAAAGGCACTGAAACCTTGAACATGAATGAATCAAGAACCCACTCACAACTAGCAGGTCTCACATAGCTTGAAATATAACCTGCAGCAGCGCTGTCAGCCCAAGGTCCTCCTGCCCGGGAAGATCTGCAGTCCTGGTGGGGTGTGCCCCCAAGTGTCCTCAGGGTTGAGGGAAACACAGGCATTAGTCATATGAACTGTAGGGTTACGTGGGTCTGTGACTGCGGACTGACCCCATGACTGTGACATAGTTGCTTCAGGACAGCGAGCTCAGTGCTTGTGGGAAGAGTGATACTTTGACCAACACACCACCAGAGCCTTAACATCCCCTCTCCCCCTGCACTAGCTAATTTCTTTGCAGACCCTCCATTTCACTCATCCTGCCATCCTGCTTACCCTTAAATGGGAGTTGAGAGAAACAGGATGACTTTTCATGGGTCCAGACTCCCCCAGCCTGTAACTCTTGGGCATGAGGTGAGGCAGGTGGTGGGGTGTTTGGTTCCCTGGGGTTCAAGGCTGAGATGACACCTGGTTTCTAAAGTCGACCCCACCTCCCTCCCCGCTGGAGAGAATCAGCTGCACTTTGATGGCCTGGCAGGGAAGCAGGTGAGGGAGGCCAAAATGAAGAGCTCATCCCAGGACTCTCCCTGGGGAAACAGTCACGTCTGCTTTCTCCTCAGGATCCTTGTCTGTGATGACTAGTGTTGACGTCACCACATTTGCTATGGAAATGAGAGCCTGGTTCTAGTGAGTTTTCTGTGCTCTCTGGAGCTGGACTCTTGGCATCCTCCTGACAGGGTGATGGCCCTGGAATTCATCTGCGTCATCCCTGGGAGCACGCTGTGTCCAGACTGACTGAGTTCTGGTCGTGGGTTGAAATACCTACTGGGGTTCAGAGAAGGCCTGAACAGAGTTCCTAGCCTTTCTTATTTGGAGCATGAGCTCAATCTGAGTTTATGTTGCTCTTACAAGCATAAAATTATAGGAAACTAAAAAGAAGAGTGAAGAGAGAGAGCAGTGTGTGTGCTGGAATGAGAACACAGGTACACAACTGGATGACCAAAAGCACCATGAATCACTTTTCACTCTTTGCCTAAACGAAGTACAAAGGGAAAGTGTTAGATCATGTCGCGGTTCAGAGATCCAGCAGTCTGGATCCAGGGCAGTTATAAAGACATCCATCAGGTTCCCAGAGTGCAAGTCAAGGCTATGCAAAGAAGCCTCATCTGCCGGGTCCTGTGGGCACAAGGGCAGTGCAGTACCGGGTGCTCCGTGACCCGCACAGAGGCTCCTGGCGCAGGTGCAGGGAGAGGCCAGGATGGGGGAGTCGGCAGACTGTCCGCTCCCCTTACTCGTCTCACCCTGTCCTGGGTCTGCTCTGGTCCAGGGTGGGGGATGTACTGACTCTATCTCAGCCCTTAGGTTACCCATCTAAGGTGGAGACAAAACATAGATAACTCATCAAAATTCAGGGTGGTGAGGACTCTAATGAGGAATTAAATTTTAGAATGCTACTGATCCAAAAATTAGTGAACAATAATTACTCACCCATGAAAAAAGAATGAAATGCTGCCTTTTGCTGCAACATGGATGGATTTAGAGAATAATATTCTTAGTAAAGAAAGTCAGAGAAAGACAAATATAGTATCACTTAAACATGGAATCTAAAAATAATACAAATGAATCTATAAACAAAATAGAAATAGACTCAGACAAAACTTACAGTTACCAAGGGGGAATGGGAGGGAGAGAAGAACAAATTAGAAACATGGGATTAATAGGCACACTACTATTTGTCAAATAGATAAGTAACAAGGATTTACTGTAAAGCACAGGAAATTTTATTCAGTATCTTGTAATAACCTGTAGTGGAATATAGTCAGAAAAAATAACTGAAATACTATACTATATACTTGAAACTACCACATTATTATAAGTGAACTATACCTCAATATATTTTTTAAAAAATTGTGAACAATTTCCACCTGGGGAGGTCCTAGAAGAATTTGGAGGGAGGCATGTTTGAGAGGACCTTAATGAATGAACTAGTTTATCTAAATCTAGCTGTGATTTGAATTTGGTCAAAGATAGTTTCAAAGAGAATCTCGCATTCCCAGGTCATTAAGTGAAGCTTGGTGCGAGTAGGAGTTTGAGGGTCACATGGAGGTTTCCCTTTGGCAGGACGTGTGACCACAGAGCCCGGGAGGCAGTGGTTTCCTCACATCCAGCCCCGTTGACTTTCTCTGTCGTGTGTCTGCCTCTGCTTCCCCAGCTCGGAGCCTGGTGTTTTCCCACTTGGCGTCTTCTCTCCGGGGACTCTGGACCATCCGGGCGTACAGAGCTGAACAGAGGTTTCAGGAGCTGTTTGATGCACACCAGGATCTGCACTCAGGTCTGGAAGTTTCTGGAAATGATTTCAGAATCGGATGTGCAGCCCTCTGAGGCCTGACCCCACTCTCAGGTGGCCTAGTAGGCCAGCACCTCTCTCTCTCTGTCACCCCCATGTCCTCCTCTGAACACCTGCCCCCCACCCCTTCCTCTCAGCACCCCGTGTGTACTCCCTTCTTCCCCGTCATCCCCTGCTTTTCTCCCCTGACTGGCTTGCATTGTCCTACCATTACTGTACCCTGTGGACTTCTGTCTCTTTAGGGCAGGACTCAGTAAAATTTTCTTTTTTGCAAAGATCCAGATAGAAAATATTGCAGGCTTTGTGTGCTTTACTGTGTCTATTGCTGCTGCTCACCTTGGCTGTTGTAGCACAAAGACAGGCAAAGGTAAAAAGTGATGTCACTCAGTCGTGTCCACCTCTCCGGGACCCCACGGACTGTAATCTACTAGGCTCCTCCATCCAGGGATTTTCCGGGGCAAGCACACTGGAGTGGGTTGTCATTTCCTTCTCCAGGGGATCTTCCCGACCCAGGGATCGAACCCTGGTCTCTCGCACTGCAGGCAGACGCTTTACCATCTGAGTCACCAGGGCAAAGATAATGCATCAGCAAATGGCTATTTTCCAATAAAAATTTCTTTTCAGAACCAGGTGGTCGCTGTTCTTGCCCCCAGGCTGTGGTTTGCCAACTCTTTTAAAGCATGGAGGGTAGCAGATGTGACTGACGAAACTAATTTCCTGATTTGCCACCCACTTGATTATACTTTGTATTAGTGAAGTTGTTTTTCCTAGGTAGAAAATTCAGAATTTCCTTTAAGTCTATAAAATCCTGGTCAAACTTTTCAGTCATTACTGTGTTTTGAAGATAAAATGGCATTTTGAAAACCACATGCAGATCCTGTTAGCTGATGGTCATGATACTAGCTCCTAAGAATAAACACTGCAGGGCCCTGTGGTGAGTGCTGAAGGTGCTGGAAACAGTGTGAGCTCTGCTGTCTGCTGTCTGAGAGCTGGGAACAGTCGGCCCTGTGAGAGGATGACCTTCACGCTGAGGCCCAGCACTGCAGAAAATGCACCAATGAGACGACTTTCCATCTTCTTTCCTGTGATCATATTTCTGTTGATAACCTATTGGTTGACGTTTTCAATGCATGCTTCCTGGACTGATTCCTGTGTGTTCCATACCTTGTCTTGGGTTAGAACCTAGTTTTCTGGAATCTTCAGGTTGCTTGAGTGTGTGACTTTGCTGTCCTACCTTGTGTAAAATCTTCTGTAGTTCAACTGAGGAAATGCTCTCCCTCATTAGAAGCAGCTAACATGGTTTTTCTGTTTATATGTCATGCTTATTACGGTTCACAAATCCAGAGGCTTGGTTCCTGCTTTTGACGACGTCCCGATGGCTCGCTGTGTATCTAGATGTCATCTGTGCCATCTTTGTCACTGTTGTTGCCTTTGGGGCCCTGATTCTGGTAGAAAGTAAGTAAATATATGAATATTTATAGTATGTTTACAGTTTATAGCTTTGTACTTATTAAACTCTTGCCATCTTGTCTAATATATACTGCTTGGTTCTAATGAATTAAAGTGTTTGCAGCATGTGACTCCACCGTGTGGTCCTTGTGAACTCATTTGTGTTGTGATGAGAACGTTCATCTTTTTTTCCATTTACTTATTTATTTACAGTAGGTCCTTGTTGAGACTTCTTAAAAAAATTTTGATTGGCGTATGGTTAATTTATGATATTGTGTTAGCTTCAGGTGTATAGCCAAGTGAATCTGTTATACGTATATCCACTTTTTAAAAGATTCTTTTTCCATACCCCATGAACATTGGGGTGCATGTATCTTTTTTTTTAGTAATGCAAGTAACTGCATTTTAATTAATATTTCAAATAAATTGTCCTTTAGAGAAGAATTTCTGTTTTGGATTTTCAGAATCTTTAAGCACAAAGACCAGATATGAAAGTGCCTCCAGCAGACCTGTGGTGTCTTGGGCCTCTGCTTTGGCTGGCTCAGACCATTCTTTTAAGTTTTATTGGTTTACACAGTTGTCTTAGTTTATGGTGTATAGCAAAATGAATCTGAAATATGTACACATATATACACTCCTTTTTTGATTCTTTTCCTATAACGATCATTAGAGAGTTCCCTGTACTTTTCATTTGTTTCTTATTAGTTACCTATTCTAATGCTTTATATATAGTAGTATGTATGTGTCAATCCCAGTCTTTCAATTTATCCCTCCCTTCCCTTATCACCTGGTAACCATAAGTTTATTTTCTACATCTGTGACTCTATTTCTGTTTTGTAGTTAAGTTCGTCTGTTGCCTTTTGTTAGAATTCATGTATAAGCAATATCATGTTCTGTGTTTCTCTGTCTGACATACTTCACTTAATATGAAAGTCTCTAGGTCTATCCATGTTGCTGCGAATGGCATTATTTCGCCCTTTGTTATGGCTGGATAATAATGCATTGTATATATGATACCACACATCTTCCTTACCCATTGCTCTGTTGATGGACATTTAGGTTGCTTCCATGTCCTGTCTATTGTGAGTAGAGCTACAGTGAACATTAGGGTGTTCATTAGACCTTTGAATTTATGGTTTCTCTGGATATATGCCCAGGAATGAGATTGCTGGATCACGTGGTAGCTCTGGTTTTAGTTTTTAAAGGAACTTCCATATCATTCTCCATAGTGACTGTACCAGTTTACATTCCCAGCAACAGTGTAGGGAAGTTCCCTTTTCTTCACATCCTCTCCAGCATTTATTGTTTGTATACTGTTTGATGATGGTCATACTGAGTAGTGTGAAGTGAGAGATGCTGACCATCTTTTCATGAATTTTTGGCCATCTGTATGTCTTCCTTGGAGAATGTCTGTTTTAATTTTCTGCCCATTTTTTGATTGGGATTTCTTTTTATTTTGAACTGTATGAACTGTTTGTGTATTTCAGAGAGCAATCCCTTGGCAGTCACTTTGTTTGCAAATACTTTTCCCCATTCTATAGGTTGTCTTTTCAGCATTGTTTATGGTGTTCTTTGCTGTACAAAATCTTTTAAGCTTAATTAAGTCCCATTGGTTTATCTTTGATTTTCATTACTCTAGGAGGTTGATCAAAAAAGATCTTGCTGCAATTGATGTGGGTGCTTGGAGTCTTAGTTATTGGACCAACAGGGAAGTCCCTCATGGTGGGTTTTTTAAACTGTATTATTATCTCAATCAACAGAAGTAATATGAGTAATACTATCATTACATGCAAATGATATAAATGTTATAAAGGAGTCTTTTCAGTACTATATATAAAATAGAAAACTAAAAATGACCTTCTGTATTGCAAAGGGAACTCTAGTTGATACTCTGTAATGACATATAGGGGAAAAATAACTTTAAAAGAGTGGATTTTATATATATATATATAAAATCCTTGGAAAAGTGGGTCCCACTATACCCCTCCGAGCAGCACAATTTTTTTTCAGAGTTTTGATGAATTTATTGTTCCTGAAGTGTAGCCAGGTAAAAATTTAATGATTTACACCAATGAAGTATATTGTCCTGTTGACTTTTGTATAAAAAGATGGCCTGCTGTTTTGGGAGTGGTGAAAGAGCACTGTTGGGAAAACCAGGATAATGTCACAGAAGGTCTCAATTTCTTCCGCAAATTATACTCTCTTATTCCATGACACAGCTTTCACTCTGTAAAACTTTGTCCCCAAAGGAAATTTAAATCTGTTTTGTGCCTTTTTGGCCTAGCAGTACTCCTTCTCCATCACTTTTCCAAGGACTCAAGGATATATATGTATCTATATATATATATGGCTAATTCACATTACTGTACACCTGAAACTAACACAACTTCGTAAATTAACTACATTAAAATTCATAAAAATAAAGGAGTCTTCTTCATAAAGTGACAGAAGGAGCTGCATGAGGGGTTGAGAAGGAGACTGACTTTCATCCTCTTCGTCCTCATTTAGCTTTGACTCCCGGGCAGGTTGGCCTGGTCCTGTCTCTCACGCTCACACTCACGGGGATGTTCCGGTGGTGCATCAGGCAAAGTGCCGAAGCTGAGAACTCGGTGATGTTTACCTTTCTATTCTTAGCCTTTTCAGGTCTCCTTGCTGTTACATGGCATAAAAGCAATTCTTATGTAAAACAGTAAAACTATTATTTTTACATCATAGTTAACAAAGTTTTTTAACATTCTTCTTCTACTTAAAGTTAATGTAAAATAAAATATATGTCTTTTTTCAGTCTTATGTGTGCCATGTCAGAAGGTTTTATATTCATCACAAACTGTCCTCAAATACAATAAATGTCTCTATAGGAGGAAGGTTCTGAAATCCTGGAGAGAAGCTAGTTTCTTAGCAGCTTGTTTATCTTTGTTTCTTAATAGGTGACTCCACGTATTTTGTAAAATAAAGAATTCAGTTTTTTGAGGTTGTTTAATTAATATGTTCCTCTATTCTGCCCTTCCCCAATTTTATCATTTATTCTTATATGTGTTGAACACCTGACTTTCCTGGTGGCCCTTCTTTCTGGTAGGATGAGGGTAGGATAAGCTCCCTTTCAGAAAGTGCTCTCAAAGATGCAGAGTCATGGTTGTTTAGGAGGCCTTGGTCAATATGTAAATTATATACTTTTGAATATTGCAGCTTCTCCTAAAGGGAGGAAAACAATAAAAATGAAATCTTACCACTTCGCTCTTCTGATAGAATAGAAAATGACTAATAATTAAATGGAGGTTGATGGCCATCTGGTTCTGTTATCTGTAACACATGGCCCTTCTGTAGCCACACATAACTGATTGGTGTCCATAAATATTCTTTTCTTTGACAAAATGCTCTTGTTCTTCATTCAGGTGTGAAAAGTGGATCAATAAAATCTTACCATTCATTTCTGTAATTCTTTTAGTGTTAATATGAAGTTGGAGGAAGTGGCTATAAGTAAAAGTATTGAAGATGATGAACAAATTTGCGATTCATCCAAGGCCTCATGGAACTCCTGTTTCTGTCCTTTGTGGATGCTAAGACCTGGGATATTCTGAGCCATATAAAATCAGATATAAAGATTAAAAAAGCAAAATGTCCCATTTACAGTCTCTGAACATCCATAAACAAGACCCTCTGATACTAACTCACGTGATGTCACATGTGTTTCAGATGATTTCAGTAGAAAGGGGGATTGAATATACAGACCTTGAAAAAGAAGCACCCTGGGAATATGAATATCGTCCACCACCATCCTGGCCCATTTGGGGAATGCTTTTCTTTAATAACATGAACTTCAGGTACAGCTTGGATGGGCCTCTAGTATTGAAGATCCAGAGTGTATCCACTGACTCAACAGAAAAGGTTAGTTTAAGCCATTTGTCTCTTTAAAATCCAAGTAAGATTTAGCACCACATCTGCTCTTGGTTTCCTTGTCAGTGTGTCGGGGTGGGGGGTGGTGGGGAGGGCTCTTTGTACCTCATGGATGCAGATTTGATCAGTGATATGTAGGTGAATCTTTCTTGGAAACTGACCAATGAATGGGGATACAAGCATTTTTTATCCCCTGTATTGTGAGCTCCCTCATGGTGGTTGGTGGCCCCTGGGCTCCTGGGCTCAATTTTAACCCGATCCAGGACACTATATGTGACACCTGATTATTCACACAAAGTCTGAGAAGTCAGTCCTAGCTCCCTGTCCTTAATTCTCCAGTATCTTCCTCCCATATTTTCTTCTTTGTATTTCTGAAATCTTCTCTTCCTCCCATGGTGCCCTCTGTTTGCAACGTGCTCCTCTGTCCCTTGGTCTTTTCTGTAGACTTGTCCTCCTACACATCCACGCTGAGCTGTCATCCCCCTGCCTTCCCCCCACAGACTGCTTCTTTCTTTAGCACAGATCTGATCATTATTCAGCTGGGAAAGCTCCTGCTGGAACCAGAGCACAACCCTAAATCCACTCCAGCAGGAGCCATGGGGTGAGCTCATTGTTACTCTAGTAGAGCCCAGAATCATGACTTAATCAGGGGAGAGGAACTGGGCCTCTGATGGAGGCAGGGCCTAGAGATTTGCTCAAAGTCAAAAGCAAATCGAACAGAGCAGGGGAGATCCACGTGGGAGATGGTGGAGAGGCTGGTGACCTGAACCTGCCAGTGCCCATGTCTGCTGTGATGTTCCTTTATACTCAGCTTGAGGCCCTTGGCCTGGGCCAGGGCAGACTCTTGAAGAAGAGAATAAGCCAGAGCAGACAAGTTGGTAGGAAGCCCTTCCTCACCTCCCTCTGCAGCCAGAATGTCTCCTGACTCACGACTCACACACACCACTACACTCGGGTTGTGTGTTGGTTCTCCCAAAGCACCTGTCCTCTCAGCTTCCAGTGTGCCTTCTGCCTCAGAGACCCTTCCCCTCTGTCATCTGGATGGTGAAAGTCTCCTCACTTTCTGAGTTGACTCTAATGCATCTTTGAGACCTTCAATTCTTCCTTAGCGTCTTATATACTCTTTTAAGGTAGCATTCATAGTACACCTATGTTCAAAGCAGCCACAAGTTGGAAGGGACTAAATTCTTACAATGAAATATTACTCATTTTAAAAAGGAAAAAAAAAACTGACTTATGGATAAACCTTGATGACATCTTGCTAAATGAAATATGTCAGACACGAAAGGAACAAATACTCTGATTCTGCTTATGTGAGGTGGTGAAATTCTATGAATTTGATACACAGCGGTCAAATTCAGGAAGACAGGACGTAGGATGGTGGTTTCCAGGGACCTGGGGAGTGGCAATGGGGAGTTGTTTGTTTAATGGTTATAGAATTTTCAGTTTTATGATGCAAAAAAAAAATATTCTGGAGCCTGGTTGCACACCATGAGAATGTACTGAACATTAAACCGTTCACTTAAAAATGGTTAGTAGTTAAATTACATGTTATGTGAACTTTGTCGTAATTAAAATGTAAGACAGCATCTGTGTTGTGCTTTGTTATTTGAGATCTGTATCTCACCGTACCTTGAGGCTTTTTAAAATCAAGGAGCATCTTATTTTCATCTTTGTTCCCTAGAAAGTGACATTCTGCAGGGCATAGAGAGGGTGCTGAGGAACTGCTGTCTGCAAGGGTGAGTGACACACAGGTGTGAGCAGCCACTAACCAGAACATACATACAAGACAACCGCATGAACAACTAAAAGACCTGCTCTTTAACTCTTTCCACCACACTCCCCTAGTGGACTATAGCTGTAATTTAATGAATGACATCCTCGTAACATGAAAATACGTATGCAACTTATTGCCAAAATGATACCCAGGGAGCAGCTTCAATTAGTTGCAGCATTAAAGATGACTCATAATTATTTGCAGTTCCATTGTAGTTCAGGAAGTAGCTGAGGACTGTTTTGTTGGGAAAACATTAACCACAGCTCTTGATACAATCCTGTCCCTGAGAGCACTGGAGGTGATGTTAGCATACTCTCAGACAATGTGTCTGTCAGATTTCCTGTTGTAAATTTGGTTCTGTTAATTTGCCCTTGTCTTAATATTTCCCAAAGCAATAAAACAGGAATTATTTAAGAAACTCTGCAGTACAACTTATGAACATAATAGATTCTATTCTTCCTTCTTAAAAACTGCAAATCATAGGATTATTGAAATTCCAAAATGTTTGAGAGCAAATTGAATTTGGAAACTGAATTAGTGACTGTGGTAGCTTGACTTTTGATCTCTGACTTGGGCTATTCCCCGTATCAGATGTTCAGTTGCTCAGTTGTGTCCAACACTGTGACCCCATGGACTGGAGCGCCAGGCCTCCCTGTCCGTTGCCAACTCCTGGAGCTTGCTCAAACTCACATCCTTCAAGTTGGTGATGGCATCCAACCATCTCATGCTCTGTCATCCCCTTCTGCCTTAACAATGTTAGCTTCATTTCTGTTTGGAGATAATACCCATGCAGTGTGTTCAGGAAGTGATCCTACTCCACCTGTGAACATCGCAGGTTCCCTCTCCTGCTAACCTGCCCCAGTCCGTCACTCTGGGTCACCCCTTTGGTGTTGGGTTTGATTGAGAGAGGCTGCTGCAGGGGATGTGGGAGTGAGTCCGCTCAGCAGAAATGGGGCTTTATTCTCTTTCCATTGTTTCCTCTGCTGTCCTGATTCCTGAAAGTTAGAGTTAATAGGAGAATGTAGTAGGTACTACATAGAATTCTAATTCATGGAAGAAATAGCAAGTAAAAATAACGACCCCAAATGAGGTAAAAGCTCCTTAATCTTCCTAGTTATATTCTGAACACTGGTTGCAATTTTTATTTAGATGGTTTTGTGGTTGATTAATGATTTTAGAGTTTTGGAACATTTTAAAACATTTTTCCAGTTCTCAGGATAGATTGGTTTTGGTTTGTTATTTGTTTCTTGCTCAGAGCTCTTACTTCTATAATACACTGTTAGAGATGGTTACTAGACCATTGATGCAATGTGCAAAAATATTAGTTTCTTTAGTCTACATTTTCTCCTTTTTGCCTGGCTTTCTAATTCCTTGTGACTCAGACAGTGATGTCAGGGCCAGCAGCTCCTACATCTCCTGGAGTTTTCTAGAAATGCAGAGTCTCAGGCCCATTCAGACCTCTTGACTCATTTGAACAAGACCGTCTGGTAAATTCCTTTCTCTCCCATAGGCATTTCTGATGAGTGATAACCTGTGATTTCTATTGAACATCCTTTGACAGGTTGAAATTGAGCTCAAGAGTTACCCAAGTCCCTGTTATGACTGAGCATGAGGCTATAGAAAGTTCTGTGCCACTTCCCCTATAGAGTTACTTACTTTCATATTCTGCAAATTGCATTTATACTTTATAATTTAACTCTGTGTGGTTCTTCTGCATTTCTTTGCATCCTCTCAGTGGAGTCTTGTCTTCATCACGGGCAGCTTTCATCCTGCTCCCGCCTTCCCCACACCAGCCTCCTGCAGGGACTGGAGGGGTTTCCCACAGGCTCAGCCCTGCCTGAACCTGGAGTCAGAGACAGTCCAACACAGCAGTATATGTGTGGCTCTTTCACCACCTGATGGGATCAAAAATGAGTCTTGCTCCCCAAGCAGGGCAGGAGGTCTGTTTGGTTTGTCTCCTGGGGAACCACTGCCCCACTTAGCTGCAGGTTTCTCTTCCAGCCCACCTGTGGGTGCTGGTTCTTCCTGCTGACAGCCAGCCCACCTGGCCTCAAGAACTGTCTCTGCTCAGTGATGTCATCCCGCTTGTCTCACTCACCGTGTTATATATACCCATGTCCATATCATGCTTCGACTCTCTGGCCACAGGATCTCTGTGGTAGGCCTGTTCCTTTAACTGAAGCTACATCTCTCCCCATTTTCTCTATTCTAGCTACACAGACAAATGATAAGATACCAGGCCACCCATGTTTAAGGAGTTCATCAACAGAATGGAAAAGAGCCTGACAGATGTGGGTTTGAGTCTCATCCTATGACTTGGTGGACTCAGAAATTTCAGGCAGACTAATTAAGCCTCAGTCTTCTTTTTGAAAAATAGAACTGATAGGACCTAGCCTGTAGGGTTGTTTTATGACTTAAACAAGATAAGACATGTAAAGCACCCAGCACAGGGTTCCGAGTAAATGCTTGACCAATGATGGTTGTAGTTTTATACTGTATAAAATGACTATAACCAGTTCATGGTGGAAGTTGTTGTCTGTCCCATGGGAATGAGGTGTTGGCCATTTGAAGTTGTATTTATGGCTGTAGGATCCATTTGCCAAGTTTTGCTTTGTCCAACTTATCATATGTCTAATATGGCAATAGATTTTCCATAAATTTCTCTGGCCTGATTGAAAATCTCAGCTTCCTGTGGAAGCTTCTTTGTCTCAGGCCTCCACAGGGAATACAAATAAGAAAAGGTCAAGTCCAATACAAATCCTGCTGTCAACATGCACAGGCTAGTTGAAGAAACAAGAAAATGTCTATATTAGTTTCATAAGCTAGAAGGTGGCCAGAATTTTTATAGAAGTTTAGGGAAAGATAATAGAGCATCTGTTAGTATTGGGATAAGCACACATAGGGGGCAGGGAGAGCATTTCTGAAGTATCGGTCATGTGAGGCAGACTTCGTGATGTGTGGTCAGGGCTTCAGCAGGTGGAAATGCACGTGAAAGGCATTCTGGGAGGTGAGACCACCGTGAGCCAAGGCACGATGCCCTGACCCAGTGGAGGAAGAACCAGGCACCTGCAGAGCACTCAGGGAAAAGAACCACCAGGTGTGGAACACACATTTTTATGTTCAACCCTCACAATGACCTGGTGACCCCAAGAAAGCTGCCTCATGGACATGAAGGATGGAGAGGTCAGTGGGGACAGTTTTGTAGAAGAGATGTCCTGGGGTGGAGTGACACAGAGCTGGCCTTTGAGGGTTTAATCTGAGAAGTGAGAGCACGTGGACCCGAGTGGGCAGGTGTGAGGGGCAGGGAGCCAGGAGCTCTTGTGTTTCCAGTAAGACGTCCTGGGAAAGTGACTCTACTTTTCGGAATCAAACTGATGTCAATTAAAGCTATAACACCCAGGTTTGTGAATGTGCAGGGAAACAGGTGGAAGTTGAAAATGGTATCATTTTTCTGGAGGACTAGGTTGGCAGTACTTAACAGCTTTCTCTTAAAATGTACATATCTTGTTCTCAGCAACTCCACATCTGAGAATTTATCTGAAGGAAATAATTAAGGTTGTTTGCAAAGATTTAACTTCAAGGATATTTGACACAGAGTTATTTATGATAGCAAAATATTGGAGATTGTCTAAATATCTACCAGTAGGAGTTTGTTAAATAAATGACCATGTATACTGTAATACTATGTAGCCATTTAAAATAAATATTTTTATGAAGTTCTAAATGAAGATATATTTTAACAGCATGTTCATACTAATCCTATATTGTTTAAATACGTGAATTTGTGTCTTTAAGAACACATAACTCGAATCTGGAAAATAAAAGCATCAACATCTTAAGACTGGTTTTATCAGACTTCTAGTGTATATCTAGTCTTTCTTTACTTTTTAAATTCATTTGCACAGATTATGATTAAGAAAAGAGTTTGTTTTATTTTGTTTTTTAAAAAGATAATGCATCCTGACTCTGAGGTGGTGCATGTGGGCCTTAAAATGAGGGTTTGAGCCATGAAACACTGCAAGAGCAGAGTCTTCAGGGCTTGGCAGCATGCTGGACTCAGGGAAAGCTGGAAGTAAGGTGGACAGTTGTGCCTGTGAGTCTGGGAAAGAAGCAGAGTGGGTAAGTCAGAGGAAGTGGCTGTTGTGTGTGGGGCATTAGATGCTGATCACGTTGCGTTTGGTGGGTGAGGAGATACCCAGGAGCCGGTGTCTAACAAGTTGGTGTGTCGTCGGAGACGAACCCTGGCCCGGTTCCCTGCACACTCACAGACCTGGGATTTATAGCTACATTTTATTGAACATCGGTTTAATTTCAAAAAATGGAATCATTTTCCCATGACATCTTGCGGAAGACACAACAGCTCCTGACTCCATCTTGCACTTCCCATTCTGATCCAAGTGGTAGTAAAAACAGAAAGGAGCTGCTACAAAGCAGCTAAAATAAGATTTTTTCCAAGTGTCTTTGGTGGTAGGAATGTAAACTTAGTGATACTGGTGACACTTTCCATGTGGAATTGGTAAAACCCATTGGTGACCCAGGTAAGACATTCATACTGTGTTAATAGTTTTAATGATTTAACTGTAGAAATAGCCAGAGCCAGTTTTTTTTTTTTTTTTTTTTCCTTTGAGTTGCCTTTTGGGGAGGAGATGTGTGGCCACATAGCATGTGAGATCTTAGTTCCCTACTAGGGATTGAACCCGTGTTCCCTGCAGTGGAAGCTCAGAATCTTAACCACAACTGCCAGTGAAGTCCCTTGTTTCTTCTTATTCTCCTCACTGGAGTTTGGAGCTCACAGTCCTGTGGTCACGAGCAGCCCTCAATGCCTCAATGTATCTCAGCTCATTTATGCAAAGTCTACAAAAGTTCCTATCTGCACAGATCGATCAGTTTCAGTAGAGCTGATAACATGGGAACATACACACATTCTTTTTTTTCTTCGGCTAAGACAGCAAAAGAGATGATTTATTGTACATGTTACATTCAGCCACAACTGAGAAGAGAACTAGTCCATTGTTATCACAGGTCCAGGGCAAAGGAGCAAAAGGGACAGATTTGATATGAGCATGGTGGGTCTCTCAAAGGTGGTCAAGGCGATAAGAAGGGCTATATATGTTCCAGATTCACTGAGAAGTTCTAGATAGTAGGCATGCAGTCCACAAATTTGTACCAGCGACCCTGGCCTCTGGCTTCCCTTGTTTCTGCTTCTGTGGCTTCCATGGGTGTACAAGTTTACTTGGACCTCTGCCTTATCTTTCTTCTTTTGCGCTTCAGCCTGCGCATTCGCTTCTTCCTCCACTTCACTCTCATGGCACAGAGGTTTCCCAAAAGATGGCGCTAAGGCCGAGAGCCTTCCACACATTCTTATGGATACCGTTGTCACCTGTGTCTTAACGTGTGTTGATTGATGTATAAGAACACCCAGACAGACACATATTTTTATTGTGCGTCACAGATAATGCTGCTGATTTTTTTTAACAAACTGAACATTTATGACAACTCAGTGTTGAACAAGTACATTGGCACCATTTTACCTACAGTATTTGCTAACTTCATGTCTCTGTCACTTTTTGATAATTCTCACAGTATTTCAAGCCAATTTATTATTATCATATTTTTCTGATCTGTGATGAGTGTTTCTTTTACTGTTACTATCCAATAAAGGCTTAGATGATGGTTAGCATTGTTTTAGCAGTCAGTGTTTGAAAATTGAAGTATGAATATTATTTTTTATAGATAATGCTATGTGCACTAAGTAAACCACAACATAGTACAAACATTTTACAAAATGATTTTATTTATTTATCTTTGGCTGGGCTGGGTCTTCGTCGCTGCTCTGGTTTTTCCTCTAGTTGCAATGAATGAAGGGTCACTAGCTGCAGTGAGCAGCTCTCTAGTTGCCGTGCACAGGCTTCTCGCCGTGGTGGCTTCTCTTGTGGCTTCCAGGTCTAGGGCGTGTGGGCTTCGGTAGTTGTGGTGCACTGGCTTAGTTGTTCTGTAGCATGTGGGATCTTCCTGGATTAGGGATTGAACCAATGTCTCCTGCACTGATGCATATTTGTCGTTCAGTCGTGTCCAACTCTATTGTGACCCCAGGGATTGTAGCCTGCCAGGCTTCTCTGTCCATGGAATTCTCCAGGCAAGAATACTGGAGTGGGTTGCTATTTCCTTTTCTGGTGGATCTTCCACACTCAGGGATCAAACCTGAGTCTCCAGCATTGACAGGTGCGCTCTTTACAACTGAGCTACCAGAAAAGCCCCAGTCTTATAATTAGTGCAATGAATTTCTTTCTGCTTTGGTTTAAATGACTAGACTGACACTTGACATGTATCTTTCCAAGGTGCAATTGCAAGTATTAATTTGTTTATAAAATACCTTTTGAACTGCTCCAGTGAAAGGTCCCATATAAGTAGCAAATTTTGTTTATGTTGATGTTGACTTCATTATGTGCATTTTGTCAACTGTCCTCTAACCTATAAGACACTGAGATCTGCATTTTATAATTTTAAGATATTTCCTTTCAAGATATAATATAATATAATTAAGATATAATTATAATTAATATAATTAAGATATTTAATACTAGGGAGTTTTTTAGTTTTTCTACCAAAGAATAATTCTTCTTAAATAATAGGCCCTTGAAAAAGTGAATATTTGTTTATGTATAATACTTCTGAATTTACTTGCTGATATCTCCATATAATTAGTCATATAATTCTATGGAATAAAGCTAATAGGCTGTAGGAATAAAGCTAATTTAAAGGCTGACTTCTTATGGACCACTTAGGAGATCACTGGCCTTTCACTGCCAGCAGATTGTCATTTTTAACCTTCTTGGGATTGGGGGGGGGGTGGCTCTCAACCAGGGGACAGTTGTCAGTGTCTGAAATTTTAGGTTGCCACAGTTTATTTAGGGGGTGCTACTGGTGTCTAGTGGGACAAGTTCAAGGCTACTGCTAAACATCCTACAATACACAGGGCAAGCCCTCTTCTCCCAAGAATGAATTATCTGGCCCATAATGTCAACAGTATCACAACTGAGAAACTTAGACTACTCTTTATATAGCGCTTTTAAAATTCATCAATAGCCAGCATTTCTCCCAGATTTGTTGCATTTTGTTAATTCTTACTCTCTCCTGGATCTCTTTACAGCTTGGCATTGTAGGAAGAACAGGGGCTGGAAAAAGTTCCCTCATCGCTGCCCTTTTTAGATTGTCAGAACCAGAAGGTGGTGTTCAGATTGATATGATCCAGACAACCGATATTGGACTTCACGATTTAAGGAAGAAAATGTCAGTTGCACCTCAGGTATGCACTCACATGTTCTTTTCATAAACCACCTAAGTTTACTTATGTTTTATTTTTATTTTTTTCAGGTTAAATGAAATGGTTAATCCTTTTTACCCCAGTAGAGCATATTTTTAGCAGCAGGTATTTTCAACAGATACTTTCATCATACACTAGGTTTTGTTTCTTTGTTTTTGTATGAATGTGATTTAATAATTTACTGAGATGGATTTCTGGACTCAGACTTCCTCAGGTCCCACAATTTCATCTACTCATAACCACATAATTCTGACAACAAAAGGGTAAATTGTTTGTTTACCGCTGGAGAGGTTCCTATAGGGGAGTGCAAATTTTAAGTGTCTTCCAGATAGAGCTTTGCTGTGGGAAATGAGGACATCTTTTCAAAGATGATTATGTCCCTGGAGGGTGTTCTGTGAAACTGTGGGGCTTTGAGAACTGCAGAGTGTATGGATGCTATGGGGAGACTTTGACAAATCAGCCATTACTAAATAATTTTCTGCAGCAGTCATTACAGAATAGTGAGGAACAGAAAGGGACTTGGAATTCCACCTCTGTGCTCCTCAGTTGTCTCTGTCCTACAAGGCAGCTAACAGTACCAGCCTTCCGAGCTGTTCTGAGGGCAAAATAGGTCAGTGCGTGGTATAGAGTGCTTCATGCTGAGACCCTATGTGGGCTGCTGTGATGGTGGAGCATTGAACTGACCATGTCTCCCTCAGCTCTGATTCTGTTTTCTTTTCTTCTGCTTCTTAAAGAAGTGTGTTGGAAATTGAATTACATGCACAGTAGAAGCTCTTTCTTTTCTTGTGGTTTATCCACTCAACATACTTTAGTGAATATTTACTGAGCAATTCCTATCCTCCAGATATACTGTTGTTGTTCAGTTGCCCAGTCGTGTCTGAGTCTTCGCAACCCCATGGACCTCACCATCTCCCAGAGTTTTCCCAAGTTCATGTCCATTTCGTATGGTGATGCCATCCAGCCATCTCACCTTCTGTTGCCCTCTTCTTCTGCTTCAGTCTTTCCCAGTGTCAGGGTCTTTTCCAATGAGTCAGCTGTTTGCATCAGGTGACCAAAGTATTGGAGTTCAGCTTCAGCATCAGTCCTTCCAGTGATCAGGGGTGATTTCCTCTAAGATTGACTGATTTGATCTCCTTGATGTCCAAAGGACTCTCAAGAGTCTTCTCCAACACCACAGTTTGAAAGCATCAATTCTTTGGTGCTCTGCTTTCTTTATGGTACAGCTCTAACAACCACACATGACCATTGGAAAGATCATAACTTTGACTAGATGGACCTTTGTTGGCAAAGCGATGCCTTTGCTTTTTAACACACTGTCCAGATTTGTCATTGCTTTCTTGCCAAGAAGCAGTCATCCTCTAATTTCATGGCTGCAGTCACCATCCACAGTGATTTTAGAGTCCAAGAAGAGGAAATCTGTCACTGCTTCCACCTTTTCCCCTTCTATAGGCCATGATGGGGCTAGAAGCCATAATCGGAGTTTTATTAATATTTAGTTTTAAGCTGGCTTTTTCACTCTTCTCCTTCACCCTCATCAAGAGGTTCTTTAGTTCCTCTTCTCTTTCTGCCATTAGAGTGGTATCATCCAAATATCTGGGTTGTTGATGTTTCTCCTGCCAGTCTTGATCCCAGTTGAAACTCATTAATCCCGGCATTTCTCATGGTGTTCTCAGCATATAAGTTAAATAAACAGGATGACAATAAACAGCCTTGTTGTACTCCTTTCTCAATCTTGAACCCGTCAGTTGTTCCATGCAGTGTTCTAACTGTTGCTTCTCGACCCACATACAGGTTTCTTAAGAGACAAGTAAGATGGCCTGGTATTCCCATCTCTTTAAGAGTTTTCCACAATTTGTTATGATCACACGGTCAAAGGTTTTAGTATAGTCAATGAAACAGAGGTAGATGTTTTTCTGGAATTCCTTTGCTTTCTCTGTGATCCAGTGAATGTTGGCAATTTGATCACTGGTTCCTCTGCCTTTTCTAAACCCAGCTTGGACATCTGGAAGTTCATGTAATGCTGCAGCCCAGCATGCAGAATGTTGAGCATAACTTATTAGCTTGGAAGATGAGTGCAATTGTCCAGTAGTTTGAATATTCATTAGTGCTGCCCTTCTTGGGAACTGGGATGAGAATTGACCTTTTCCAGTCCTGTGGCCACTGCTGGGTTTTCCAAATTTGCTGACATACTGAGTGCAGTACTTTGATAGCATGATCTTTTAGGATTTTAATAATTCTACTGGAATTCCATCACCTCCACTAGCTTTGTTTGTGCATGTCAAGTCGCTTCAGTCATGTCTGACTCTCTGCAGATCCTATGGACCGTAGCCCCCCTGGCTACAGTCCATGGGATTCTCCAGGCGAGAATTCTGGAGTGGGTTTCCATGCCCTCCTCCAGGGGATCTTCCCAACCCAGGGATCAAACCCATGTCTCTTATGTCTCCTGCATTGGCAGGTGGATTCTTTACCACTAGCACCACCTGGGAAGCCCAGCTTTGTTCATAGTGATGCCTTCTAAGACCCACTGGACTTCACATTCCAGAATGTCTGGCTCTGGGAGAGTGACAACAGCATGGTGATTATGCGTGTTATTAAGGTCTTTTTGTAGAGTTCTTTTGTGTATTATTTTCATCTCTTCTTGATCTCTTCTGCTTCAGTTAGGCTTTTACCATTTCTGTTCTTGATCTTGTCCAGGTATACAGCCAAGGGCAGTGTAGGCCAAGTGTCCTGATCTTCCATCCTGCCCTCTGTTTTGAAAGACTTGCTGTTTTGCTTTTAGTTAATTTTGAGATTTTATTTTTGTACTCCATAATCAACTGCCTATCAAACAAAGCTTAGAAAAACACCCTCTTGAGATGGGAAACAGAGAAGATAGGCGACACAAAGAGCCAGGCAAATGTGCTTCCTGGAATGTGGGTGTAATGTGCCCTGAAATGCCTGTTTATTAGGAAGCATTTCAACATGGCACCCAAAGGGAAGGAGAACGTGGGCTTGGGTCTTATGACTGGGTACAGCTGTTGCTAGCTACTGGTGGCCTCTAAAATACCTGGAATTATACTAAGTACTCTTGTTTTTTCTAATTAATTTATTTTTAATTGAAGGATAAGTTTTGGTTTCTGCCATATATCAACATGGACCAACCATAGGTATACATATGTCCCCTCCCTCTTGAACCTCTTTCCTACCTCCCACCTCATACCACCTCTCTAGGTTATCACAGAGCACTGGATTTGAGCTCCCTGCATCACACAGCAAATTTCCACTGGCTAGCTGATTTTACATATGGTAATTTGTATGTCTAAGTATTTTTGAAACCAAGCTATAGCTTTACAGACTACAGTGAACTGCCACCTCGCACCCCTTAAGACATCTGTCAAAAAAGAAAAATGAAAGGGAGAAAGAAAGAAAATGGATTGGCAGTATTGGCAAGGATGTAGAGAAATTAGAATCCTTGTTCACTGTTGGTAGGAATATAAGATATTGCAGCCACTGTGGAAAACAAGTTGGTCATTTCTTGAGAAACTTAAAGATAGGATTATTATATGATCTAGCAATTCTGCTTTGGAGTATAAACCCAAAATAATTGAAAGAAAGATCTTAAAGTGACACCCGTACATGCATGTTCATAGCAGCATTATTCTCAGTAGCAAAAAGGTGGAGGCACCCAAAGGTCCATTGACAGATGAATCAATAAACAAAATGTAGTGCCTATGTGTATGCTGCTGCTGCTAAGTCGCTTCAGTCGTGTCCGACTCTGTGCAACCCCATAGACGGCAGCCCATCAGGCTCCCCCGTCCCTGGGATTTCTCCAGGCAAGAACACTGGAGTGGGTTGCCATTGTCATCTCCAATGCATGAAAGTGAAAAGTGGAAGGAAAGTTGCTCAGTCGTGTCCGACTCTTAGTGACTCCATGGACTGCAGCCCACCAGGCTCTGCAGTCCATGGGATTTTCCAGGTGAGAGTACTGGAGTGGGGTGCCATTGCCTTCTCCACATATGTGTATACATATGTGTATTCAGACTTAGAAAGGAAGGAAATTCTGACTTGTGCTACAACACAGATGAACCTTGAGGAAATTAAGTGAAATAAGCCAGTCACAAAGGACAAACATTGTATGATTCTACTAATATAAGGTACCTAGAGTACTAAATTCATGGAGACAGGAAGTAGAATGGTGGGCACCAGGAACTTCTGGGAGTGGAGAGTTGTTGTTTAATGGGTGCAGAGTTTCAGTTCTGAAAGGTGAAAGGAGTTCTGTGGCTGGACGATGGTGATTGCTGGACAGCAGTGTAAATGTATTTATTACAACTAAACTGTGCACTTATAGATGGTCAAGCTAGTAAATTTCATGTGTATTTTACCACAATTAAATTTTTTTTCAAAGATATCCCTTTCAGGAAAAATAGAAAGAGCTTTTTAGCACATTCAGTCTCCATATTTAAAGATTCCCTCTGGCTATTAGATTCATGACTTGTAGTTACAATAGAAAATAAATGAGTTTAGATTCCCAAGTTTTATGTTTGATGGTACTCATCTCTGAAATGGCCAAGTGAGATTAGTTAGTAGAAATATAGGGCATGTCTGTAAAGTCCTTTCATTTCCTTTGATGAAAAGCTTTATCAACATGCCCTGCCTTATTTTTAAAGCTTCTTAGTAGGAAAAAGTTGTATGCTCGTGTACATAAAATAGCTCAATAAATAAATAACTTTAGAAGATCCTTAACTATAGATCAATGGAACAAAATAGAAAGCCCAGAGATAAATCCACGCATCTATGGACACCTTATCT
>ML664233.1:149050-317093 GCA_007570785.1 Antilocapra americana | reverse complement strand
GTCTTTCCTTTTCCCTCCTCTTATCAAACCAGGATACCTCAGGGCCATCCTAGCAGTAGAGCAGAGCCTGGGGAGCCTGGGGCTGTCACCTAAGTAGCCTGGCAGCTTTGTGCCTGTCATCTGTGCTCACCTCCACTGACCAGTACTGGCCACTAGCTCAGTGTATCCAGGGGTTGGGGATAGGGGTAGTGGGGTGGAGGGGTGGGCTCTGTCCCAGGAAGGCCCCCCAGGGTCCTGCTCCATTCCAGTTGGAGACCTTCCCACAGCGCCCTTGTTCGGTGCTGATGAGGGCAGCGAGCCTGGAGGGCGGGCTGCTATTTCCTTCTGCCAGCTTTCTCCGGGTCTTCACCGCAGCCGAGGGGCGTTTCTGCTGCAGCCTGCCCCTCCCTCTCCGCCTTCTGGGCGGGGGCCCGGGCTCAGAGCGCGCCCTCTGGGAGACTTTGCATTTTTCTCAGAACAAGAACAAAAAAATTAAAGTTTGTATGGAATCAGGGAAAACTTTGAATACTAGAAACAGTCTTTAGAGAGAAGAACAGACCTGGAGGAATCACACTCTGTGACTTTAGACCATACTATAAAAGCTACATTAGTGAAAACAGTATGGTAAATGCACAAAAGTCAGACATATAAATTAGTGAGACAGAGTAGAAGGCTCAGAAATAAACCCACACACTTATGGTCAATTAACCTACAACAAAGCAGGTAAGACTATGTAACATGATGGAGAAAAAACAGTCTCTCTAATAAGTGATGCTGGGAAATATGGACACAACATGTAAAAGAATTAAGTTAGAACATTCTCTAACACCATATACAAAAATAAATTTTAAATGAATTAAAGACCTATCCCAAGTGTTATAAAATTCCTAGAGGAAAACATAGGCAGAATACTATCTGACATAAATCACAGCAATATTTTCTTGGCTTTATCTCCTATAGTAAAGGAAACAAAAGGCAAAAATAGACAAATGGGACTTAACTAAATGTAAAGATTTTAATTAGGTCCCATTTGTTTATTTTTGCTTTAATTTCCAATATTCTGGGAGGTGGGTCATAGAGGATCCTGCTTTGGTTTATGTCAGAGAGTGTTTTGCCTATGTTTTCCTCTAGGAGTTTTATAGTTTCTGGTTTTATGTTTAGATCTTTGATCCATTTTGAGTTTACTTTTGTGTATGGTGTTAGAAAGTGTTCTAGTTTCATTCTTTTACAAGTGGCTGTCCAGTTTTCCCAGCACCACTTGTTAAAGAGATTGTCTTTTCTCCATTGTATATTCTTGCCTCCTTTGTCAAAGGTAAGGTGTCCATAGGTGTATGGATTTATCTCTGGGCTTTCTATTCTGTTCCATTGATCTATATTTCTGTCTTTGTGCCAGTACCATACTGTCTTGATGACTGTGGCTTTGTAGTATAGCCTAAAGTCAGGCAGGTTGATTCCTCCACAGGAAACTAAAAGCAAGGTGAAAAGGCAGCCTTCAGAATGGGAGAAAATAATAGCCAATGAAGCAATGGACAAATGATTAATCTAAAAATATACAAGCAACACCTGCAGCTCCATTCCAGAAAAATTAACAACCCAATCAAAAAGTGGGCCAAAGAACTAAACAGACATTTCTCCAAAGAAGACATGAAAATGGCTAACAGACACATGAAAAGATGCTCAACATCACTCATTATCAGAGAAATGAAAATCAAAACCACAATGAGGTACCACTTTACACCAGTCAGAATGGATGCCATCCAAAAGTCTACAAGCAATAAATGCTGGAGAGGATGTGGAGAAAAGGGAATCCTCTTACACTGTTGGTGGGAATGCAAACTAGTATAGCCACTATGGAAAACAGTGTGGAGGTTCCTTAAAAATCTGGAAATAGAACTGCCATATGATCCAGCAATCCCACTTATGGGCATATACACCGAGGAAACCAGAATTGAAAGAGCCACGTGTACCCCAATGTTCATCACTGCATTGTTTACAATAGCCAGGACATGGAAGCAACCTAGATGCCCATCAACTGACGGATGGATAAGAAAGCTGTGGTACATATACACAATGGAATATTACTCAGCATTAAAAAAAAGTTCATTTGAAGCAGTTCTACTCAGGTGGACAGAACTGGAGCCTATTATACAGAGTGAAGTAAGCCAGAAGGAAAAACAAAAATACAGTATAGTAATGCATATATATGGAATTCAGAAAGATGGTAACGATAACCCTATATGTGAGACAGCAAAAAAGAAGCAGATGTATAGAACAGTCTTTTGGACTCTATGGGAGAGGTCAAGGGTGGGATGATATGGGAGAAAGGCATTGAAACATGTTAATCATCATATGTGGAATCAATTGCCAGCCCAGGTTTGATGCTCAGGGCTGGTGCACCAGGATGACCTAGAGAGAGGGAATCGGGAGGGATGGAAAGGGAACATATGTATACCCATGGCAGATTCATGTCAATGTATGGCAAAACCAACACGACAATGTAAAGAAAATTAAATAAATAAATAAAATTTTTTAAAAAATAAATGTAAAGATTTTGCATAGCAAAGGAAGCTATAAACAAAACAAAAGACTACTTGTGAAATGACAGAAAATACTTACAAATAATGTGACCAACAAGGAATCAATTTCCAAAATTTACAAACGGGATTCAAATTGAGGGGATTGCCACCTCTGGAACCCGAGCAGCTAACTTTTCTGTTAGTGTTTTCAACATGCTGTTGACTGTGATCCGCAGTAGAACTGCTTTGTATTATGATTTCATGTTTGTGCAAACATCTCTCTCTTTCTCTCTCTCTCTCACACACACACACATACACACGAGGAACAAAACTTTTAGAAAACAATGTTCCTCTTGCATTGTGCTCCAGTATTTTCTATTATATACATTGTATTCTATATTTGTCTAAAAGACAAAATGATGGTCACAAGCCCTAAATTGATGTTACGATCCACTGGCTGCACCTACAGTTTGATAAACACTGCCTTTCACTGTCCTCTTCTTGGGCTGGGCTCCTGGTCCATGGTACCATCACTTTAGGAGCTTCATTCTTATTTCAGGTTGTCACATCAGAACCTGTTTTCCAGTAAGGGCATTAGGGCTCAGGGAGATTAGTAGCTTAATCTGAATCAAATAACTATTAATCCGTAGAATCAGAACTTAAAACTGTCCTTTTTTAAAAAAAAAAATTTGTTGAAGTGAATGATGCTGTCATCAGATACTTTCCCATTTTTTTTCTTATCATTCCACTCAAAAGGTTTCCCAAAACCTTAACAAAAGTGAATAAATACAGAACAAAGCTGGAAGTTACTACTTCTAGTGCTCTATCCCTCATTTGGACAGTATCAGTTTAGAAATGGGTTTATTCACCTAGGCTTCGTAGGCTAATAAGTATCAGGAAGATACTCAAAATCTTACTCCTCCCCAGCCAAGAGCCCTTTCTCTTTACAATACCCAGCTGGTTGTGGAGGTGGAGAAAGTATGTTGGTTTGGTTAATTGAAGTTATTTGTCTAAGTGCAAAGAGGTTAGGACTTCTCTGGTGGCTCAGCAGTAAAGAATCTGCCTGCAATGCAGGAGATCCAGGTTCAGTCCCTGAGTCAGGAAGATCCCCTGGAGGAGGAAATGACAACCCACTCCAGAATTCTTGCCTGGAAAATTCTGTGGACTGGAGAGCCTGGCGGGCTACGGTCTACGGGGTTGCAAATGTCAGACATGACTTAGTGACTCAACCACAGCCACCACCAAAGAGCTTACATCCCTTTTTTCCTGAAATCAATAGGAAGCAGTGATGCTTGTGTCTCAATATCCTGATATAGGGAACCTATGAAGCTAAGGGCAGACTCTGCAGAGGGGAACCCAGGACTCTTTCTTTGCATTGCCTCACTCAGGTGAACCAGACCCACATCATCCTCCCTGGCTCCCTGCAAACCTGGGAGTAGTGGTGAACTTCCCAGATTCTCTCTTTCTCAGTCTCTCCTAGGCTCACCCCCATCTCTGTTGACCCCACCATGAATAGGTCAGAAGTGAGGGAGATGTGATAGCATCAAGGACCTGCATAGGAACCAGAGTCAGGGGAGTGATGACATAGACCATCAGTCCTGGAGTCCTGGAGGGAAGTTTCAGAGACAAATACTGTATTCTTAAGAAGGTACTCCTCAGTTTGTATTCACAGTTTCAGGAATAAGCAGACATGAAACTGCTTCCTAAATAATTTCCTTAAACAGAATAGGTAGCTGAAGTGTGTGCATTCTTTGTGCCCACATCCTGAAGTATTTAGTTAAGTATGTTCCCCAGAAAGAATGCCGAGGGGAGATTATATTCAGGAGTAGCTGCTTATCTGAAAGGATCTGGAAATGGATTTCAGAACCTCTTTGAATGATTCTCTGCACCTAGAGTCCATTATGCTATTGGCACAAAGAATGTTTTCAGTTGAAGAGAGATTCCATGAAAATTCAGTATTTATGTTTGCAGTGCAAGTATTGGAACAAAGCATCAGCCATCATCTTTATCATGATTAATCAGATTCATTTTTATATTTAATTGTTTTTTTAATCAAAGCAAATGCTGAGTATTTTTTTTAAATAGCTCATCTATTCATTGATATTTCTGTTTCCTGAGTTTTCTTCAGTAGACTGAAGAAGGTGAACCAGAGCTGTCTTTCTAAAACTTCTCCCTGATTGCCTGATTTTCTTTTCCTTTTATTCTTGTTGAGAACAAAAATGAAAGAGAGAAGAGGTGGGTGTGCTGTTACTAGGAAAGAAAGACAACTGAATTCTAGCCTAATCCTGCTGAGCCTTTATATGAGACACTGAAACTTCATTAAATCCCTTGGAACAGCTCCCTGAAGACCCTGAAAGGGGACTTCATGGGACATAAATTCTTCCTTTGTTGATGAACACTGGTTTTCTGAATATAGATGATAATCGGTTCACACAGAGGCTGCATAATTTTAAAAGAAAGAAAGAAACCAAGATTTAAGGTGACTTCAGGTGATTCCCTTATTTTTCAAACAAGGACATGAGTTGCCCCTTAAATAAGGTCCTCAGATTAGAAGTGAGATAGTGAAGAACAGGGGAGCCTGGCATGCTGCATTCCATGGGGTTGTAAAAAGTCAGACACAACTTAACAACTGCACAGCAAGAGCAACAACACCATGGCTCTTAGGAAGCAGCGGCAGTAGCTACGCCTGAGGGTGGACTTCAGTGAAGGGTGGCTTCCTGGTTTGGGACTGAAATGATCAGGGCAAAGTATTGTACTTTTTCTGCTTTGTTTGTAACCACTTGTGTGGTTTTTTTCCTTCATACCACATTGTTTTAAGTTTCTGAGGGTTTGTAGGATAATGAGAGGCTTGTCTTCTGTCAGTGTATACAAAAGGTCTAGTAAGAGTGCCATATTCAGTGTTGCAGCTGTGTTGAAGTATTATCAATTTAGTACATTAAATGTTCTGATGAGAGTGGGGCTTCCCTGGTGGCTCAGTGCTTGTGCCAATGCCGGAAACACAGGTTCTATCCCTGGTCTGGGAAGAGCCCACATGCCTTACATCAACCAACCCCATGTGCCACAGCTATTAAGCCTGTGCTCTAGAGCCCAGGAGCCACAGCTGCTTTAGTCCAGGAGCCACATCTACTGAAGCCCTCACACTCTGGAGCCTGTGCTCCACAACAGGGGAAGCCACTTCAGTGAGAAGCCCGAGCACTGCAACTGGAGAGGAGCCCCCTCTCCCTACAACTGGAGACAAGCCCTCACAGCAATAAAGTCCCAGCATAGTCATCAAGAAAGAAAATGATTTCGAGTGGCTGTTTTTGGGTCACACCCCTAATGTGAACTTGTGTTATGTTAATAACAAAGGAAAATATTATTACTGAATGTGGCACAAAAGATTAAGTTTAAAAAGTATAAAATTTAAACCATGTTGGAAAACAGTTTTGAAACTAATGCTCCATTTAAAATATTGCATTGAATAAGAGTATTTGTTTCCCTGACTGTTCTTTGCCAGCTAATTCTATTAACTTAAGAGGGAAAATAAATTTTAAAAATTAATTAAAACTTCCTTTAGTTTGTGTTCTTTTTATGACAGTTAGCAATGGTTTTGTGGTAATTAGCAGAACCTCCTTAAGGTTTACAGAGTGTCTGAGGTCTCTGATTAAAGCTCAGCATGAAGCAGCTGCAGGTACTGGTCAGGGGCTCAGAAGTGAGACTCCTCTTTCTGCAAAAAATCCCACTTTAGTACCCCAGGGTTTGGAGACCTTCATCCCCTTCAAGGGGTTTCCTAAAGAGAAGATGTGGGAGATGACAGTAGAGAGAGGCTCTAATTGTGAAATAGGTGATTGAACATTGAATAGAGTTGCTGTGACTGTTCTCCTGAGCCAACAAAACTGCCCTTCCCAAACATGCTAAAACTGTGAGCCCTTTCATTGCTCAAGTAGAAATGTCTATATCTTAAATGTATGTGTGTGTGTGTGTGTGTGTGTGTGTGTGTGTAGATTAGCTAGGGTAACACCTCTGTAGAGTATACTTTGAAAACCAAGTGGACACTTCAAACCTTAGATCTCTTGTTAGATGTGAATCTGCTCTATGAGAGGAACCTGAGGGAGAAATTGTTCAGGTCACATCAGCTGTGATGGGCAAAGAAACGTTCCTGTCTGTGTTATACATAAAGGGACGCCCTCTCACTTCTCCCAGTTGGACTTAAAGCTGGCTCATTAACCTGGCCTTTTTCAGGCCCTTTATTTCCTCAAACACCAGTACATGAAGAGGCCCTCATTTGGGCCCCAATCTAGAATCTTGCATCCAGTCCCATTACTTCATGGCAAATAGATGGGGAAACAGTGGAAACAGTGTCAGACTTTATCTTTTTGGACTCCAAAGTCACTGCAGATGGTGACTGCAGCCATGAAATTAAAAGACGCTTACTCCTTGGAAGGAAAGTTATGACCAACCTAGACAGTGTATTAAAAAGCAGAGACATTACTTTGCCAACAAAGGTCCATCTAGTCAAGGCTGTGGTTTTTCCAGTAGTCATGTATGGATGTGAGAGTTGGATGATAAAGAAAGCTGAGTGCTGAAGAATTGATGCTTTTGAACTGTGGTATTGGAGGAGACTCTTGAGAGGCCTTTGGACTGCAAGAGATCCAACCAGTCCATCCTAAAGGAGATCAGTCCTGAGTGTTCATTGGAAGGACTGATGTTGAAGCTGAAACTCCAATACTTTGGCCACCTGATGCGAAGAGCTGACTCATTTGAAAAGACCCTGATGCTGGGAAGGATTAGGGGCAGGAGGAGAAGGGGATGACAGAGGATAAGATGGTTGGATGGCATCACCACCTCAATGGACATGGGTTTGGGTAAACTCCAGGAGTTGGTGCTAGACAGAGGCCTGGCGTGCTGCAGCTCATGGGGTCACAAAGAGTTGGACACAACTGAGTGACTGAACTGAACTAGAGTCTTGTCCATGGATTAGAGCCTTGGAGGGATGGTGGAGGAGAGTCAGAGAAGAGGGAGGAACAATGGGGACCAGCGTCACCTCATCTGGTCATATCATTTGTTGACACAGATAGAGGGTGAAAAGTTACATGCCTGTTGGAGTCTTAGAGTTGATAATTACAAAAAGTAAATAGTTAAAAAAAGTAAATAGTTTATATAAAAGTCCAAAGTAGAATGATGATTATTCCCCTGACAAGGAAGTTTTACCATTGCTCCGATGGTTGTTTAGTCTTTGATCTTACATTTAAGAATTTTAAAGGAGATCTTAAGTTTGGGTCTCAGGATTTTTCAGTTCAATACAATAAGCATTTTGAAATATTCTCTGACCAGTGATTTTCAGTGCTTTGGAGGCATTTTGGTGACTTAACTTTGTGAAAATGAAGCTCCCTTTATAATGTGTTTTTAGTTTTGCATTTTGCTTAGGGATACATCTCCTTTGGTGACATGTCCTGTGTCTTCTGCATCTATTTCTCTCTCTTCAGACTCAGAACTAAGATAATAAGGAAAGACAGTATGGGAGGCTCTCTGAGTGTCATTCTCCTTCAAAGCTGGAGAGAAGAAATGTCCATGTTCTTCATCTTTCTTCTCAGGCTTTTGTAAAGTGAGGAGGAAAAGTCCAGCCCCAAGGCCCAGCAGGATTTGAGGCTGGTGATTCCCTGGAGCAGTTCCAGGCACTTGTGGAAGAGTCAGATCTCCTCTAGTTCCCATACATGTGCATCCCCTTGTTCTGCCCTCCTCATTGAAAGAAGCCTGTTGGGCTCATCTTGGCTGTTCATATTCTTGTGGCCTGGCTTACTAGAGCCTTCCAGAAGAAACTAAATGGCCTACCTGAGCTTATGTACAAGATTATCTCTTGAAATCCAGAAGAAGGCATATGTATCCAGAGTAATTTATTTGTAGTTCTTCCTGAAGCAGATGAATAGGACGAGCTATTTAAGTTAAAATAATTTTATTATGGCCCACATCACAGTGGGTTTCAAGTCCTCCTGACCTTGTAGTTGATGTTCTGTGAGGCAGGTCATCTTGATACACAGGTGAGAGAATGTGGGGACCAGCTGATACAGAATCGGAGGTGACCTCTCCATGACAGATCAGCGGCAGGCCCCAGGAGCTGACATTCTCTTTGCATGTGTGGGATGTTCCTTCACACATATGGAGAGATTTCCCATCCCAGAAGACTGTTTTACCAATGGAAAAACATATCCTAGTTCGTTTTTTAGTGCTAATGTGAAAAACCAATTTTGCTTTGAGGCACAAACTTCAACTAATCATGCTTTTGGTGTTTCCTAGTATCACACCAGGATTGACAATTTATCCAACTCTCTTGATGTAAGTTCCTCAGTTATACCTTCATGTTTTTGTTTAAGCAGATACTACTAGGAAAGCATTTTTAAAAATCAAATCTTCCTTTTTCTTCTTAAGTTTCTTCCTGAGATGACACTTTGAATATTTTCTTTTGTTAGTGTTCAGTGGTCCAGAAGATATTTTGGAGCATAACTTTGTACAGTGGAAAATTAATTAAAGATTGTTTTGTAAATAAGCACTTACAACCTTATTATTAATGATTATAGTGAATTTTTCCTTTTTTTTTTTTAAAAATTCTGTTCTGAAAGTATTCAAAGAAGATGAAAAGATGTTAAGATAATAATGTTCTCTTTTTGGGGGTATTTAGGAGCCTGTTTTATTCACTGGTTTAATGAGGAAAAATCTAGATCCCTTTAATGAGCATACGATTGAGGAACTGTGGAATGCCTTAGAAGAGGTAATTTATTAAATGTAATTAACTTGGCATTAGTATATATGTATGTGCATTTATAGTATTGCAGGTAGTTAAGGGAGCCTGTCAGTTTAACTGACTTTGGTTACCTTCTAAGAGAACTTTTTTTTTTCCTGAAGTTACAGCTTTTTAAAATGGTTTAAAGTATGGTATGATGATATCTTGGATCTAGTTAATTGCTATAGAATATATTCCATTTACACTTACATTTAATAAGAAAGCAGTGTTGTATATAAATTATCTATCTATATGGATTTATTTTCTAATTTATAGAAGCAGGTGCATCACAGAATGAATTGATCTGCTTTCATACAGTCAACAAATATCTATTGAGATCTTGTTAGGCAGTGTTGCAGATTCTGGGATCATCAAAAGAGACAAAGTCTTTGCCCTTTGGGAGCTTAAATTCTGGTGGAGAAGGTGGAAAATAAAATGATGCATGTATAATAAAGTCTCATTTCTGATACGTGCACTTTATTTTAAGAGAAAAAAAAGCAAAGCATGAAGAGATGCCAACTGACAGCTTTATTAATACTTGGCAATATCTATTGATACTCTGATGATGTTAGGAAGCTCATACCTTTATTATTATTATGATATTATAGTTTATTTAGGGTTTAGGAAACTAACAGAGTAAATTCAGGATGTTGCTCAGTTGGCAGAATCAGGCAGGATCTATGCCCAGGCTGTCTGGCTTCAAGGCTCAATTTTTGTTTGTTTTAAAAATTTCAAATTGCAAGAACATGAAAGGAGTAGCATAATGAACTCATGTATACCTTCATGTAGATTTACCAGCTGTCTATATTTTTCCATACTTGCTCCCTCTCTTCTGAATATTTTGCTGATCTGTCTGTAAATCATAGAAATGTTTATTAAAGGTTGCAATTCGCCTTTAAATACATAAATATACACCTTTGTGATAACAAGTACATTCCCTTACATAGCATAACAGTTATCTTAATCAAGAAATGTAATAGTAATATTACACTCTTATCTAATATGTTTCAGATTCTCCAGTTTTAACTCCTAGTTGCTATTGTCTGCTACCTCTCATCTTTTTTTTTACTCTAATACTTAATTATAATTTGATTATATGATTATCCTACAGAGGGCCTTCATCCCTGATTCATAAATGAAGTCAGAGTCCCAGAAAACAGCATTTTCTGAAAAATATTTCTCCTCACAGTCCTTATTCCTCATGAGACAGATACAGACAAACTGAAGAAAAATAGAAAACCAGATTAATGATGAGATGTCATCTGAATCAGGGGCAAGTGTGAGATTATTTCTTCAAAGTCACAATGTCAGTTTTAAGGCCAACAACTTACACCATAATCCAAATCTAATGCTTTAGATTCTGTATACCTTTCATACCAGCACTGTGTACCAATAACACATTTAATCCTAACTCCAAATTCCCCTTTCTCAGGATGGAGCTCCATTACTAGCACAAATCAGAATCACATTTATAGAAGTGCTCTAGCATGTAGGATACCACAAAAACTTTGCCCACTGACCCTTGGTGTTTTGTTATTTAACATTGTAATGTGTCCCTGCTCATTGACCAACACTCATCAATCTCTTGGTCTCTTCAGTTCAGTTCAGTCCAGTCACTCAGTCATGTTCGACTCTTTGCGTAGCATGCCAGGCCTCCCTGTCCCTCACCAACTCCCAGAGTCCACCTAAACCCATGTCCATTGAGTCAGTGATGCCATCCAACCGTCTCATCCTCTGTCATTCCCCTTCTCCTCCTGCCCTCAATCTTTCTCAGCATCAGGGTCTTTTCAAATGAGTCAGCTCCTCGAATCAGGTGGTCAAAGTATTGGAGTTTCAGCGTCAACATCAGTCCTTTCAATGAACACTCAGGGCTCATCTGCTTTAGGATGGACTGGTTGGATCTCCTTGGAGTCCAAGGGACTCTCAAGAGTCTCCTCCAACACCACAGTTCAAAAGCATCAATTCTTCAGCACTCAGCTTTCTTCACCGTCCAACTCTCACATCCATACATGACCACTGGAGAAACCATAGCCTTGACTAGACGGACCTTTGTTGGCAAAGTAATGTGTCTGCTTTTTAATATGCTGTCTAGGTTGGTCATAACTTTCCTTCCAAGCAGTAAGCGTCTTTTAATTTCATGGCTGCAATCACCATCTGCAGTGATTTTGGAGCCCCCCAAAATAAAGTCAGCCACTGTTTCCACTATTTCCCCATCTATTGAAGGATATTTACTCTTTGTTATTTAACTTCAAATATAGCCTGAGTTTTATTCTTGTTCTGTAATATTTCTCCAAAACAAATATTCATTGAACTCACCCCTACAATGCAAAGTACTTTCAGGTTATCTTTGGCAGTTAGGAAAAAAATATTAAAAATCATATAAAAATCATAATCATGATTATGATTTTATGAAGATAGATGAATATAAATGCCCCTTAGACTTACAGCCTAGCAGAAATAAGATGTTGTATCTTGTTTGTCCTGAGTTTTCATTCATTGCAAGACATTTATGACAGTGAAAAAAATGCACTTGACTGGTCTAATATTTATGAGATTAAATTTGGGAAAAACCATCACCAGAATAGGCTCCAGGATTACTACTGTATGAGGTGCAGTTTTCCATTGTTTGAATTTGTGTGTGTTTTTTAAACTTTCAGACTTCACAAAATGGTAAAGTTCTGCTTAGATTATATCTTTAAAGAATCATCTTTCCTGTAATTAAAAACATTTTTTTTTTGCCCGTCAGTATAACAACTCCCATGCAAAATGAACTTTGAAACTTGACTTAAAATTTTTAACTTTTCTGCTAAACTACATTGGGAGAAATAGCTTTATTTTTTGAGAGACCTCTTTAACTAATCCTTAGGAGCAGTTTCTGACAGGTGTTTTTATGTGGCAGGGATGGGAGATACGAAGATCAATCTGTCCTGACTTGATTCTACTATCTTTCTCAGTGAACACTCATTGGAAGGGGCTCTCCCTATCACCTTGTTATACATGTAAGATACATAATAAGTCATGACATCAAAGCTCTAATGTCTAAGAGGCTTATTTACTTTTCAATAGCAGTTTGGTTAGGAAAATGTTCTTTTGTATCCACAGGTACAACTTAAAAAATTCATCGAAGGTCTTCCTGGTAAAATGGATACTGAATTAGCAGAATCAGGATTGAACTTGAGTGCTGGACAAAGACAACTGTTGTGCCTTGCCAGGGCTATTCTCAGAAAAAATCAGATATTAATTATTGACAAAGCAACAACACATGTGGATCCAAGGTATGGAGCTGAGATCCATGGAACCTGGAATCCAAATTCTAAGGTGGTAAATAGAAAATATTTAAAAATGCTGAGAAATGTTTCTAAGTGCTTTCTTTGCCTAAAGGATATCTCTTGTTAACATTAATTCCAGAAAACAGGTAACATATGGTCCTATGTTGTTATGAGGCATCCTAAGACAGCTAGATTCCTAAATCCAGCTCCTGATAGTTTCAAGAAATTTTGAGAGAAGACTATTTTCCATTGTTTCCAAGTAGACTTTTTATACTTAGTTTTTTAGGAACAAGATTATATTTTAAAGTATTCATTTTTAAACACATAAAAATTCATATGATATTTTCAAGTATTAAGTCTGCTTTTCCTGTCTTTACTGAACTAAATCAACTTCTTTGATTCCAGAACCGATGAATTAATACAAAAAAAAATCCATGAGAAATTTGCCCATTGTACTATGGTAACTATTACACACAGGCTGAGCGCCACTATTGACAGCAACAGGATAATGGTAAGACCCTCACCTGTGGAATTTCAGTTGTTTCCACTTAATGTTCAATTTTTCAACTCATCCTTCCATATAAAACTTTACCAAAAAGCTAAAGTGTTAGTAGCCCAGTCATATTTGACTCTCTGCAACCCCATGGAGTGTAGCCCACCAGGCTCCTTCTATCCATGGAATTTCCCAGGCAAGAATACTGGAGCGGGGTGTCATTTCCTTCTCCAGGGGATCTTCCTGACTCAGGGATTGAACCTGGGTCTCCCACATTGCAGGCAGATTCTTTACTTCTGAGCCACCAGGGAAGCATCGTTCCTTGTAAAACTTAATAGAAGCCTCCAATAATTTAATTTTCTCTTAGTTTCTCTTCTGATTCCTGACAATAACTGAAGTATATAATTATACCTTCAGAATATATTATTAAATAATATATCCAATAATTTCATGTTTTCTTATTAAAATTTTGTTTTTTATTTTAATTTTATTTTATATTGGAGTATGGTTTATTGACAGTTTTGTTTTAGTTTCAGGTGCACAGCAAAGTGATTCAGTTTTACATATACATGTATCTATTCTTTTTCAAATTCTTTTCCCATTTAGGTTATTACAGAGTATTGAACAGTGTTCCCTGTGCTATAAAGTAGATCTTTGTTGGTCATCTATTTTAAATATAGATATATTTATATAGCAGTGTATATAGTACTATACTCCCAAAATATACTTTATTTATATTTTTATATAGAAATCCCAAACTCCCAATTTATCCCTGCTTCCCAACTTTCCATTTTATTAACCATAAGTTTGCTTTTTAAGTCTGTGAATCTGTTTGTTTTGTAAATAAGTTCATTTGTATCATTTTTTTGAGATGCCACATATAAGCCCTACCATAATATATTTGTCTTTGAATGACTTCACTTAGTCTGATAACATTCAGGTACATCCCTGTTGCTGCAAATGGCATTATTTCATTCTTTTTAAAGTCTGAATAATACTCCATTATATATATGAACCACATCTTCTTTATCTATTCATCTGTCAGTGGACATTTAGGTTGCTTCCATGTCTTGGCTATTGTAAACAGTGCTGCAGTGAACATTGGGGTGCATGTATTCTCTCGATCTATGATTTTCTCCAGATATTTGCCCAAGAGTGGGATTGCTGGATCGTATGGTAACCCTGGTTTTAGCTTTTTAGGGAATCATTGTTCTCCATAATGGCTGTACCAATGTATATTCCCACCAGCAGTGTAGGAGGGTCCCCTTTTCACCATACCCTTGCCATCACATGTTTGTCGGCCATCTGTATGTCTTCCTTGGAGAAATGTATATTTAGGTTTTCCATTTTTTATTTTTTAGCTGTATATACTCTATATTTTAGAGATTAATCCTTTGTCAATTGCTTCATTTGCAAATATTCTTTCCCATTCTGAGGGTGTCTTTTCTTTTTTTAAAATTCATTTATTTATTGTAATTGGAGGGTTATCCCTTTACAATATTGTGATTGTCTCTGCCATACATCAAAATGTTGTCTTTTCATCTCGTTTATGTTTTGGTTGTTGTGCAAAATTTTTTAAGTTTAGTTAGATCCCATTTGTCTATTTTTGTGTTTTCCATTACTCTTCAGAGGTGAGTCAAAAAAATCTTGCTGTGATTTATATCAAAGAGTGGTCTTCCTATGTTTTCCTCTAAGAGTTTTCGAGTGTCCAGTCTTACATTAAATCTTCAATCCATTTTGAGTTTATTTTTGTGTATGGTGGTAGAGAGTATTCCAATTTCGTTCTTTGATGTGTAGCTGTCCAGTTTTCCCAGCATGAGTTGTTGAGAGTATCTTTTCTCCATTGTATATTCTTGCCTCCTTTGTCATAGATTAGGTGACCATTGGTGTGTGGGTTTCTCTCTGGACTTTCTATCCTGTTCCACTGATCTATATTTCTGTTTTTGTGCCAGCACCATGCTGTCTTGGCTACTCTAGTTTTATAGTACAGTCTGAAGTCAGGGAGCCTGATTCCTCCAGCTCTGTTTTTCTTTTGCAACTTTGCTTTGGCTCTTCTGGGTCTTTTTGTTTCCATACAAATTGTAAATATTTTTGCTCTAATTCTGTAAAAAAAAAAAAAGCCATTGTTAATTTGTTAGGGATTGCATTGAGTCTATAGATTACTTTGGGTAGTATAGTCATTTTCACAGTATTGTTTATTCCAATCCAAGAACATGATATATCTCTCTATCTATGTCATTTTGATTTCTTTCAGTGGTGTTTTATCGTTTTCTGAATACAGGTCTTTTGCCTCCTTCAGTACATTTATTCCTAGGTATTTTATTCTTTTTGATGCCGTGAGAGATGGAATATATTCTTTAATTTAGCATTCTTGTCTTTCATTGTTAATGTATAGAAATGCCACAGACTTCTATGTATTAATTTTGCATCCTACAACTTTACGAAAATCAGTGATGATTTTAGTAGTAGTTTTAGTAGTAGCTCTAGTAGTTTTCTGGTAGCATGTTTAGGATTATCTATGTATAGTATAATGTCATCTGCAAATGGTGACAGTTTTACTATTTCTTTTCCAAGTTGGATTCCTTTTATTTCTTTTTATTCTGCCATTGCCATGGCTAGGACTTCCAAAACTATATTGAATAAAGATGATGATGGTTAGTTCAGTTCAGTTACTCAGTCATGTCTGACTCTTTGTGACCCCATGGGCAGCATTCCAGGTTTCTCTGTTCATCATCAACTCCTGGAGCTTGCTCAAAGTCGTGTCCATTAAGTCAGTGATGCCATCTAACCATCTCGTCCTCTGTCGTTCCCTTCTCCTCCTGCCTTCAATCTTTCCAAGCATCGGGGTCTTTTCAAATGAGGCACTTCTTCACATCAGGTGGCCAAAGTATTGGAGTGTCAGCTTCAACATCAGTCCTTCCAGTGAACACTCAGGACTGATCTCCTTTAGGATGGACTGGTTCGATCTCCTTGCAGTCCAACAGACTCTCAACAGTCTTCTCCAACACCACAGTTCAAAAGCATCAGTTCTTAAGTGCTCAGCTTTCTTTATGATCCAACTTTCACATCCACACATGACTACTGGAGAAGTCATAGCTTTGACTATATAGATCTTTGTCAGCAAAGTAATGTCTCTGCTTTTTAATATGCTGTCTAGGTTGGTCATAGCTTTTCTTCCAAAGAGCAAGCATCTTTTAATTGCATGGCTGAAGTCACCATCTACAGTGATTTTGGCGCCCAGGAAAATAAAATCTGATACTGTTTTCATTTTTCCCCCATCTATTTGCCATGAAGTAATGGGACTAGATGCCCTGATCTGAGTTTTCTGAATGTTGAGTTTTAAGCCAGCCTTTTCACTCTCCTTTTTCACTTTCATCAAGACACTCTTTAGTTCTTCACTTTCTGCCATAATGGTAGTGTCATCTGCATATCTGAGGTTATTGATGTTTCTCTCAAAAGTCCTGATTCCAGCTTATGCTTCATCCAGCCTGGCATTTTACATGATATACTCTGCATTTAAGTTAAATCAGCAGAGTGACAATAACCCCACGAACAATATGAAGAGGCAAAATGTACAGTACAGCAATGTTTAGTGATTGTTTAACATAAGGATGGTGAGTACATTTTCTCATCTTACTAAATTTATAAGAGGAGCTAAGGACAACCTAACTGAGAGGTGATGCCTATGTTACCCTAGGGATCTTCAGATTCTAACTTTTTCTGTGCTTCCATAACTGACAGACCCTTTGTGAGAAAAATATCCTGCCTTTAGAAATGTTAATACAGTTAATCTGGCCTTCCACAAGCCCTGCAGGTCTGTGTGCCATTCTGTCCCTTTGCGGCAATGGTGAATATTTCTGCCCTACTCTGCTTTGATCAGGCTATCCTGATAGCTCAGTTGGTAAAGAATCTGCCTGCAATACAGGCAACCCTGGTTCAATTCCTGAGTCGGGAAGATCACCTGGAGAAGGGATAGGCTACCCACTCCAGGATTCTGGCCTGAAGAATTCCATGGACTGTTTAGTCAATGAGGTTGCAAAAAGTCAGACAAGACTGAGCTACTTTCACTTTCAGTGCTTTGATCTCTCAGTTTGACTCTCAGAGTCAGCCTTATTTTCTCTTTTCCAATTTCTAGGGGGCAGTGTTTTATAGCCCCCTGTATTTACAACCCTCAGAAGGAGTTTGAGGTCTTTTTCTGTTCCTTTGTTAGAGTAGGCTTTGTCATTAATCTCTTTAACAAAATGTCCCTGAAATGTATGGTTTAACTCATTCCTTCTAATATTACTCTGTGTATCCAACTGCATGGCAAAGATGGTGTTTCAACTCTCAGTTCTGTTTAAAAAACAAAGTTATGGTATACAGAAAAAACAGTTCTGAGAGAGAAGTTTATAGCAATACAATCTTACCTCAGGAATCAAGAAAAATCTCAAATATACAAACTTACTTTATATCTAAAGCAACTAGAGAAAGGAGAACAAACAAAACCCAAAGTTAGTTAAAGGAACAAAATCATAAAGATCAGAACAGAAATAAATGAAATAGAGATGAAGGAAACAGTAGAAAAGATCAATGAAACTAAAACTGGTTCACTGAGAAAATAAACAAAATTGATAAGCTGTTATCCAGACTCATCAAGAAAAAAAGGAAGAGGGCCCAAATCAATAAAATTAGAAATGAAAACAGAGAAGTTACAGCAGATACCACAGAGATGCAAAGGATCATAAGAGATTACTATGAGCAACTATATGCCAATAAGATGGACAGCCTAGAAAAATGAACAAATTCTTAGAAAGATAAAATCCACCAAGACTGAATCAGGAAGAAATTGAAAATATAAACAGACAAACCACAAGCATGGAAATTGAAATTTATTTATTTATTTATTATTAGTTTTGCCAAACAATGACATGATATCACCATGGGTTTACATATGCTCCCCCTCCAGAACCCCCGTCCCTCCTCCCTCCCCCCAGGAAATCTCGTTGCACCAGCCCCGAGCATCAATCCTGGGCTGGCGATTGATTAGACATATGATAATTAACATGTTTCAATGCCATTCTCCCATATCATCCCACCCTTTCCCTCATCCACAGAGTCCACAAGTCTAAACTCCCAACAAACAAAAGTCCAGGACCAGACAGCTTCACAGAAAAATTATATCAAATATTTAGAGGAAGTTTACACCTATCCTTCTGAAACTATTTCAAAAAACCGAGAGGAAGGAGCACTCCAAAACTCATTCTGTAAGGCCACCATCATTTTAGTTTATTTGAATTATCAGCTCTTTAAGACAGCTAATCATGAAAATATTCTGAATCCAAGTTATAACTTCATATTTTAGAGTGGTGGAACATGATTGTTTTCTCTGTGTCACAGTTGTTTCAGCAATTTTGGATTTCCTTAATCAAAAAATAGGCCTTTCATTTATACTACCACAAAGTTGTCGGGTAAGGATTTTGCAGTATGTCTCAGCTGTTGCCGTCAGAGGGCATCCCATGAGAAGGAAGAACCTAATGAGAAAAACAAAGTTTTTCAACAAAAAGGATTAATAGAGGAAATTTGTTATACATGAATTGAAGGACTTGAAAAATGAAAGAAAAGAAAGAATGAAAGGAAACACTGGGGTAATAATTTTAGGAAGCAGTAACTGTGCCCTAGGACAATTCTTCACACTTAAGAACCCAGAGGCCCTAAAGAGTTGGTGCTTAGTCCTTCAAGGAGAAGTCACTGACCAGTTATTCATCATATTTGTGAAGGAACATGATAAGGTTAGTTCTTCATGGGCTAATAGAAATTAGGAGCTGGGGTGATGCTACAGGAGTGATGGAAACCAAGTAGAACATTTGCTCTGCTTCCTACCTTCAGTCTTCCTCTTTTGTCCCCTGTTGGCAGAACCTCACAAAGGGCCAGGTGGCCAGAGGGCCTCTGAAATATGATTTGTGGAGACCTAGCCTCTGCATCACAGATGAGAGGGTAGAAAGAAAAATAGGCTGGGATGGGTGCTGAGAAACTGTAGATAAACAACTGGTGTGTCTCTTACACACAGATCTGGACTCTGCACTCTTAGTAGGATCCAAACTTTGGTCTCTGAATATCTGTCTAGTATTATAACTTCCTTCCAGGTTTGGTTGGCTCTTTGTTCCTTAGTAGTTTAATATTTTCCTTTCCTCCCTCTATTCCTTTTCTCTCTTTTTTCATCTTCTCTCTTTCTTTGTTCTTTCCCTCTATTGCTTGTTGAATTTCAACCATAGCGTTGACTAGACAGAACTTTGTTGCCAAAGTTATGTCTTGGCTATTATAAATAATGCTGCTATGAACATTGTAGTTCATGTAGTTCATGCAGTGCATGTATCTTTTTAAATCAGTGTTTTCATCTTTTCTGGATGAATGCAATGGGGTAGCATTGATGCATTATATGATAGTCTATTTTCAGTTTTTTAAGAAACCTCCATACTCTTTTCCATAGTAGCTTCAGCAGTTTACATTCCTAATAACAATAGGAATACTTACTTCTCTTTTCTCCACACCCTTTCCAGCATTTATTATTTGTAGACATTTTAATGATGGCCATTCTTAAGTTCTGAGGTGATACCTCATTATGGTTTTGATTAGCATTTACATAGTAAATAGCATAGTCAAAAAAAAAGAGTCTGAAATGCAGTACTTAGATGCAGTCTCAAAACCGACAGAAAGATCTTTGTTTGTTTCCAAGGCAAACCATTCAATAGCATGGTATCCAAGTCTGTACCCAGATCAGTAATGCTGAAGAAGCTGAAGTTGAATGGTTCTATGAAGACCGACAAGACCTTCTATAACTAACACCCCAAAAGGATGTTCTTTTCATTATAGGGGACTGGAATGCAAAAGTAGGAAGTCAAGAAACAGCTGGAATAACAGGCAAATTTGGCCTTGCAGTACAAAATAAAGCAGGGCAAAGGCTAATAGAGTTCTGCCAAGAGAATGCACTGGTCATAGCAAACACCGCCTTCCAACAACACATGAGAAGAATCTACACATGGACATCACCAGATGGTCAACACCGAAATCAGATTGATTATATTCTTTGCAGCCAAAGATGGAGAAGCTCTATACAGTCAGCAAAAACAAGACCAAGAGCTGACTGTGGCTCAGATCATGAACTCCTTATTGCCAAATTCAGACTTAAATTGAAGAAAGTAGGGAAAACCCATAGACCATTCAGGTATGACCTAAATCAAATCCCTTATGATTGTACAGTGGAAGTGAGAAATAGATTTAAGGGACTAGATATGATAGACCAAGTGCCTGATGAACTATGGATAGAGGTTTATGACATTGTACAAGAGACAGGGATCAGAACAATCCCCAAGAAAAAGCAATGCAAAAACACAAAATGGCTGTCTGAGGATGCCTTAAAAATACCTGTGAAAAGAAAAGAGGCGAATAGCAAAGGAGAAAAGGACAGATATGCCATTTGAATGCAGAGTTCCATAGGATAGCAAGGAGAGAGAAGAAAACCTTCCTAAGCGATCAATGCAAAGAAATAGAGGAAAACAACAGAATGGGAAAGACTAGAGATCTCTTCAAGAAAATTGGAGATACCAAGGGAATATTTCATGCAAAGATGGGCTCAATAAAGGACAGAGATGGTATGGACCTAACAGAAGAAAAAGACATCAAGAAGAGGTGGCAAGAATATACAGAAGAACTGTACTAAAAATATCTTTACAACCCAGAAATCACGGGTATGATCACTAACACTCACATAGAGCCAGACATCCTGGAATGTGAAGTCAGGTGGGCCTTAGGAAGCATCACTACAAACAAAGTTAGTGGAGGTGATGGAATTCCAGTTGAGCTATTTCAAATCCTAAAAGATGATGCTGTGAAAGTGCTGCACATAATATGCCAGCAAATTTGGAAGACTCAGCAGTGGCCACAAGACTAGAAAAGGTCAGTTTTCATTCCAATCCCAAAGAAAGGCAATGCCAAAGAAAACTCAAACTACTACACAGTTACACTCATTTCACACACTAGTAAAGTAATGCTCAAAATTCTCCAAGCCAGGCTTCAGCAATACGTGAACAGTGAACTTCCAGATATTCAAGCTGGTTTTAGAAAAGGCAGAGGAACCAGAGATCAAATTGCCAACATCCGTTGGATTGTTGAAAAAGCAAGAGAGTTCCAGAAAAACATCTACTTCTGCTGTATTGACTATGCCAAAGCCTTTGACTGTGTGGATCACAGTAAACAATGGAAAATTCTGAAAGAGATGGGAATACCAGACCACCTGACCTGCCTCTTGAGAAACCTGTATGCAGGTCAGGAAGCAACAGTTAGAACTGGACATGGAACAACAGACTGGTTCCATATAGGGAAAGGAGTACATCAAGGCTGTATATCGTCACCCTGCTTATTTAACTTCTATGCAGAGTACATCATGAGAAATGCTGGGCTGGAAGGAGCACAAGCTGGAATCAAGATTGCTGGGACAAATATTAATAACCTCAGATATGCAGATGACACCACCCTTATGGCAGGAAGTGAAGAAGAACTAAAGAGCCTCTGGATGAAAGTCAAAGAGGAGAGTTAAAAAAAACTGGCTTAAAGCTCAACCTTCAGAAAACTAAGATCTTGGCATCTGGTCCTATCAGTTCATGGCAAATAGATGGGGAAACAGTGGCTGAGTTTGTTTTTCTGGGCTCCAAAATCACTGCAGATCATGATTGCAGCCATGAAATTAAAAGACGCTTACTCCTTGGAGAAACGTTATAACCAAGCTAGACAGCACATTAAAAAGCAGAGACATTACTTTGCCAACAAAGGTCCATCTAGTCAAGGCTATGGTTTTTTCAGTAGTCATGTATGGGTGTGAGACTATAAAGAAAGCTGTATGCCAAAGAATTGTTGCTTTTGAACTGTGGTATTGGAGAAGACTTTTGAGTGTCCTTTGGACTGCAAGAAGATCCAACCATGCCATCCTAAAGGAGATCAGTCCTGAGTGTTCATTGGAAGGACTGATGTTGAAGTTGAAACTCCAGTACTTTGGCCACCTGATGCAAAGAGCTGACTCATTTGAAAAGACACTGATGCTGGGAAAGATTGAGGGCAGGAGGAGAAGGGGACGACAGAAGACGAGATGACTGGATGGCATTACCAACTCAATGGACATGGTTTTGGTTGGACTCCAGGAGTCAGAGATGGACAGAGAGGCCTGTTGAGCTGCAGTTCATGGGGTTGCAAAGAGTCAGACAGGACTGAGCGACTGGACTGAACTGAGTAAATAGCAATGTTGAACATTTTTACATGTGCCTATTGGCTGGCTGTATGTCTTCTTTGTAGAAACATTTATTTATATCTCTCGCCCATTTTTTGATTGTATTTTTTTAAAAATATTGAGTTGTATTAGCTGTTTGTTTATTTTGGATATTAAGTTCTTGTATGTTGCATCATTCATAAATATTTATTCCATGCCATAGGTTGTCTTTCATTTTGTTTGTGATTTCCTTTGCTTTGAAAAAGCTTTTAAGTTGCTTACGTCCTGTTTGTTTTTTGTTTTTTCCTCTTTTACCTATGGAGCATAATCAAAGAAAATATTCCTATAGTTTGTATCCAAGAATGTTTTGCGTATGTTCTCTGCTAGGAGTTTTATGGTATCATATCTTATATTTAGGACTTTAAACATTTTGAATATATTTTTGAATATGGTGTGAGGGAGTGTTCTATTTCATTGATTTTCATGTAGCTGTTCAGTTTTCCCAGTACCTCTTGCTGGGGAGACTATCTTTTCTTCATCATATATTCTTGTTTACTCTTTCATTGATTGACTGTAGGGGTGTTGTAGACCTATGTTTTAAAATTGTGTATTTTCTTCTCCAATGTCAGCAGGAATAATTATGTTCTATCATGCTATGCTTAAGTAAAATTGTACACTCAGAACATCTAAATTGGCATGCGAAATTATAGTATATTTAAATTATAACATGTATGTGACAGACTCATTTATTCTTTGACTCTTGAGAAAGCTGTCCTTAGCAGTGATTCACTGCAGTAAACAAAAGATTAATGGGGAAATGGCCTTTATTAGACTTAATAAATGTTTTTGATTAAATACAGTGGGGTGAAATTAACTGTAGTACCTAGATGTGGAAAAACCCATGTCCTTCTTGGAGATTCAGTGTATTTTTTTAAAGCTACATTTACTCTTAATATGTCCTAAATGCAGAACTAAGTGCCATTAACATCAGAACTGTTTACACTGCTGTGCCATTTGAGTCAATTGTTTCAGACTCTTTCTTCCTTCCAAAACCATTAAGCAAATTCACTAATAAGTAGAATGGCAGAGTTAAGAATGCTTTTTTTCCTTTTTAATTTTCAGTTATTGAGCAAATCAATAAAAGTGCCAAGGGGCAGGCAGCTAAAGAAAGAAAGAAAAAGAAGCAAAGATAATTTGTGAAAACTGATTCAATTCCTAGGCAATTCAGATTGGGCAGCCCCTTGTGCTGTGTGGGCCATGATCAATAAAATTGGAAGTTAAGTTTCTTATTTGCTTCTTTAGTCTTATCCAAAGAAAAAAATTGGATTGCTGGAGAGTTCTGATGTGCAGAGCAATTTTGCTGAACTTCAAGAAGCATCTCTCAGACAAGGGAAGGGATTCTGCCCCTCTTAGTAGCTAACATAATTCAGGACTCTAAGGAAATTCTGTAAGCATTTACTTTTCCCCCCAAATATTGTTCAGATTCTATCAAACCAACTTTATAACTAATTTGTCAGGTCTCTCTGGTGGCTTAGATGGTAAAGAATTTGCCTGCAGTGCAGGAGACCCAGGTTCAATCCCTGGGTCGGGATGATTTCCCTGGAGAAGGAAATGGCAACTCACTCCAGTATTCTCTCCTGGAGAATCCCATGGACAGAAAAGCCTGGTGGGTTACTGTCCATTCATGGGGTCACAAAGAGTTATACACGACAGAGTGGCTAACACTTTAGCAGCTGACGTAAACCAGGACCCTAAGAAAATTCTGCAAGCATTTACTTTTTTCCCTAAATATTGCTTAGATTCTGTCAAACCAATGTTACAATTAATTTGTCATATCATTGCTATCTGGTTTGTATAATGTCACCCTACTTTTTAGATCAGTTGAGTTTGATTTTCTTAAATCAAGAAATGCCCAACTCTGTGTATCTGTATAAATAGGCTTCAAAGCTCAGAATCTAAGCACTAACTTATGATATAACAACCTCAAATGCCCTGGGCAAAATATAAAATGCTACAGACTGTTGAGTACCCATAATCATAGTCTAAAACTTTCATTTTCTTCCTTTTCTATAACATTATGGTAATAAAAGGTCAGATTAAGCCTTTGTTTGCCTAGTTGATCAAGGTTATCAAACCATTAAAACACCAGTAAGACCTACCACCCAAATAGATTTACACCAGTACCTCCTGTCCCTTTACAAAACACTGTGTGCTAATGAATTTCTTTCTGCTGATTAACAGGTATGGGATTCAGGGAGTCGGAAAGAACATGGTAAGCCACATGATTTACTGCAAAATAGAAACAGCCTGTTTTACAAGATGGTGCAACAACTGGGTGAGGTGGAGGCCACTCTCCTCACTGAAACAGCAATAATAGGTGAGCCCGCTGCAGGGAATTGTAATTAAAATTAAAATCCATCGTTCACTTCAAATTTCCACCAGGGATGAGGTAGCAAGTATTCTGTGCCCTTTTAAATTATAAACCTCCAGAGACTAAGCTTCATGACTGAGTCTCAGTCCTTTGAAGGCAGGTCTGCTGAGAATTTACAGCAGAGGTGGGGGTGGGCTTCAAGATGTGTGCATGTTCATTAGATTTTCCACACCTTTGAACCCTGGGTTCAGGTTTCATACACAGAACACTCATTTTTCAGACCCTTTACATTTCATTCTCATTCATTCAGTCAGTCAGTTCAGTTGCTCAGTCATGTCCTACTGATTGCAACCCCATGGACTGCAGCAGGCCAGGCCTCCCTGTCCATCAGCAACTCCTGGAGCTTACTCACTCATGTCCATTGAGTCGGCGATGCCATCCAATCATCTCCCTAATTCTTTGTTGTTTAGAATTAGGTCCTGTTGTCCCCTTCTCCCTGTTTCCTCTATCTTCTAGAAGATGCAGTTGTTATCCGGACAAATCAGAAATTCACAGTAACCTTAACACTGTAGTCTGAGTGGTGCTTGAAGGTGTACAAAGCATTTTTACAGAGATGCAATATGTGAAACACTAAAGAGTGTACATGGTATGAAGAAGGTGCTTGATAAGTAACATTTTGGTCACAACTCATGTATCTATCAATGGTGAGGTGGTAGTGCCTCATCATGCACGTGTGGTAATTGAGGCTGTGATGGCACACTGAGCATGGCCGAGAGGAACTACCCTGGGCTGACGTCAGGGGACACGGCCGAGAGGAGCTACCCACGTCCAAAGTAAGGGGCAGCAGCTGCACTTTGCTGGAGCAGTCGTGAAGAGATACCCCACGTCCAAGGTAAGAGAAACCCAAGCAAGAGGGACAATGTTACAAAAGGACATCAGAGGGCAGACATACTGAAACCATAATCACAGAAAACTAGCCAATCTGATCACATGGACCACAGCCTTGTCTAACTCAATGAAACTAAGCCATGCTGTTTGGGGCCTCCCAAGACAGAAGGGGCATGGTGGCGATCTTTGACAGAATATGGTCCATTAGAGAAGGGAATGGCAAACCACTTCAGTATTCTTGCCTTGAGAACCCCATGAACAGTATGAAAAGGCAAAAAGATAGGGCACTATAAGATGAACTCCCCAGGTCGGTAGGTGCCCAATATGCTACTGGAGATCAATGGAGAAATAACTCCAGAAAGAATGAAGGGATGAAGCCAAAGCAAAATCGATGCCCAGTTGTGGGTGTGACTGGTCATAGAACCAAGGTCTGATGTTGTAAAGAGCAATATTGCATAAGAACTTGGAATGTTAAGTCCATGAATCAAGGCAAATTGGAAGTGGTCAAGCAGGAAATGACAAGAGTGAACGTCGACATCCTAGGAATCAGCAAACTAAGATGGAATGGAATGGGTGAATTTAACTCAGATGACCATTATATCTACTACTGTGGGCAGGAATCCCTTAGAAGAAATGGAGTAGCCATCATGGTCAACAAAAGAGTCTGAAATGCAGTACTTGGATGCAATCTCAAAAATGCCAAAATGATCTCTGTTTATTTCCAAGGCAAACCATTCAATACCACGGTAATCCAAGCCTATGCCCCAACCAGTAATGCTGATGAAGCTGAAGTTGAACTGGTCTATGAAGACCGACAAGATCTTTTGGAACTAACACCCAAAAAAGATGTCCTTTTCATTATGGGGGACTGGAATACAAAAGTAGGAAGTCAGGAAACACCTGGAGTAACAGGCAAATTTGGCCTTGTAGTACACAATGAAGCAGGGCAAAGACTAATAGAGTTTTGCCAAGAGAATGCACTGATCATAGCAAACACTGCCTTCCAACAACACATGGGAAGAATCTACACATGGATATCACCAGATGGTCAACACCGAAAACAGATTGATTATATTCTTTGCAGCCAAAGATGGAGAAGCTCTATACAGTCAACAAAAACAAGACCAGGAGCTGACTATAGTTCAGATCATGAACTCCTTATTGCCAAAGTCAGACTTAAATTGAAGAAAATAGGGAAAACCACTAGACCATTCAGGTATGTCCTAAATCAAATCCCTTATGATTGTACAGTAGAAGTGAGAAATAGAGTTAAGCAACTAGATCTGATAGACAGAGAGCCTGATGAACTATGGATAGAAGTTTGTGACATTGTACAAGAGACAAAGATTAAGACCATCCCCAAGAAAAAGAAATGCAAAAAAGCAAAATGGCTGTCTGAGGATGCCTTACAAATAGCTGTGAAAAGAAGAGAATCGAAAAGAAAAGGAGAAAATGAAAGATATTCCCATCTGAATGCAGAGTTCCAAAGAATAGCAAGGAGAGAGAATAAAGCCTTCCTCAGCGATTGGTGCAAAGAAATAGAGGAAAACAACAGAATGGGAAAGACTAGAGATCTCTTCAAGAAAATTAGAGATACCAGGGAACATTTCATGCAAAGATGGGCTCGATACAGGACAGAAATGGTATGGACCTAACAGAAGCAGAAGATATTAAGAAGAGGTGGCAAGAATACACAGAAGAACTGTACAAAAAAGATCTTCACATCTCAGATAATCATGATGGTGTGATCACTCACCTAGAACCAGACATCCTGGAATGTGAAGTCAAGTGGTCCTTAGAAAGCATTACTACAAACAAAGCTAGTGATGGAATTCCAGTTGAGCTCTTTCAAATCCTAAAAGATGATGCTGTGAAAGTGCTGCACTCAGTATGCCAGCAAATTTGGAAAATTCAGCAATGGCCACAGGACTGGAAAAGGTCAGTTTTCATTCCTATCCCAAAGAAAGGCAATGCCAAAGATTGCTCCAACTACCACACAATTGCACTCATCTCACAAGCTAGAAAAGTAATGCTCAAAATTCTCCAAGCCAGGCTTCAGTAATACATGAATCATGAACTTCCAGATGTTCAAGATGGTTTTAGAAAAGGCAGAGGAACCAGAGATCAAATTGCCAACATCCGCTGGATTATTGAAAAAGCAAGTGAGTTTCAGAAAAGCACATATTTCTGCTTTATGGACTATGCCAAAGCCTTTATTGTGGATCACAATAAACTGTGGAAAATTCTGAAAGAGGTGGGAGTACCAGACCATCTGACCTGTCTCTTGAGAAACCTGTATGCAGGTCAGGAAGCCACAGTTAGAACTGGACATGGAACAACAGACTGGTTCCAAATAGGAAAAGGAATACGTCAAGGCTGTATATTGTCACCCTGCTTATTTAACTTCTATGCAGAGTACATCATGAGAAATGCTGGGCTGGAAGAAGCACAAGCTGGAATCAAGATTGCTGGGACAAATATCAATAACCTCAGATATGCAGATGATACTACCCTTATGGCAGAAAGTGAAGAGGAACTAAAAAGCCTCTTGATGAAAGTGAAAGAGGAGAGTGAAAGAGTTGGCTTAAGGCTCAAAATTCAGAAAGCTAAGATCATGGCATCTGGTCCAATCACTTCACTGGAAATAGATGGGGAAATGGAAAATGTCAGACTTTGTTTTTGGGGGCTCCAGAATCACTGCAGATGGTGATTGCAGCCATGAAATTAAAAGACACTTACTCCTTGGAAGGAAAGTTATGGCCAACCTGGATAGCATATTGAAAAGCAGAGACCTTACTTTGCCAACAAAGATTCGTCTAGTCAAGGCTATGGTTTTTCCAGTAGTCATGTATGGATGTGAGAGTTGGACAGTGAAAAAGGCTGAGTGCCGAAGAATTGATGCTTTTGAACTGTGGTGTTGGAGAAGACTCTTGAGTGTCCCTTGGACTGCAAGGAGATCCAACCAATCCTTCTTAAAGGAGATCAGTCCTGGGTGTTCATTGGAAGGACTGATGTTGAAGCTGAACCTCCAATACTTTGGCCACCTCATTCAAAGAGTTGACTCATTGGAAAAGACCCTGATGCTGGGAAGGATTGGGGGCAGGCGGAGAAGGGTCGACAGAGGAAGAGATGGCTGGATGGCATCACCGACTCGATGGACCTGGGTTTGGATGGACTCCTGGAGTTGATGATGGACAAGGAGGCCTGGCCTGCTGCAATTCATGGAATCTCAAGGAGTCGGACATGACTGAGCAGCGAACTGAACTGAATTTTAGGGACTTAGCCATTGTCATGCAGATGCCTGTAATTGTCTCTGGAACAAGGTGGGAGTGGGTTAATGGAGGGAGGAAAGGTCTGGTATTCTTGACCCTTATTCCTCCTCCTTCGAAGTGAAGAAATGAAGAGCAGTACCTTCCTGTGTTACAGGGTAGGAAATTGTCCTGGGTCACAGAGCTGGCTGAAGAGTTGACAGAGTTGGCTAGTTCAAACTTAAATTAGGGACAATGGAGATTGTGAAGTTTTCACAAGTACATATGCTGTGTGCAAATATTGAGGAGCTTCACTTGGAGCCCTATATTTTATGGCTGAAATTCACAGAGTACTTTCATCTACTAGAGTATCTCCTAGTCAGACCTTCCCACCTAAGATTCTATCAGTCGTTTTGATTCCCTATATAACCTGGCCACAAAGCAGCCAGGAATCTCACAGACTATTTTGGTCTTTTAACCTCAGGCATTTCACATCAAAGGGATATGTCCTCACCTATGTGTCAAATTCTTCATTTTAAAAATGTGTAATTGTTTTATATTACCAAGCCATTAAGAAATAGATCTCACAATTTTAGATAGGTACAAATAACATAATAGGTTTACCCACTATCATTTTACAGATGAAAAAACTAAGGCTCTTTAGAAGGAAGGTGACCCTATGTATATAACTAATGTTAGCCTAGTTTGTAGCAGACACAGAATTAGAAATCTTTTCTTTCAGTAAATATTTCAAATTAAGTGTAACATACATGCAAAAGCAGATAGGTCATAGAAATCTTTTGATACCTGGTCTCATAATCTTACACCTAATTTAACAATGGTATTAGTAAATTACATTTGTATATGTCTTTATAATGTATTTTACATAGTTCTTGGATGTCTGATTTCACTTAACCCTCGTGATTGTTCTTTTTTATGCCATTTCATAGATGAGGAGATTGAGTCCAGGGCTCACCCAAGGTCTCAGAGCTCATCAGGGAACACAGAGTAAGAATTGCTGGGGAGGACTTAGTGCTGCCTAGGTACTGTGTTCTATGGTGAGTCTGAGAACACTGCTCCGGTCATGCAGTAGCCAAGGTGGAGCCATCACCCAGGTTCACAGGGTGTCAAAGTGGCACTCTTGGATTCCAATCTTGCCACTGTCTCAGGTCACTTCCACAGAAAAACATATGGAGATATATATCCTGATTATAATCCTAGCTGAGTATCTTCTTGACATTATTTCTGCATATACTTGATCAGATTATCAACTTTTTAACATATACGAATCAGATATCAATGTATAGTTCAGAGCTTTAACATCAGGATGATTCAGTTCAGTTCAGTCACTCAGTTGTGTCCAACTCTTTGTGATGCCATGGACTGCAGCATGCTGGGCTTCCCTGTCCATCACCAACTCCCAGAACTTGCTCAAATTCGTGTCCATTGAGTCAGTGTTGCCATCTAACAATCTCACCTCTGCATCTCCTCCTCTTAGCTTCAGTCTTTCCCAGCATCAGGGTCTTTTTCAATATATCAGTTCTTAACATGTGGTGGCCAAAGTATTGGAGTTTCACCGTCAGCATTAGTCCTTCCAATGAATATTCAGGATTGATTTCCTCTAGGATGGACTTGTTGGATCTCCTTGCAGTCCAAGGGACTCTCAAGAGTCTTCTCTATCACCCGCAGTTCAAAAGCATCAATTCTTCAGCACTCAGCTTTCTTTATTGTCCAACTCTAACATCCATACATGACTAGTGGAAAAACCATAGCTTTGACAGGACAGACCTTTGTTGGCAAAGTAATGTCTCTTTTTAATATGCTGTCTAGGCTGGTCATAGCTTTTCTTCCAAGGAGCAAGTGTCTTTTAATTTCATGGATGCAGTCACCATCTGCAGAGATTTTGGAGCCCAAGAAAATAAAGTCTGTCACTGTTTCCATTGTTTCCACATCTAGTTGCCATGAAGTAATGGGACCGGATGCCATGATCTTAGTTTTTTGAATGTTGAGTTTTAAGCCAGCTTTTTCACTCTCCTCTTTCACTTTCATCAAGAGGCTCTTTAGTTCCTCTTAACTTTCTATGGTAAGGGTGGTATAGTCTGCATATCTGAGATTATTGATATTTCTCACAGCAATCTTGATTCCAGCTTGTGCTTCATCTCACACACTAGCAAAGTAACTCAAAATTCTCCAAGCCAGGCTTCAACAGTGTGTGAACTGTGAACTTCCGGATACTCAAGCTGGATTTAGAAATGGCAGAGGAACCAGAGATCAAATTGCCAACATCTGTTGGATCATAGAAAAAACAAGAGAGTTCCAAAAAACATCTACTTCTTTATTGATCATGCCAAAGCCTTTGACATATAGATCACAACTATGGAAAATTCTTCAAGAGATGGGAATACTGGACTACCTTACCTGCCTCCTGAGAAATCTGTATGCAGGTCAGGAATCAACAGTTGGAACTGGACATGAAACAAAGGACTGGTTCCAAATCGGGAAAGGAGCCCATCATGGCAGTATATTGTCACTCTGTTTATTTAACTTATATGCAGGGTACATCATGCGAAATGCCGGGCTGGATGAAGCACAATCTTCAGGATGATTAAACTAAGCCAACAAGCTTCTTACTCTAACAGAATGAAATTAATTCATATGAAAGAAAATTTAACATCTGAGAAAAAGGTGTTTCCAAGTTATGTTTTCTTAACTATTTAGTTGCTTCTCTGAAAATGTTGGTACAGTGGAGCTGAGTCACTCTCTGATTGACCCTTTTTGATGATCCATGAAATTGTTGAGAAAGTACTTTTTAGAAACATAAAACTGAAGGATGCATTAGTTTGCCTGGCTGCCATACAAAGTACCACAGAATCGGTGACTTAAACAGCAGAAGTTTATTTCCTCACTTCTCTGGAGGCTGGTAGTCTAATGTCAGATTCCTCTGAGGTCTTTCTCCTTGTCTTGTAGATGCCATATTCTCCCTGTGTCTTCACAGGGTTATCCCTCTGTGTGTGTGTGTGTGTGTGTGTGTGTGTGTGTGTGTATGTATCTTAATTGCCTCTTCTTATAAGGACACCAGTCTGTTAGATTAGAGTACACCTATATGACTTCATTTTAACTGAATCGCCTCTTTAAAGACTCTGTCTACATATTGAAGTCACATCCAATCCCATTAAGAGGTACTGGTAGCTTATGACTTCAACATAAAAAATTGGAGGGGACACAGAAAGGATAAATGCTTATCACTCATTTTCTTCTGTAATGAAGCAGACCTAATTGAGGTGTTTTGAAGTTTCTTTGTTCCCAGTGTGTAGCAGCCTATTTTCCTTATCCATCAGAGGGCACACAGAATGGAAAGTACAGTTACAGAAAACTAGACAAACTGATCACTTGGATCACAGCCTTGTCTACCTCAATGAATCTATGAGCCATGCCATGTAGGGCCACCCAAAACAGACAGGTAATGGTGGGGAGTTTTGACAAAATGTGGTCCACTGGAGAAGGGAATGGCAAGCCACTTCAGTATTCTTGCCTGGAGAAGAACAGTATGAAAAGGCAAAAGGATAGGACACTGAAAGATGAACTCCCCAGGTCAGGAGGTGCCCAATGTATTACTGGAGAACAAGAAAGAATGAAGAGCCTGAGCCAAAGCAAAAACAACACCCAGTTGTGGATGTGACTGGTGATGAAAGTAAAGTCTGATGCTATAAAGAACAATATAGCATAGGAACCTGGAATGTTAGGTCCATGAATTGAGGCAAATTAGAAGTGGTCAAACAGGAGATGGAAAGAGTGAACATTGACATTTTAGGAATTTGTGAACTAAAATGGATGGGAATGGGAGAATTTAATTCAGATGTACTGAACTGAACTGGAGGTATCCTTTTAACTTTTAAATCACTAGAAATGAGCCAGAAGTTATGAAAACCTAGCATCCTAGCTTTAGGAGCCTGGATCAGTCTAAACAGGTGGAAGAGGCACTTAGCAGCCACATGGCCTTGTGTCCCCCTAAGCCTCTGAACCTCAGGTCCTCACCTGTGTGTAGAGCAGAGATTACAGCTTTGCTGGCTTCTTCACATATTACAGGGATTAAATGAGAGAATAGATGCTTAAATGTTTTGAAAATATAGGGCATTTTACAGTATAAAGGTGGGATATTTTCTTAAGAGGATGTAGACATAACCCTTACCTTTCAATAATAAAAATAAAAAATACCCATTGTTCTTCTAAGTAACTTTAGAGACTCTAAATAATTAAAATGTATTTATAACATTTATTTTTAATTGGAGGATAATTGCTTTATAACCTTGTGTTTGCTTCTGCCATACTATGTGATTCAGCCTTAGGTGTACATATGGCCTCTCCCTTTTGAACATTCTTCACACCCCCAACCCCATCCTGTCCCTCTGGACTGTCACAGAGCACCAGTTTGAACTCCCTGTGTTATACAGCATCTTCCCACTAGCTCTCTATTTTACATATGGTAATGTATGTTTTTCAGTGCTACTGTTTCAATTTGTCCCACTCTCTCCTTTCCCCTTCTCTATGTCTGCATCTCTATTCCTGCCTTGCAAATAGTACCATTTTTCTAGACTCCATATGCATGCATTAATATATATTTGTTTTTCTCTTTCTGAAAGATCACTCTGTATAACAGCCTCTAGGCTCATCCACCTCACTAGAACCAACTCAAATTCATTCCTTTTTATGGCTCAGCAATATTCCATTGTATATATGTACCACCACTTCTTTGTCTATTCATCTGTGAATGAACACCTAGGTTGTTCCACATTCCAGCTATTGTAAATAATGCTGCAATGAACATTGGGGTACATGTTTCCTTTTGAATTATGGCTTTCTCAGGGTGTAGAAACAGAACACTCTTCGACATAAGTCACAGCAAGATCCTCTTTGACACATCTCCTAGAGTAATGGAAATAAAATCAAAAATAAACAAATGGGACTTAATTAAACATAAAAGGCTTTTGCACAGCAAAGGAATCTATAAATAAGATGAAAAAACAACCCTCAGAATGGGAGAAAATAATTGTAAATGAAGCAACTGACAAAGGATTAATTTCCAAACTACAAATTCAGCTCATGAAGCTTAATATCAGAAAAACAAAAAACCCAATCAAAAAATGGGCAGAAGACCTAAATGCGCAATTCTCCAAAGAAGACATAAAAGTGGCCAATAAACATATGAAGAAATGCTTGACATCTTTTATTATTTGAGAAATGCAAATAAAAACTACAATGGGGTGTCACCTCATACCAGTCAGAATGGCCATAATAAAAAAATCTACAAACAATAAATACTGAAGATGGTGTAGAGAGAAGGGATCCCTCTTGCACTATTGGTGGGAATGTAAACTGATACAGCCACTGTGGAGAATGTTTCCTTAAAATATCAGAAATAAAGCTACCATACAACCCACCAATCCCGTTGCTAGTCATATACCCTGAGAAAATCATAATTCTAAAATGTGTGTTTAGTTATGTTTTGAAACAAATGGTATATCCAATGCAATGAAATTTGAAAACTTTACTTTTTAAAAAACATTTTCTAAACTTTATGAACAAAAATAACTCACTCTGCCACTCCTGTCATCACACAGTTCCTCCCCTGGGTTGGAGCAGCAGCAGCATCTTTGATTGTTCTGTTGACATGTTCTATGCACCAGTAAGAACTTGTGCACATGTGGCCTTACTTTTTAAGTACAAATGACAGTTGTTCCTTCTTGCTTTCATTTAATATTATATCTCACATTATATCAGTGCACATAGTTATCTCATTCTTTGTAATTGTGACATAATATTTATGCTTTATGCATTTCTTACTCCTTGTTTTCCTTTCTAATTAGCTGTTTTTAAATTTTTCTTTCAAAGAAGGAACTCTCAAATTCAGTTACTATAATACTTACCTATATATTTTTTTATAATGTATCACTTTCTACTTTATATCTTTTATCATTCCATCCTTCTTTTGGTTTATTTTGTTATTGCTTCTTACTTCTTGAATGTGTTTGTTTTTATTCTTTTTCATTTGTGTAAAATATAAATATTTTAAGACTGAACTTTTCTCTGAATACTATTCTAGCTATCCTATAGGTTCTGGTGTATAGTGCTTTCATCATAGTTAGGTTTTTACTTATAAATTCTGCAGCTTTGGTTTTCATTTCCAAAGCTCAAGAATTTCATTTCTTGGCTCAAGAATTATTTGATAAGGAGATCTTTAAAATTTTCTGGAGATAGAGGATTTTTTTATGCTTATTTGGTTTCTATTTTATTCATCATTTTACTCACTTCATTGCCTTGTGTTAAAAAAAACGTTCTCTGTCCTATTTCCACCCCACAACAGTATTTATTAGTATCTTTTTGTGTTCTAGTATATAGATAATTTTTGTGAATGTTCTTTAGGCATTAAATAGAAGGACTATTTTCTGCTTGAGGTATTGAGTTTAATTAGAGTGATTTTATGAATTACATTATTTAGGCTTTCTCTATCCTTATTTATTTTGGTCCATTTGATGTAATTGGACTTAAAGAGGTGAATTAGTGTCATATTATGCAAAATTTTATTTTGTAGTTCTTGTCATTTTTATTATTTTGCTGCTGTGAATTTTCAGCACACAGATACTCATGACTTGGGTTTCCATTATGAATTGAGTTATCTATTACTTTAAGGTGCTTTTCTTTGATTCATTTAATGTTCCTGGCCTAAATCTGAGCTACTTCAAAACTAAAATTGAGTTTCCTGCCTTCACTTTGTTTTTATTTGCCTGATATATCTTTGATTGTCCTTTAATATCAGATTGTAGATGCTGTCTCCTGCAGTACATGTAGTTAACTCTAGCTCTGAAATTGAATCTTAACACTTAGAGGTATGTTTTATCTTAGTTCTCTTATATTATGTTTTCAGTTTTAAGTGTTCTCTTTTTAAAAAAACTTTTAAATTTGTAATCTGTAATTTGGGGGGGTTGCTTATTTTATATGTATTACTTTACTTTCTTCTAGGAATACTTTATTTTCTTATTATTAACTCCACATTATAATATTGACAATGTATTTCCCTTGTTTCCATTCTACCACCAAATTTTAGTTGTTTAAATGGTTTTTCTGCAACTGTTTACCTTCAAATCTGTAAAAACATTTAAGCTTTTATTATTTTACTTCATGTTTTAAATGTTACTTTTTCAAGACTATTTGGCCAAAGTTTGGCCTACAGTATGTTGCTGTTCAGTCTCTCAGTGGTTATCCACCTCTATGCAACCCCATGGACTGCAACATGCCAGGCTTCCCTGTCCTATACCATCTCCCGGAGTTTGCTTAAACTCATGTCCATTGAGTTGGTGTTGCCATCAAACCATCTCATCCTCTGTTACCCCCTCCTCCTCCTGTCCTCAGTCTTCCCAACATCAGGGTGTTTTCTAATGAGTCGGCTCTTCCCATCAAGTGCCAAAGTATTGAAGCTTCAGCATCAATCTTTCCAATGAGCATTCAGGATTGATTTCCTTTAGGATTCACTGGTTCAATCATGCTGTCCAAGGACTCTCAAGAGTCTTCTCCAGCAGCACAGTTCAAAAGCATCAGTTCTTTGGTGCTTAGCCTTCTTTATGATCCAACTCTCACATTCATACATGACTGCTAAAAAAACCATGGCTGTGACTATACTGATGGCAAAGTGATGTCTCTGCTTTTTAATATGCTGTCTAGGTTTGTCATACCTTTTCTTCCAAAGATCAAGTGTATTTTAATTTCTTGGCTGCAGTCACCATCCACACTGATTTTGGAGCCCAAGAAAATAATGTCATGGTTTCCATTTCCCCCCATCTATTTGCTGTGAAGTGATGGGACCAGATACCATGATCTTAGTTTTTTCAATGTTGAGTTTTAAGCCAGCTTTTTTACTCACCTCTTTTGCTTTCATCAACATGCTCTTTAGTTCCTCTTTGCTTTCTGCCACAAGGGTGGTGTCATCTACATATCTGAGGTTATTGATATTTCTTCTGGCAATCTTGATTCCAGCTTGTGCTTCATCCAGCCCAACATTTCACATGATGTATTCTGCTTATAAGTTAAATAATGAAAGTGACAATATACAGCCCTGACGTGCTCCCTTCCCAATTTGGAGCCAGTTTACTGTTCCATAACCAGCTCTAACTGTTGCTTCTTGAGCTGCATACAGGTTTCTCAAGAGGCAGGTCAGCTGGTATGGCATTCCCATCTCTTTAAAAATTTTCCACAGTTTGATGTGATCCACACAGTCAAAGTATCATATAGTATAGTCAATGAGGCAGAAACAGATGTTTTTGTGAAATTCCCTTGCTCTTTTGATGATTCATCAGATGTTGGCAATTTGATCTCTGGTTCCTCTGCCTTTTCTAAATCAGACTTGTACATCTGGAAGTTCCTGGTTGACATACTATTTAATCCTAGCTTGAAGGATTTTGAGCATGCCCTTGCTAGCATGTGAAATGAGTGCAATTGTATGGTAGTTTGAACATTCTTTGGCATTGTCTTTCTTTGGGATTGAAATGAAAGCTGACCTTTTTCAGCCCAGTGGCCCCTGCTGACTTTTCCAAATTTGCTGGCATATTGAGTACAGCACTGTCACAGCATCATCTTTTGGGATTTGAAATAGGTCAGCTGGAATTCCATCACCTGCACTAGTTTTGTTCATAGTTATGCTTCCTAAGGCCCACTTGACTTCCCAGTAAGTCTGGTTCTAGGTGAGTAATCACACGATTGTGGTTATCTGGGTCATTAAGACCTTTGTGTATAGTCTTCTGTGTATTCTTGCCACCTCTTCTTGTTATCTTCTGCTTCTCTTAGTCCATACTGTTTCTGTTCTTTATTGTGCCCATCCTATATAGTGTATCCTCCAATATAGTGTTGGTCAAATGTTGGGTTGTGATTCATTAGTGGTCTATGAAATTTATTTAGTCATGACAAGTATGATTTAAGAAATGAAATAGAGAAAAAATAGAAATGTATCTTTCCTAGTTATAGTAAATATTTCATGAAATTCCTTTCAAGGTAGATATATACAGTAGTGGATTTGTACTGAGACTCATTGAAAGTTACATGTATTTATTATTATGGGTGGCAGTATGAAGAAAACATTGTAAACAAGTTTTTGTACCATCTTAAAAAAGGGTCCTTTGGGGTTAGAATCTCTGACTTACTGTAAATGTAGTTAACTCTTGAACTGCACAGATTTGAATGGCACAGGCCCCCTTACAGGTAGATTGTTTCAATCAATATGTGCTGTAATACAATACTACATGATCCACAGTTGGTTAATATTGTGGATATAGAGGGCTGACTATAAAGTTATACACAGATTTTTGACTGTTCAACCCTAACAGAAGTTGATCAAAAGTCAACTGTATGAAATATTTATCTGCTGCATCTCTAATTTAAAGCAGCTGGTCCTTTTCCCTGGATGCTCAAAGGATTCTCTACGGTCATTGGTTTTTCCTGTGATATCATGTACTCTTGGTCTCTAGATTCAAGTCTTTATTTCTTTGTGTTTATTTGAATTATATCTCTGAATTTGTTTTATTTGATTGGATTCTCCTCTTTACAAATATCTATAATGCGTAAATTGTCTGACCTTTGTCTATGTTATAAAGCCATTATCTCCTTAATCCTTTTCAAATTTTTATTAATTAATGATTGTCTGCTCTGCATTCCTCCTCCTGTCCTCCATGTCTCATATTGCTTTTGCAACAGTGGCTAATCTTCCTTCTACTGACTCTCTTTGGATATTTTCATTTCTTAAATGTTTTCATTTCTCTCTTCCATTTGACTTTGGGCCTCTGTCAGTTCATGTGTCATAATCTTCTATTGCTGTGTCGTGTTTTCCTGTGCTCTCAGATGTCTGTTGTCCACAGGTTCATTGTTCTACTAAATTTCGTCTGAATGTATTGTGTTATGTTTTTCATAATTTTCATCTGCTTAGTGAACATTTTTTCTTCCATCACATGCTTTCCTTATCCCTTGTCATTTGTTATTTATGTATTTCACAGATCCCTTACTATTTTGTTACTGTTATTACTACTGTTCACCTCTGAATTGAGTTTTTTCTAGACCAAATACTTGCAGGATAGTTGTGTCTAGGGATCATTGTAGGCTACAGGGAATTCTCTGGTTAACACAGAATCTCCTCACAGTCTGGAGAAAGAGAGAGTATGTGTATATATATATATATAAGTTTGTGAGAGGGAAATTGAGGGCACATATTCATTTAGCCTGTATTCCTCTGTAGCCTGCAGAGATGGGTAGTCAATGCCGATTGCATTTCAGAATCTCTTCTCCTAGGACCTCACCAGTGTACATGCTTCAGGCAAAGATGGCGATTCTATATAATTCGTCACTGACACACCTTAGAATTTGACAGATAGTTGGAAAACTACTCTTCCATGATGTTTCCATAGAAACATCTGTCTGTCTTACCACAGTCCTCTGGATCCAGTTGCTTAGGCAGCCTGTCCAGATATTTTGTTGTTTGGGATTTCAAATTATTCCTAATTTCAAAGGAATTAGGTTTATTTTTTAATCTCCCAATATCCCTACTGTTTAGGATGATTTCTAAAAGGATAAGAGAAAAGAAAATTCATTATTTCATTAAACTAAAAGCAGAAATCCTCTCTAACTCTACAGCACTCTAACTTTGATAATATACCTGCTACTGTGTGCACAAAGTTTTGTTGTTGTTAGTCACTCAGTTGTGTCTGACTCTGTGACCCCATGAACTGCAGCACACCAGGCTTCCCTGTCCTTCACCATCTCCTGAGTTTTCTCAAACTCTTGTCCATTGAGTTGGTGATGACATCCAACCATCTTATCCTCTGTCACCCACTTTTCCTGCCACCTTCCATCTTTCCCAGCATCAGAGCCTTTTCTAATGAGTTGACTCTTGGCATCAGGTGGCCAAGGTATTGGAGCCTCAGCTTCAGAATCAGCCCCTCCAGTGAATATTCAGGGTTGATTTCCTTTATGGTTGACTGGTTTGATCTTGCTATCCAAGGGACTCTCAAGAGTCTTCTCCAGAACCATAATTTGAAGGCATCAGTTCTTCGGCGCTCAAACTTTTTTATTGTCAGCTCTCACATTTGTACATGACTACTAGAAAAACCATAGCTTTGACTATACATACTTTTGTAGGCAAAGTGATGTCTCTACTTTTTCATATGATGTCTAGGTTTGTCATAAAGTTAAACCTGTTTTAAAGATGAGGAGTTAGAGGGTTATTAGGTTTGAACTAGGGCCTTACAGTTCAGTGAGGATGAATGAACAGTCTTGAACCAGAATTCCACATACATTGAACCATTGAGTGCTGGCCTTTGTCCATGCAAGGAGATTTTACTACTCTTTTGCTATTAGTAAGATATGGTAGCTCAGAAGGTAAAGAATCTGCCTGCAGTGCAAGACTCCTGGGTTTGATTCTTGGGTCGGGAAGATCCTCTGGACAAGGGAATGGCAACCCACTCCAATATTCTTTCCTGGAGAACCCCATGGACAGAGTAGCCTGGTGGGCTGCAGGCCATGGGGTCGCAAAGATTCAGACAAGACTGAGCGACTAACATGCCTGCACACACACACACACACACACAGTTCCATGATGGTGTCTTTATTTATAAGTGGGAGTGTAAATAGCAGACTTGATTTCAACCTACAATGGAGGAATTATAATGAACAAACCCAAGAGAAGGAGAAGAGGGCTAAGGAACCCAACACTCATTGGTCTTATAGTCTGCCTGCTCTGAATTTAAACATGTTTTGTGTTTTTTTCCCTTTAACATCATCTCTTTTAATTTTCCCAACTGTTTTCCAAGCTGGCATTATTATCCCTCAGGTGGAAAAGCTGAGACAGAAGGGCCCACGTAACTTCTCAAAGTCGTAGACTAGAAAGTGTTAGTAATCTTTTAACTACCTTTTTGCCTCCTGTGTTACCATGTTCGCTGAATTAAATGTCTCAACTTCAACTCTGGACTTCTATAAAGATAGAATTAAAAAATTCACAAAAAGGCCTCCCAGATGTTTTGTTTTCATCATTCAAGCCAGGTGATTCTGCTTCTCTCCATGATCTAAGGGACCACATCCCTGAGCAGCATCATAGTCACAGCTAAGACTTAGCTCAGCCTGTTTTCAACCTGCAGTTTGTAGCATCAATTAGTTCCTAAGAGGTAAGTCATTGTCTGATTTCACAAATGAGGCAGCCAGTGCGGAGAGAGCTTAAGTAACTTTGTCCAGGATCAGCAGTGGTCCCAGAAGAGAGAGGTGAGACTGGGCTTCTCTATCCTAGGCTTAGCCCATCCACAAGGACTTTGCTAACAAGCGTTTAGTCACCTCAACTCCCTTCATGTCTTTCCCTGTGAAAAAGATGCCTTCTCTCACTAGTACTGTCAGCCAGAGTGTGGTCTATACCATGGCAACAGATGAGAGAAAGAAAGGTTAAATCAAGGATTTTATACACAGGAAGACCCTTTGCAGCATTCACTTTCAAGTATTTCAGACCATGAAACAAAGGATGCTTTCATTAAAAGTTGCTAATAACAACATTTTCTTTATAAAAAATTATATTGAGAGGGGTTATAGAGAAAGGAACCAGGTGATTTTAGGAGGAATGTCAAGCAATAGAAAGTGAAATGTATTTTCTTTTGTTCTTTTAGCTGTTTTTACTTTTTCCAAGAGAGTACATAAATATATATAGCCACATAAAATATAGCTAGCTTAATAGAATGGAGGAGGGAGATGATATGCAATTAGCTCCCCTGCCAAAGGCCTTATTTTTAAATATTTTCCTTATGATGAAAGTAGTCTCAGATTTCACCCAGTGGGGTTCAAGCATTCTTGGAGCATTTATTTTTCTCCTTAAGTTATATTTAAATATATGGTATTACATATACAGAGCTGTTTTGAGTGTAGCAGATAAGCAAGCATCAAGAGAGTAAGAAAGTATACTTAATATGGAGATACATATCTCAGCACTTTTACATGTAATGTGTAAAATCCATTGTCTCTTGTAATAACTTTGTTGACAGCATCCTCAAATGTATTCAGACCCATGCTTTCTAAAATAGAACTAGAATCCTAAACTTAAGCAACCAGCTCATGACATGAGTTGGCCTCACAACCTCACATAGATGTTACATTTTCTGTTTTAAAGACAAAACTTTTCATATTCATCCTTGTGGGGAAAATTATATTTGAAGTCCTTTTTCATCCAAACACATTTAGAAATAGGAGCTCATAAGTCCTATTATTATTTCATTTTGTCTGTGCCTCCACCAGGAAACTGAGATATGATGCAGCTACTAAAAAATGACAATTGTGGAAAAGAGAAACTTGACAACATTTCATTTCCTTTGTGTTCTGTCCTGATTATACATTTATCAGAAAGCCTGTATCTCTTCCATTTCAGCTAGAAATTGGTAGAATTCAAGAACTTCAAGCTGACAAAGAACTGTCATGCTATTAGGTATCATCTTCCATTTTACGGAAGTTGCTTGGTTGAGTCATTGTTAAAGCTTTTGATTCTTTTTTCATTCTTGTGACCAACTATCTACAGATCACATTTCTATAGGCCCTTTAATTGCTTTGCCACACAAACTAAATGCCAGGATATTTTATACATATACACCAGCATTTCACTGTTTGTCAGTTAAAGTATATAAAATAAAGGGATTACAACCTGATATTAACATCTAAATCTATTGTGCTCATTTTATATGTGAAGATGAGAAAACTTCATGCAGATGATAGATTTCCCAGTCTCTTTGTCACACTGTTATTAATTAATTTATCTCCAGGTTTTAAATCAGTAAAGTGATTTTGCTAATAAATTTACTGTAGTGATAAAGCATATCTGTGAATCAGAATGATCAGAACTGTAGTGAATCTATAGGTTGTTTGGCATTAAGCCCAGTCCCACTGAGGGTTTAATTCCTAATTTTTTTAGAACAGACTCGTGGACTCTGTGGAAGAGGGCAAGGGTGGGATGATATGGGAGAATGGCATTGAAACATGTTAATTATCATATGTGAAATCGATCGCCAGCCCAGAGTTGATGCTCGGGGCTGGTGCACCGAGATGACCCAGGGGGAGGAAATCGGGAGGGAGGATGAAGGGCGGTTCTGGAGGGGGAGCATATGTAAACCCATGGCGGTTTCATGTCATTGTATGGCAAAACCAACACAATAAAATAAATAAAATTAAAAAAAAAATGTGCCTTCAATAACGATGCGATTGCTTTATGTGAAAAAAGGAACATTACCTAGGAGGAGAATTTTAAAAGTCTTAAATTTTTTTTTTTGTCTTTTTTCCCTCTCAGGTACACTTCAAAAGGAAACAGCCAGTTATTATTCATAATGACCATGTGGTTATGAATGCTTCCAATAGACAATGCTCAGCCTTAACAATTTTTGAGTGAACACTATGGTTCTGCTGTGAAATCATGTCTATTCAAAAGGTATTTTTTAGGTGGTTTATGCACTGGAAAACTATATTGTACATTTTTTATACCTGCAATAAATATTAACCCACAGGATGTTAGTTTTTTCTCTACAACTTCAACCAGTGATTTTAAGCTCTTATAAAAGGACTTGTTATTTTTACTTATATGTTACACTATTTATTTGCTTATCCAAATCAGAGGAGCAGGCCACTAATAAAAGATGTCTTCCAGGTTTTGTGTCTTAAGAGACTGTAGAGCCGAAATTCATTTTCTAATGTATGAGATAAAGCTGTCACAAATGTATTTTTACTGTTCCCAGAATTACATACTACTTTCCAATTATATCAGGGATTCTATTTACTTGAAGAGTGTTTGAAGTTGCTGTTTTATCTTACCACTTCCTTTAACATAAATAGGGTCCATTATTCCACACAATGACCTCTGGTTAAATACTACAGAAAGCTAATAGGAAAAACAAGCAATATACTGTAGTTGTAGTGACACTGTAGAAGAAAGAGGCACCCCCCTCCAAAACAGATCAATAAATGAAAAGATATATGGTTAATATATGGAATGGCAATATTTAATTATATGCTGTAACAGAAGAGTGAGACAAAATAGAAGCCCTTCTTGAGGATATGATAATGAAGGATAGACATGTGATCAGTTGTCTTCTAGATTGAAGATTTTTTTTTTTACATTTTGTATTGTGGTTATATATATATTTGGCATATAACCATTTTCAGTCATACAGTTCAGTGTCATTAATCACATTCACAATGTTGTGCAACTGTTAATGTTAGCTAGTTTTTGGGAATTACATTAATACTCTTCAGTGTATTATTTCTACAGAGTCATTTCTGATAAGTTTTATTTCTCTAGCAGTGGATCTGTTTTCTCTAAATTTTAAGCTTGACTGGTATAAAGTTATTCACAATATCTATATAGGTAATCTCTGCAGCATCAATAATTGTGTTCTCTTTTGCTTTCTAATTTTCTTTGAGCCTTCTTTTTTTAAATTAATAATCTTCCATGACTTTTTCCTATTTTCAAAGAATCCGTTCGTTTGCTTGATTGATCAATGTGGGTTTTTTGTTTTTTAATCCATCATATTATTATTTCTTTCCTTCAACTTTTCATCTACTTTGAAACTTTTTCTCTAAATTTTAAAATTGGAAACAGATGAATTTTTAACTTATTTTAATATAAGTATATAAAGCCTACTTTTTTTTTTTTAAGACCCACTTTAGTTGCAGCATACATGTTTTGGTACTTAACACTGATCAATGAACATACTATTATGTATTTCCTAATTTCTAATAAAATTAATTAATTATATATTTTACCTGTGATTTATTTATAAGTGTAACAATCTCTAAATTGCAAATGCTAGTGGATTTTTTCTATTAGACTGAATCATGTGGAATTACCAACATTTAATCTTTCTTTAACCTATAAAATAGCAGTTTCATATGGTTCAACATAATAGTTTTTCTTTTGTTATTAATATGTAACTATTTTTGGTCAGACAACATTAGATTGAGAATTTTAAACTAAAGGTAACCACATGAACACACAAATTCCTTGTTTCTACCGTTTTGTATTTTATTTGGAGATTTAAAATTGTTATAAGTATGTGTGTAACCAGTAATTTTCAAATAAAAATCCTCCCAAAGTACTGCAATGCTTTTTGGTTTTGTTATTTTTATTTTGTTTTTAAAATACTTATTTATTTTTGACTGCCTGAGGTCTTAGTTGTTGCATGCATTCATCTTTCACTACAGCACTTGGGGTCTTCTTTGTGGCACGTGGGCTCTCTAGTTGGAGTGTGCAGACTCCAGAATGTGTGGGCTGTGTAGTTGCAGCACATGGGCTCTCTAGTTGTGGCTCCCAGGCTCAGTAATTGCGGTGTGCAGGCTTAGTTGCCGCATGGCCAGTGGGATCTTAGTTCCCTTTTGTTGTTGTTCAGTTGCTAAGTCATGTCTGACTCTTTGTGACCCCATGAACTCCAGCACTACAAGCTTCCCTGTCCTTCATCATCTCCTAGGTTTGCTCAGATTCACGTGTATTGAGTTGATTGTGCAATCTAACCATCTCATCCTCTACAGCCTTTCTCCTTTTGCTTTCCATCTTTCCCAGCATCAGGGAATTTTCCAATATGTCAGCTCTTCCCATTGGGTGGCCAAAGTATTGGAGCTTCAGCTTCAGCATCAGTCCTTCCAGTGAATATTCAGAGTTGATTTCCTTTAGAATTAACTGGTTTGATCTCCGTGCTGTCCAGGGGATTCTAGGAGTCTTCTCTAGCACCACAATTTGGAACCATCAATTCTTTGATGCTCAGCTTTCTTTACAGTCCAAATCACACATCTATGCAGCATCATCTTTTAGGGTTTTAAATAGCTCAGCTGGAATTCCATCACCTCCATTAGCTTTGCTCATAGTAATGCTTCCTAAGGCCCACTTGACTTCACACTCCAGGATGCCTGGCTCTGATTGCATCATCATAGTTATTCCAATTAGCCCTGATATTTCAGTGACTTTACTCAGAAGGACAAGTGAGGAGGGATGAGGATGGAAAAAGCAGGGATCTGAGTTTTTGATTGGTTTCCTCTCTCAGCTTTTAAACTAGGGTGTAAGGCATGTAATACATAGCAAAGGCAAACATTTTCACCAGAACCAGGTTCCCTACAACTGTGATAGAAAGGAAAAGTTACTTTTGTCAGCCCATGACCTCCATGTGGCAGCTCCTCCCAGCACTCCAGGCCTTTGATATATTCCTGCATGCATGCCTGCTAAATCGCTTCACTGTTGTCCACGTCTTTGTGACCCTATGAATTATAGCCCACCAGGCTCCTCTGTCCATGGGATTCTTTAGGCAAGAATACTGGAGTAGGTTGCCATGCCCTCCTGCAGGGGATCTTCTCAACACAGGGGTCAAAGCTGTGTCTCCTGTGCTCCTGCATTGCAGGTAGATTCTTGACCGCTGAGCTGCTGGGAAAGCCTCGGTATGTTCCTACCTCTCCTCAAAATCATTCTTAATTTCTGACTCCAGTTTTTGGGTGGAAAGCTATCTGATTAGGTTATTGCATAATAATGGCAAAAGGAGAGGAATGCTATCAAGATAGGACTGAAGCTCTTTACCCAGTGTTTCAAAGGGAAGAAACGAGCCTTCCAGAAACTGCCGTCTTGTAAAACTCCAAAGTGCAGTATCAAACCAATGGCTTGCGATGATTCAGAAAAGGAAGCAGTGATCACTGGAATAACCTCTTGGGTTTAATAAGTAAAGGATTAGAATGCCTGACTACATGCATACGCTCACAAAGACTGATGGATCTGAAGAAAACTGTAGTGAAATCTTAAGATTTTAGCAGGTATCTGTCGTTTCTCAGGATGCTCCTGAGATACAATGCTGATACACACACACACCTATATTGTTAAGGTGATTAGTAAAGGGATAATCATACTGTGTTTATCTTGCCCAAGTGTGTATCTCTCAGAGATGTGTACTGGAGTACCTATGGGTGAAATTATGTATATCTGAGAGTCATGTTAAATACTGCAGTCACACCAGCAAAAGAAGAGTTTAGTGAAAGGAGATAGGCAACATATTAATAACTGTTGAAACTTGTTTCGTGGAAGTTCATTGTGATATTCTACTTCTGGATATATTAAAAAATGTCCATAATGACAAGTTTAAGTACATACTTCCCATGATAAGATATGAAGAGATAAGAACTAAGGGCAGGGTCTTTGATTAGATGAATTCCCAGTGTTTTAGGAACTCACCATTCCTCCTGATACTTCTTGCTGATAGGCATAAGATAGAGAATTGTTAGTCTTTGTGTAAAAACCAAGTGGGGGAGGGCACAATTATAATAATAAAGAACAGTTTGGCCTCTGCAAACAGGTGGGCTGATGGCTGGGACATCAGACAGCTGCAGCCCTCGCTGCTGAGGTTTGCTGCCAGTGAGTGCCTCAGACAAGTTCACCCAAGAGCCCTCTGGCCACTGCCCTCACAACTCAGGGTTTGCTCTCCAATCTAGATTTCCCTTGTTCAAAATAAGCCTGGAAACACACTGCCTACTGATCACCTATCAATTCCTTGATTAGACTTTGACCCTATATGGGTGTTGCATCAACAAACTACAGGGGAGTGAAAATGAGCTTTATATTCCACTTATTATTCTTTTTCCACCCAAATATGAATATTCCCAACACAAGACCAGAGTCTTTTTTTCAGAGCAGGTGGAATGTTGGAGGGAAGCAAAGAGGGAATTGAGGACTGGGAAGTTGTTATGGGTGTGTCTACCCCAATACTGTTGAGTTCATTTCCTGGTCTTTGCAGTCTCATCTCAGCTTCACCTCCACCACCTAAGTCAGGTGATGAGTATTTTTCTCCTGAAAGATACAATCCTAGTGAGCAGAGAAGCCCTGCTCTCACTCCAGCCCAGTGGTTCTCAACCAGGAATTGGCTTCCCTAGAGGACATCTGGCAAAGTCTGGACTCATTTTTGGTTGTCACAACTAAGGGGAGAAGGTGACTACTGGTATCCAGTGAGTAGAGGTTCGTGACATTGCTACATATCCTGCAATATACAGGTCTCCTCAGCAACAAAGAATAACTGTCCAGTCCAAATGTTACCAGCGCCAAGGTTGAGAAAGTCTTCTCACCCTCACTGCAATACCTCGAACACCTAACTATGCTCTTTCTTTAAACAGCAAATTGGATGATATCACCCTATTGCTTAAAACTTTTCAATGGTCTTCCATTCTTAGTATGAAGATTCAAAACAAACAAAAATCCTTAGCTCCTTGAACCTTCCTGACCTGACACCCACCATCCCTGTTTTCTTATATTCCTTGCAGTAACCAAACTAACTTTACTCCTTTTTTTCCCCTAACACATGTTATTCCCTCTTATAAATCAATTCCCTCCCTCTTATCAGACTCTCTCCCTCTTGTCTGCTCACTGCTGCCTTCTAATCCTCTAGGAGACCTTAGCTTGGAGATGACTCCATCAGAGACTCCCTCCATGACCACCGAGCTGTCAGCAGTCTGAGATGGGAGGCCACATGGAGAGAGAAACCAGGCCACTCCAGGTCCTCCAGCCATCCTGGCTCAGCCCACAGTGGAAGTGAGGCCCGTCTGGACACCCAGTGCCAGCTGGGCTCCCAACTGTAGGCAGGCCTGTAAGTGAGTCCAGGAGGCTGGCAACAATACTGCCTCATCAACGTCAAACTATACTGAGTAATAAATAAGTGACCACTGCTTTAGGCCACTTGTATCTTGGGTGATTTATGTAGTGATAAACAGCACATTCATTCTCCCTGATATATTCCTGACTATGCAATAAAGAGAGCTCCCTGATACTGTGGGGAATTCCCCCCTCACCTCCTGCTTTGTCCCCTTCACAGGACTGCTGATGCTATGGGAAATTCTCCCTTCACCTCCTGCTCTGTCCCCTTTACAGGACTGCTTTCAGGACCTGAGTTTCTGAGTCACAATCTGCTTGACAGGATGACGTTCTCTCCCCAGTAGGTCAGTGAGTAGAGGTGGGGAAACTGTTCCACTTTCCATCTTACCATCCTGTGCATCAGCCTTCCTGAAACTGCCGTCCTGCCCTGGACAGGGGTGTTCTCCTTTAGTTAACTCATGAGTTGGGATAAAGTCAAAAGGGTATTTATTTTATTGCAGAAGGGAAATGGCTTAAGATTTTGACAGCCTGTCTTTTCCCAGATTCTAAAAGGGAAATCACTGTAAAGAACTGAACTCTTAGCAAAATGTTCCCTTTTATGGGAACTCCTCAGGGCAACACCATTGCTCTTGCTCCTGGTTTTTTTTTTTACTGAGGTCTCTCCTTCCACTCTCTTCACCTCAATCTCTACCTGCCTCCTGCAGATGACCCATCCTCATAGGAAAACCTCATATCCATGAAGTTCTCATCACCCAAATCAGACTTCACTTCCCTGTCCAGTCACCAAGTCTCAAGTCTTAATCACTCACCCAGTATAGAGTGACAGGGGTGTTTCCTGGGGCTCAGGTCAGTAGGGTGTGAGCATCTAAAGGAGAAAACACTCTGATGTTGTTTGCTCCTGGGTCTATTTTGAGGCTGGGTCTCCTGGACAATGCATTTCCTTCAAGATTCTCACCTTGGAGAGTTTTCCGGGTCTCAGGTTTTTTAAGTCTTTGACCTGATAGAACAAGAAGGTCCCTGGTGGTTCAGATGGTAAAGAATTCACCTGCAGTGCAAGAGACTTGGGTTTGATCCTGAATTGGGAAAATACCCTGAAGGAGGGCATGGCAACCCACTCCAGTGTTCTTGCCTAGAGAATCAGAGGAGGAATCAGAGAGAAATCATGTCCTCCTCCATGGACAGAGGAGCCTGGCGGGCTACAACCTATGGGATCACAAAGAGTTGTACACGACGACTGAGTGGCTGAGCACATAACTCTTACCTAGTTTCCACCAGAAGGGGAGGCACAAATTTCCAAGAGTAAATATCACTTTTCCAGGTAAGAATTCAGGCCACACTTTTAAGAAACAAATAATTTTCTCAATTAGTCTGGTGCTTCTCCATCATCTAGGTCTCTAGGAGAATCACACACCATTGTTGGACCAAAAGTGTTAGTCAGTCAGCTGTATCAGACTCTTTGCAACCCCATGGATTGTAGCCTGCCAGCCTCCTCTGTCCATGGGATTTCCCAGGCAAGAACATTGGAGTGGATTGCCGTTTTCTCCTCCAGGGATCTTCTTGACCCAGGGATCAAGAGCAAGTTTCCTGCATTGGCAGGAGAGTTCTTTACTGCTGAGCCACCCTGGAAGCCCCTCTGCCAGATATGACTCATGCTAATAGAATGTGCTTTAGAGTACACACTCTCTTCTAAAAGCCTTCTATGGGGCTGCTGTATGTGGTTTCTGTTAGCTGGCGGGGGGTTGGGGGGTGGAGTGGGGCAGTATTCTTGTGGGGTAGGCTCAGTTGTGCTGCCCATGCCTCCAGATCTCAGAGCCTGGAGCAGCGTCTCTGCACACAGCCCCCTCACTGCCCCTTGAATCACAGTGCTGGGCCCACCATCTCTGCACATGGCCCTTGGAGCTAAGATGTTGGCACAGCCATTTTGCACCAGGGAGTCTTCTCTGAAGGACCAGGTTGGAGGCCTCTGCATGAAACATTCTGTGAGCATGAAACTCAACTAAGCACAAAGGAAAAGAAAAAATGTTAGATTTTATTTTATTACTCAGATTCTACTTTTCCTTTCAGAGAATTGTTGGTGGGCTTTGTTGGTGACTGTTTCATCACAGCCTGGCTTCCTGGAATATTAGGGGCACCATCTTACCTTTAATGACTATTTCCTTTGTTACCTGTGGAGATGAGAAAGAGAGCAATTTCTTCCATGTGCCTGAAGGTCCAAAAAGGGGAGGCATTGATATAATCAATTCTGTTTGGTTTGTTGGTTTTTTGCCCATAAGGTAACTCCCTCTTGGCTGAAGTTTGATGTTGCTTCTGAAATAAGTGGAAGTTCATGGTGCCCCTCATTCAAAGAAGACAACTGGGTATTGTTTAATTGGGAAAGGGATGGGTCTAGGCATCAGAGTGCATGGAAAACCAGGTCTGGACTCCCAGGTGACAGGCTAGGATGTGTTGGTCACTATGGAAAGAGTGTGTCTATGCTTGTGAGATGGGAAGGGGGGCACAATTGTTAAAAGAATAAGAAGGAGGCACAGATATTGAGAAAAGCTAGATCCAATTAAAAACTGGCTCAAACCAGCTAAAATTAAGGTGGTGTTGAGCACAATCTGGTCCTGGACCTCTAACTCATTACAGTTTCATTATAACACTAAAAATCAGTCTCCTCACACTGTGATAGGTGCTGTGATAGTTACAAAGCTTACCATAAAAGGCCAAAAAGTGATAGCAAAAGCAGGGGGATGGGGGGGGGGGCTGCTTGCCACTCAAAAGCCAATAAAGAGGCCAGGTTAGTGGAAAGGAAAGCTTGCTTTATTTTGGATGCCAGCAATGGGTGGGGGGTGGTAGGGTAGATGGTTGTCCAAAGGCTGACTCCCCTCTCTGGTGACAATCAGTGGGAAAGAGCTTTTATAGACAGGGAGAGGGCTATGCGCACAACAGTCGAGTCAACTCTGTCAGTCATTTTGAAATTGGTCATCAACGGTCTGATGAGTTTCATCTTGATTATTTTAAGTACAGTTAATTTTTAGCTCCATTTCTTGAGATCATTTCTCAGAATTGTGGCAGCTGATGTCATGGCTACAGTCCAGTCATTATGTAGTCCTTGTACATGATGGGGGTTTCAGTACCTATAAGACTTCACAGGATATGGCTCAGAATATTATCTATAGCCCTTGAAAAAGAACTAAGTATCCTTGACTATGCTTAATGACTCCATTATTATTATTTGGTCTCCTTTGACTGTTTGCCTTTGTTTCTGTATGTTCTCACTTCTCTAATTAAACTATTATTTGACTAAAGGTTTTCCACAGAAAAAAAGACAGGCAGAGGACATGGGATGAAAGGACCATAGGGTCTTGCTCTGTTTCAAAAGTGTGCAGTGGATCAATTCTTGAAAATCCCCATCCCTTCTCCAGAATAGCAAGAATATTCCACCCACTCATTATCACATTAAATTACCCAGCCCATGAAAACTCGCAACCCTGTACCCTGGATCCTCTTCTGAGAAGGTCCACATTCTGATTATGGAATGTGTATTTCCCTGAATAAGTCCATTTCCCCTCTACTTCCACTTGCTCTTCAGTTCTTTCCTGCATGAAGCCAAGGACCCTCAATTGGAAGCTGGTCCCAAGTACTCCCATGTCTCCCAGGAAGAGATATCTCCTTCTCCTGCACCACTTATAATGTGGAGGATAAAGAATGGGGATTACAGATCTAAACTGATTATAAAGCAGATAATCTAGATTTAGAAAAACTTCTTATTTATCTCCCTCATGTATCCTAAACTTTAGCAAAGTCTAGTTTCTGCTTTCTGGGATAAATATTTTTAACATGTATTTTGTTTGTGGAGGGAGGTGGGAGGGGAGTTCTGGAAGAGGAACACATGTATACCCATGGCAGATTCATGTCAATGTATGGCAAAACCAACACAATAATGTAAAGAAAATAAATAAAATAACTAAAATAATAAAATCAACTCTGCTATGGAATTTTATTTTATTTTATTTACATTATCGTGTTGGTTTTGCCATACATTGACATGAATCTCCCATGGGTATACATGTGTTCCCCTTCCAGAACCCCCCATCCACCTCCCTCACAATTCCATCTCTTTGGGTCATCCCAGTGCACCGGCCCTGAGCACCCTGTATCAAGCATCAAACCTGGGCTGGCGATTCATTTCACATATGATAATTTACATGTTTCAATGCTGTTCTCCCATATCATCCCACCCTTGCCCTCTCCCATAGAGTCCAAAAGACTGTTCTATACATCTGCATCTCTTTTGCTGTCTCACATACAGGGTTCTCATTACCATCTTTCTAAATTCCATATATATACATTAGTACACTGTATTGTTGTTTTTCCTTCTGGCTTACTTCACTCTGTATAATAGGCTCCAGTTTCGTCCACCTCAGTAGAACTGATTCAAATGAATTATTTTTAATGGCTGAGTAATATTCCATTGTGTATATGTACCACTGCTTTCTTATCCATTCATCTGTTGATGGACATCTAGGTTACTTCCATATCCTGGCTATTGTAAACAATGTGGCGATGAACATTGGGGTACATGTGTCTCTTTCAATTCTGGTTTCCTCGGTGTGTATGCCCAGCTGTGGGATTGCTAGGTCATATGGCAGTTCTATTTGCAGTTTTTTAAGGAATCACCACACTGTTCTCCATAGTAGCTGTACTAGTTTGCATTCCCACCAACAGTGTAAGAGGGTTCCCTTTTCTCCACATCCTCTCCAGCATTTATTGCTTGTAGACTTTTGGATGGCAGCCATTCTGACTGGTGTAAAGTGGTACCTCATTTTGGTTTTGATTTTCATTTCTCTGATAATGAGTGATGTTGAGCATCTTTTCATGTGTTTGTTAGCCATTTTTATGTCTTCTTTAGAGAAATGTCTGTTTAGTTCTTTGGCCCACTTTTTGGTTGGGTCGTTTATTTTTCTGGAATTGAGCTGCAGGAAGTGCTTGTATATTTTTGAGACTAATTATTTGTCCATTGCTTCATTTGCTATTATTTTCTCCCATTCTGAAGGCTGCTTAGAATTTTCTTTGTTGTGCAAAAGCTTTTAATTTTAATTAGGTCCCATTTGTTTGTTTTTGCTTTTATTTCCAATATTCTGGGAGGTGAGTCATAGAGGATCCCACTTTGGTTTATGTCGGAGAGTGTTTTTCCTATGTTTTCCTCTAGGAGTTTTATAGTTTCTGGTCTTATGTTTAGATCTTTGATCCATTTTGAGTTTATTTTTGTGTATGGTGTTAGAAAGTGTTCTAGTTTCATTCTTTTACAAGTGGCTATCCAGTTTTCCCAGCACCACTTGTTAAGGAGATTGTCTTTTCTCCATTGTATATTCTTGCCTCCTTTTGTCAAAGATAAGGTGTCCATAGATGCATGGATTAATCTCTGGGCTTTCTATTCTGTTCCATTGATCTGTATTTCTGTCTTTGTGCCAGGACCATACTGTCTTGATGACTGTGGCTTTGTAGTATAGCCTAAATTCAGGTAGGTTGATTCCTCCAGTTCCATTCATCTTTCTCAAGATTGCTTGGGCTATTCAAGGTTTTTTGTATTTCCATACAAATTGTGAAATTATTTGTTCTAATTCTCTGAAAAAGACCTCTGGTATCTTGATAGGAATTGCATTGCATCTATAGGTTGCTCTGGTATACTATACTATACTATACTATTGCTATAGTATACTCATTTTCACTATATTGATTCTTCCAATCCATGAACACGATATATTTACCCATCTATTTGTGTCCTCTTTGATTTCTTTCATCAGTGTTTTATAGTTTTTGATATATAGGTCTTTTGTTTCTTTAGGTAGATATACTCCTAAGTATTTTATTCTTTTTGTTTCAATGGTGAACGGAATTGTTTCCTTAATTTCTCTTTATGTTTTCTCATTGTTAGTGTATAGGAATGCAAGGGATTTCTGTGTGTTGATTTTATATCCTGCAGCTTTACTATATTCATTCATTAGCTTCAGTAATTTTTTGGTAGTCTTTAGGGTTTTCTACGTAGAGGATCATGTCATCTGCCAACAGAGTTTTACTTCTTCTTTTCCAATCAGGATTCCTTTGATTTCTTTTTCTGCTCTGATTGCTGTGGCCAAGACTTCCAAAACTATGTTGAATAGTAGTGGTGAGAGTGGGCACCTTTGTCTTGCTCCTGACTTTAGGGGAAATGCTTTCGACACATCTCACTTTGGACCAGATGCATTTCAAGTTCTCAAAATTATCATGTAGATAGTGCTACCTTATGGAATAACCCAGGGTTTATAGTATTATCTAGGACTTCTTTGGGTTCATGCAAACTAAGTCACTTCAGTCTTGTTGACCTTTTGTGACAGCATGGACCATAGCTCGCCAGGCTCCTTTGCCTATGGGATTCTCCAGGCAAGAATACTGGAGTCGGTTGCCATTTCTCGGGAGTGAATATATTTTTCAGTAATTAGAAGGATGTTTCTGGTAAGTGTCATAGGTTGGGTTTCCTAGTAGCAGACTATAGGAAGGATTTGAGTAGAAGTAGTTTATTTTGGAAGTCATCCCAGGAAAACATCTGTAGGGAGTGAAGAAATAAAGACAGAGAAGGGAAGGAAGCCAATGAAAACTCTGTTAACAAGTCACTGCTTAGGCAACTGGACTCTTTCCTGAGACCTGGGAGACAGAATTGTTCCAACTCACTAGCAAGAGCACTGGGGCATTTATCTGCCAACTCTCCATCCATCATTGGTTGAGGGTTGAATAGCGGGGTTTGGGTTTGCCTTGCATATGGCCCCACTGTGCTGCCATAGCCAGAAAAAGGCCCTTCAGCAGAGAGTTGCAGATAAGCAATGAGCTTAGTCCTGGAGAAGAGTCAGAGGACGCAAGCTGCAAAGTGACAGCTTCTGCTCCAGCAGGTCCCATAATCTAAGGAGGGATCCTGTTAGCCTCAGGAACCCCAGAGCCTTGATACCACCAAGACTCTGATTTATACCATTGTGCTGTTCACTTATACATCCCTAACTCCTAGGACAGTTCTTGACACACAGTAGATGTTTAATAAATAGTTGCTCAATGTATGACTTTCATCTGGGTTGCTGGTTTACTCTTTCTGCCCTCTTCATGTGAATGGGAGACATGGATACCAGCAATTATGGGTATAATAATTCCTTATAACTCCCTAATGAGAAAGGAAAGAGAGGTTTTCTCTTTCTAGTGCCAGTAAAAAGAAAATAAAACAAAACTAAAAAAACAACTCCCCCCACCCCCACACACAACATTCTCAAGGAAGAAAGCCAGTCAGCCTGGTATGGGCCACGAGGTTATCTCCAGGCCAAACCCTTTGGAAATGGATGTGGCATATTATGATTGGCTAGATTTGAGTTGGATGCTGATTATATTACACGTTAGAGACGTGATTATATTACTAGAAAGTTGAATGGCAAATAAATTGTCCGCCTATTCAGAACTGTGGATTCTCACAGGATCATTCTTAAATTGTAACCATCATTTGTCCTAGAGGACCAGTATTGTCTCAGCTGAAACATTCTGGTACTGCTTTTACACCTACTGCATATTTAACACTGGATGCTTTGACTATTTGACAGAGATCCTGTAGAACATATAATAATTTATAGTTTGCACAGGTACAAATTTACATTATGTGTCCCTGAGGTCTTTTGGGAAATTAATCCTCATTTCCAACAAAATTGAATCTCTTCTTAGATGTCTTATCATCCTCACTAGAGACAATGACTGATTTTATTAACCCAGCATAATAATTTCAGTGTTCATCCAGGTTGTAGCCTGTATCAGTATATGTGTCTTGCTAAGTATTATTTCGTTGTACATAATTCCATGTTTTATTTATCCATTCATCAGTTAATGTGTACTTGGTTCTCTCAGCCCCCAATAGCGTTTTGGTTTTTATGAATTATGGTGCTACAACATTTATAAGTGGGATTCCCAGGTAGCTCAGTGGTAAAAAAAAGAAAAAAAATTTGCCTGCAATGTAGGAGATGAGAGAGACATGGGTTCAATCCCTGGGTTGGAAGATCCCCTGGAGGAGGAAATGGCAACTCACTCTAGTATGCTTGGCTGAACAATCCCATGTATAGAGCAGACTGGAGGGCTGCAGTCCTTGGGGTTGCCAAGAGTTGGATACTACTGAGTGACTGAACATGCACGCAACATTTATAAGTACGTTTTCATATGGACATATGTTTTCCTTTATCTTGGACAGACAACTACAAATAGAATTTCTTGGTTCTATGGTAACTTTGGGGCTGTTCAGTTGAGTTCAGTTGCTCAGTCATGTCCGACTCTCTGCGACCCCATTAACTGCAGCATTCTAGGCTTCCCTGTCCATCACCAATTCCTGCAGCTTGTTCAAACTCATGTCCATTGAGTCAGTGATACCATCCAACCATCTCATCCTCTGTCATCCCCTTCTTCTCCTGCCTTCAATCTTTCCCAGCATCAGGGTCTTTTCTAATGAGTCAGTTCTTCACATCAACTGGACAAAGTGTTGGAATTTCAGCTTCAGCATCAGTCCTTCTGATGAATATTCAGGACTGATTTCCTTTAGGATGGACTGAATTGATCTCCTTGCAGTCCAAGGGACTCTCAAGAGTCCTCTCCAACACCACAGTTCAAAAGCAACAATTCTTTGGTGCTCAGCTTTCTTTATAGTCCAACTCTCACATCCACACATGACTACTGGAAAAATTTCCAGTTATGGAAAAGTCCATAACTTTGACTAAATGGGCCTTTATTAGCAAAGTAATGTCTCTGCTTTTTAATATGCCGTCTAAGTTGGTCACAGCTTGTCTTCTAAGGAGTAAGTGACTTCTAATATCATGGCTGCAGTCACCATCTGCAGTGATTTTGGAGCCCAAGAAAATAAAGTCTTTCACTGTTTCCATTGTTTCCCCATCTATTTGCCATGAAGTGATGGGACTGGATGCCATGATATTCATTTTTTTGAATGTTGAGTTTTAAGCCAGCTTTTCACTCTCATTTCACTTTCATCAAGAAGCTCTTCAGTTCCTTTTCACTTTCTGCCATAAGGGTGGTGTCATCTGCATATCTGAGGTTATGGATATTTCTCCGGGCAATCTTGATTCCAGCTGTTGTGCTTCATCCAGCCCGGCATTTCACTATTTTACATTTCTACCATCAGTATATGAAGATTCCAATTTCTCTTCATTCTCTCTGTCACTTGTTTTAGTATAGCTAGCTATAGTAATGAACCATTTTAGATCAGTAAATAAGTATAAACAAAGGTGTTAATGACATCTTCCCCATGTTTGTACGCTCTGTGCCTGGCCTAGTGGTCAAACTCCTAGAAACACATTCACTAAATATCTATTTGATGAATGAAATAAAGGAACAAACAGATTTTTATTTTTATGCTGTCTTAGGTTTTAGTTTTTACGAAGAGCATTCATAAATTCTGAGGCTTAAAATTATACTGCAGGAAGTAGAAAGAGTGGGAATTTCCCATTTGTAGATCTGAAAACAGGTCAGAAAGGTTAGGTAATAAGTAAACCATCTAAATCTCTGGTCCTCTGGCTCCAGATCCAGTCTTCTCTGTACAATTCAATACTGGTTTTCAATATCTTTTCTAAATACCATATTAGTTTATGTTCAGAAAAGGATATAGCAGAAGCTGAAGGGACTGAGTGCACTTGGCAGTTTGGAGATGGCACGGCTGAAGGCGACTTAGCAGCAGCAGATGGCTGATTATGGTCCTGAGATAGTTGTGGGGACTGGAGAGAACAGTCTGGGGCAGCCTGACAGGAAGGTCACTAGACTTCCAACCTCAGCAACCAATTCTTTCATTTTTGAAGTAGAACTAGCAGCTGAGTGTTTACAGCACTGGAAAATGTAGGGAATAGAAAATCAGGTGAGGTCTAGTAACACATTTTGGATTGCATTATCTGAGAGAGAACTAACACCAAAAAGGTAGGTAATTGAAAAATTACAATTTTCAGCTCTAATTATTTTCTTTTTTTGCAACAGAAAATTTCAAACATGCATGAAATATCAAGAAAATAGTATAATAAATTCTCATCATGCTCATCATTAGAAAATTATGAACACCTTCCTATATGTTTGACTCATTAAAAAAAAAGTTTAAACACATTAAGGGTTTCTTTAAAATTGATTTCCCCTCCAGCATGAAGGTATAATTTACAATCAAATATTATGTATATTTAGATGTTCAACATGATGACTTGATATACATATACATTGTGAAATATTCATCACAACCAAGCCAATCACCACATCCATCACTTTACACTTTTCCTATTTTCCTTTTTTTCTTTTTTATGTTGAGAACACCAAGATCTACTCTGTTAGCAAATTAAAAGTACACAGTACAATATTATCACATTGCTATACACCAGTTGTTCAGAACTTACTCATCTTGCATAACTGAAGCTAAAAGATGTCATTAATAACACCATTTCAGCCAAGGTACCTGGAAAATTATCAAAGGATAATATGGTGATCTTGTTGTAAGCACATAAATTTTGATCTTTCTTCATTTAGGGTAGATGGGAAAGAGAAACTGCTGAGCTGGTAACTAAACACTTATGAGTAGGAACCCAAGATTTTGTTCATTCAGTCCTGCAGTCATTCATTCATTCATTCACACAGCATATTCTAGGCACTTTTCACATACACTGTCCATCCACCTGTGAGACAACCATGCTGAACACCAACTTGGGTCCAAGACCTTGGACAAGTGCTGTCCTTGAGCCTCATCTTTATCTGTTCAGTAGGGATAATACTTTCTTGGACAGGGCATTGTTAGAGTTGAAAGTGAGGTAAGGTCCCCAGAAATGTGCATATGTATTTTGTGACCTATGCCACAGTTATTTGTCTAGGCCCTGAGCACAGGATGAAAGAAATCAGGAGGCAGTCTCTCTTGCCCCAAATCCCCCTTTCTCAATCTAAGACGGAAGCAATAAGCTCACAGAGGTTCCCTCACAATGCAACATGTGAGATGCCACAGGACATCTCATGTGGGCTGTTCATGCCTTCTGCCAGCTTTCTCCAGGCCTTCCCTGCAGCCCATGGGGAGCTTTGGAGCAGCAGAGGAGGGCAGAGCCTGAACCTCCCCTCTTCGCCTTCTGGTGAGTGCCTGGGCTCAAGACAGAATTTCAGCGGAGTTTGCAGCCAGATGGGATCATCGGAGCTGGTTTGTTCCTGCTGGGCAGTCCTCCTACCCTCCACCATCACAGAGCTGCCTCCCACTTGCACGCGGCTCCTGGGAGCTTTGGCCTGACTGCCTCTTCGTCCTGCAGTCCCACACAAGGCCTTACTTCTCCCAGACCTGTAACGTCAACGCAGAGCCGGTGACCCGAGGTGACCCGGGAGATTGCGCAGTCGGGGGAGGCGGAGACCCAGCGGGCTGTGAGTGCCCCACCCTCAGAGCAGTGGTAGCCTTACCGCTGCCGGAGTAGCGCAGTGCCCTCCACGCCCGCCCCTGGCCAGCACGATTCTCCTGCTGTACCCGAAGGTGAAGCCCAACGCGCTGCAGAAAGCAAACCTCTGCTCGCGCGGGTGTTCTTCTAGTGAGTGCAGCACCCCCCCACCCCCCCACCCCCAACCCCCGCCACACACCCTTCCCCCAGGGCTGTGATACGCGGCAGTCACCGGGCGCTCCGCTGCCCGCACCTTTCAGAAATGAGGGTGTACCCTCCCAACGCTGGCCTGTTCTCCTCTGCACCCTTGCATGCAGGGCATGTCAGGGGCGGGGCCAGGCGGGAGCAGGGCTAGGGAGGTGGACCGGAAACCTGGTGGCGGAGGTACAGGGTCTCCTTGCTTTGCTGTCGGCAGGCCCCCCCCCCCCCCCCCCCCCCAGAGCCAGTGGGAAAATGCACCGCACACCCCGCCTCTACGCTTACTTGCTTCTCCTGAAGGCTCAGGAATTCCCAATTCTGAATTCACAAGCCCCTACCCCCACTCCCATCCCACCCCGCCCACGTCCCCAGCCCCAAGCAAGCAGTTTATGAGCAGCTTCCTTTAGTGCCCTGGACCATTGCCACCTTTCAATATCGTCCCACCTTTTCCTGTGTGAGAGCTTCCCTGGTGTCTCAGATGGTAAAGAGTCTGCCTGCAAAGAGGGAGACCCGGTTCGATCCCTGGGTCGGGAAGTTCCCCTGGAGAAGGAAATGACAACCCACTCCAGTGTTCTTGCCTGGGGAATTCCATGAATGGAGGAGCCTGCCAGACTATAGTCCACGGGGTTGCAAAGAGTTGGACTCTCCTGAGCGACTTCACTTACTTTCCCACTTGCCCTATGTGACGGTATGTTCCAGCTCCACTGGGTTCCCTCTGTCTCTGTGTCTATGACCATGTATTTCCTTCCCTCTCCCTTTCTCCCTGTGCAGCTCTCACTGTATGACCTGGTACCTAGTTGGGGCAAATTTCATGTGGGTAAAAAATGAAATGTTTTTTTATTTAATGAATGGGAACACTATTCTTGAACACATTTTGCTTTTGTCTGGGTACAGAGCCAGGACTGAAGTGTGTATTTGACCAGCCCCTTTCCTTACTGTGAAAATCTCTGCTTCCACCTTTGAGAGTCACCCTAGGGATGGGGTCTCTGAAGCCTATGGAGTCTTATCTGCATCTCTAGCCTTCTGAGAAACAGTGCATGGTCTTGCCCAGGAGTCCTTTGGTCCTGAAACTACAGAAGGGTCCCTGAGCTGGGAGGAAACACACAAATGAAAAGTGCCTCAGAGAGGTGAAGCTCTTAACTGAAGTTTTCCATCTACTAGCTGGGAGCACTAACTAGGTAGACCTCAACCTTTGGGCTTTAATTACACTTGGATAAAAACTAGAGTTTTTGTTTCTGGACCCTAACCCATTTATCTTTCACCCAAATTCTGATATTTCTTTATTTTATTGAACAAGCTGGGGGTCTCCAGGAATTGGGAGCTCCTATGCTTGTTCTGATGGTGGTTTATACAGTGTGTGTAGCTTCATCTGTTGGCCATGTGGTGGCCCTTAAGAAAGAGGGGGCTAAAGGAAGGAATATGGGTGTAGTTACTGTAAATAATAATAAAGTAGGAAAAATTCTCCTTAACTTCAGACAGGGAAAGGAACTCTCCAAATACCTTGTGTTTGTGGACTTTCAAAATGTATGTGTCATTGATTTGGGTAGGCACCCATTTCCGGTTTTCCTGCTTCAGTGAAAGGCACTTACCTCTTATTTTATACCTGAAGGCACTGAAACAGAGAGGTTGACTAAGTTGCTGTTAAGTTACTTAAGTAACTTACTGTTACTTAACAGTAAGTTAAGTACTTACAGTTAAACAGCCAGTAAGTAATGGAACAGGATCCCAATTAAGCAGTCTGGCTCTGAAGTCTTGTGTTCCTTGTATGTGTAACTAATGACACCAAATTGGTCTCCTGGACTTATGCTGGGCTCCTAGCCCAGGCTAAGACCCCTTATCTTGGCTGAAGAGATTGTTTTTCCACTTGGATTCCCACAGCCAATAACTAAATCAACAATGAGACTGGAACAGCACAAGCTTTATTCAATGGCTGAATAATGGAGACAGAGAACTTCGTTCACAAATCAACTTCTCAACCCAATTTGGATCAAGGTAAAAGTGAGGAAACTGTATCAGGAGATGGAAGAATATTCATGACTTACCTGAGAACAGGGGTGTGATTTGGACCTGAAACTGAGGCAACACTCCTTTTTTAATCCTTGTGTGGGTTGTTGTTGTGGCCATTATCAACTGTCATGGCACAGGTGAGTATGTCATTTAGCATACTAATATATTACAGTGAATGCATAATGAGGCTCAGGGTCTACAGGAGGTTAGGTCTTCCACCATTTGGGTCTAACTAGTTCTAACCATTTTTATTTTTTTCTATGACTTCTTCCTCTTATATTTGAACCTGAGACTCAGATAAGAGCAGGTGGTTTCCATTTGATGGAAGGGCAGAGATAAAATTCTGGGACAAGAATCTGGTAAGAATTCCTCCCTTTTTACGGCTTGCTCCTCAAGCAGTAAAAGGGACTTTGAAAGGGTGAAGGTCAATCTTCTGAAACTCTTTTCTGCTGTGCATGGGCATTATTGTATGTTGGGTTTAAAGGAACAGAAGTTTTCCTGACTCAGCTAAGATAAATCTGATTATCACCTGGCTGAAGTTCCAGTTGTTCACATCCCTGGGTAAAGATTATCTGCAGTTTAATTGCCTCAGTTCTCCAAGAGATAAAATGAATGAGGCAACTGAGGATACACAGACCAAAGAGCAAGAGATGGAGAATAACTGTAAGGGGTCTTAACAATGGCAGAAGCCCAGAGAAACTGGGATCACTGTTTTGATACTGTCTGAAATCTGTTCAGTCAGGCCCTTCTTGTTCTGAGTATTTAACCATGTGGCTTTCTCTCTCTCTTTCTTTGAATTTTTATTGGAGTATAGTTGATTTACAATGTGTTAGTTTCTGCTGTACAACAAAGTGAATCAGTTATACATATATCCACTCTTTTTTAGATTCTTTTCCTATGTAGGCCATTACAGACTATAGAATAGAGTTCTCTGTGCTATACAGTAGGTCCTTATTATCTATTTTATATATTGTAGTGTGTATATGTCAATCCCAGTGTCCCAACTTGTTCGTCCTCTCACCCCTTGATAACCATAATTTTTTTTTTACATCTGTGACTCCACTTCTATTTTGTAAAGAGTTCATCTGTAGCCTTCACTTACATTCCACATATAAGCGATATCATATATTTGCTTTTCTTTATGTGGAAGCAGCTTTCTCTAACAGTTGGGTTACACTATGTTCTAGCTGACTACTCACCTTAACATAGAAACAACAGGAAATAGTTTCAAGGGCACGATTTCCTCCTTGATCAGCCAGCAGGTGATCAGGAGCTATGCAGTGGTCATGTGTAATGTGGGCCAGAGACCCAGTGAAGATTTCATCTTTCTAAAGTTGGAACCAGGTTCTGTAGTGACCCAGGCCACTGTTCAAGTGACTTTTTTTTTAATAGTTTTGGCTTTATAAATTGTCCCTTCTGCTGGGCTCACCAAGGCCGCTACAAGGGTGACAACTCCTTCTATTCCAGTCCAGCTCCCTCCTGAATGAATGGCTCCATTTGGATGGGAGGTGCAGTGAGCATAGTTAAAATCTGAATGTAATCTGTATCAGTGTACACACCTCCTATACCCTAGTGTCCACTGGTAGAGTTTTCTTTGAGACACTTTGAGGCCCAACCATGTGTGGTCCTTGCCACAGAGGCCTTGAGGAAAATACATCCCTCAAGGGGGGCACACTGTCTTTGGGTTTTCCTGAGTCATCTTTAGGCTAATGGTGGCACCCTTCCATCCAGATTACTGTCTCCATAGCTAGACCTCCCTCCCTCCCCAGGTTTATTTGGGTATGAACCTGTTACCAGAGCCCTTGGATATGGTGGAGAGCTCATATTGGAAAGCTTGGTTGGGCCCCCAGAAAACAGGGATTTGATTAACACATACACATACATTTTGCTTGGGTGGGGTGGCAGTGGGGGTTACCTTGATGTCCCTGGGCAGAAGCCTGGGCATGGAGAAAATGAACTGTAGGTTGGTGATGTTGTCAGCTATTAGTGGAGTTCCCTGGAAGTTTGGGGGCTATATTTATCCCCTGACTGAGACTGAAGGTGGCAAATCCCACACTCGGTAAAATTCCAACCCTTATGAAAATCTTGTGTTACATTTTAAAAGATATTTGTCTACCAGGAAGTGATAACAGGGAGGACTATAAGAAGAATCAGCTTATGCATTTTAGTTGGAAAGATGTTATTTATCTTTAGGATATCTTGTGAAAGTCAGGGTCAGAAAGAGACTTTCCTGATGGGACTCTAAGGAGGTCAGGGTCCAGAGCCTGTTTGACTCAGGGTGATTTTTTTAATTGTAAATTAATTATTTATAACCATGATTCCCTGTAAAATTTCCTTTGTGTTATCAGCTGAAACTCAAGAGATCTTGAGACCATAAGGGTGCAACTTATGTGAATATAACTGGAGATATTCTTAAGTCTGATGGGTTTTCCTGATAGCTCAGTGGTGAAGAATCCACTTGCCAATGCAGGAGACACGGGTTTGATCCTTGGGTCAAGATCCCTAGAAGAAGGAAATGGTAACCCAGTCCAATATTCTTGCCTAAGAAAATCCATGGATAGAGGAGCTTGGCATGCTGCAGTCCATGGGGTCACAGAGTGGGACATGACTTAGCAACTAAACAGCAACAACAAAATCCTTGAGTCTGATACAGTTCAGAAAATTTAAGTCCTTGGTAATGTAAGTACATATCTACAGCCTTATCCACAATGGCCATTCAGCTCTATTCTGTGTTCCTGAGCCAGGGTAATTTTATTTTGATTTCTAAATGTATTTTTCTTAATAATTAAAGAAGATGTACAATGTATGTTCAATAGACCACAAAGAGGGTATTTTAGTTAAGTTATATTGTTTGTAAGCCAGAGTGACTTACTTACACCTCAATATATGTGTGTTTTATAAAGATCCCCTGGAGAAGGGAAAGGCTATCCACTCCAGTATTCTGGCCTGGAGAACTCCATGGACTGTATAGTCCATGGAATCCAGAAGAGTTGGACATGACTGAATGACTTTTACTTCACTTCACTTTACTTCAACCATATGTATAATTTTCCCCCCACATCTTTGTATATTTAAAATGTAGCCTTTTTTCTTTTTTTTTACAAAATCCTTGAATATAGGATTCTAATTAGACAGAGATGTGTAGTTTGGATATATGTCGCTCTCCTTTTAATGTTTCACAGGTGGCTAAACCCCTTGTTTAAAATTGATCGCAAACAGAAATTAGAAAAAGATGACATGTTCTCAGTGCTTCCAGAAGATCGCTCCCAGTGCCTGGAAGAAGAGCTACAAGGGTGAGCACAGACATCAGGGAGCAGGGGAGGGAGAGGGAGAATTTCCACATGGGGCTAAAGGTTTTTTTGGGGGGGTCTTTGCTTCCTCTGGGTTCTTCTGAGCCTTCTTCCCTGACTCTACACGCTCACCGCCTCAGGCTGACCCCGGGCTTAGCCCACTTTGGAGGCTGGGGGAGCCCGTGTTCCCTGTGCATCTGTGGACGTGGAGAGAGCCTGAAGCCACGGCCCTGGAGGCCGAGCTCTGTCCTGGAGGTGGGGCCCCTGGAGGAGGGTGTCTGCCCTCCTGAGCTACTCGTGACCCTGTGAATCCAGCACAGCTTGGTAGGAACTTGTTTACAGAATCTGGGACTTTTCCCTCAAAAAAATCTGGTGCTTCAGTCTGCACTGCTCAGCTTCCAGGAGCCTCGTGAGCAGTTAGCCAGCATCTATGCGGCAACCCCAGAGCAGTCTGTAGTAAAGGCTTGTCTCCCACTCTGTCCTCTTTCCCTTGTTTTACCTGTTGTAGACACACTGTTCTTTACTGGGCTTTGTTTCTCATCACAGGTGCTGGGATCAAGAAGTTGAGAGAGCCAAGAAAGACACACAGGAGACTTCTTTAACAAAAGCAATCATAAAGTGTTACTGGAAATCCTATGTAGCTTTGGGAATGTTAACATTTCTTTAGGTAAAAGCTTTTACATACAGTGCACTGCTTTTCATATGCAGGTCACTCCTGAGATGGATGGGACTGAGGTGGGAAGAGAGGAGAATGGTTTAAGGTCTGAAGGTAAATCTCATCTAGGAATCATGATACGGATGAGTGACTATATTTATCTTTAGAAAGATAATTAAAGGACTGGACCTCTGGGGAATACTGTTTTTCTTTTAACTTATTAAAACACAGTGTAATGGAAGGATAGCACCAGAAAGGAAAGATATTTTATACCATGTTAGAATGTTCTTGGTGCTCAGTATAAATGCTGAGTGATGCTTGACCAAAAGGAGATCCTACAACCTAGAGGAATATGTGTCCTGTAGTTTCGAGGAAGTAAACCTGGAGCCAAACCCAGAATCACGTAAGATATTTTACAGGTGCTCAGCAAATAATTGTTAACTTGCCTAGGGTACATCTGATAAATACTTTCCTAAGAAGGGATCATCTCCTCTCCCCTTCTTGTGGAACAGAACCCGGGGCCCTGAATCTGGGCAGGAGCTGTCAGAGCTCCCAAAAGCATACCCTTCCCTGGACTGCCCCCTCCCCATGGGCCAGGTAGGTCACCCCTGTAGGGAGGAGCTCCAGCTTCACTATGAATCGTGGAGAACCCATGCATCATCTGTGCTGGTTTCTGTCCTGGCTGTGGGGCTGGTTTTCTGGTTGAAGGGAGAGTCTTGGTATCCTGGCATTGGCAGAGAGTGTAGGAGGGGATGTGCAGGGCAAACAAAAGGCAGAAAGCTGCGAGGTCAGTGACCTCCATGACCCTGAAGATCGTGGGTCAAGATCCTCCAGAGGACAGTCCACCCGGGAACACAGTGCCGTCAGCCCCCTGTTCTGGCTGAGCCTGCTGGAGGTCTGCTGCAGACCCCCTGGGTGGCTCGTGCTCTCCGTGGTCCCTTAGCGCTGCCTTAGGGACACGGGCGGGCTGTGTGTGAGGACAGGAGGGATGGAAGGTGCAGTTGCTGAGAGAGGGGTGTTTCAGGTGAAGTGTGAGCTGTCGTCATTCTGCTGTGTTGAGGTGAGGTGATGGGCCAGGTGGTTTACAGCTGGGTGTCGTGGCTCTTGTTTACAGGCTGTGCTGTACTGAAGGGCACTGCGGGCAGTGGGCAGCTGGGTATATGAAGTCCGCCCTACACAGCTGGAGAGACAGAGACTCTGTCAGCTCCCAGGTGACCGGGTGATCCTGGGAGATGGAGTTCTCATTGATGACAAAGGTGGGTTGACCATTGTGCTAGAGGGTGGGACAGGTGTGTGGGGCAGAGTGCCACCTTAGAGGGCTCTGCCCACCGAGGTGCTGCAGTGCCTTGTGAAGGACAGGGGGTGGGAGAGGGAGCAGGAGCCCCTCAGGCTGTCCTAGCCTTTCTTTGACCTACAGTGTGCAGCTGTCCCAGTGACGGTGTTTCTCCATAGTCGCAATAAATCTCCATTTGAAATACACAGGTGGCAAGCTGGTGTGGCCTGTGTGTACAGGATTTCCTGACCTCACACAGCAGAGCTCTCATGAATTCTGCTTATCCAGAAACCCTAGGGCCTTGGTGTGTGCCTGTGGCCCTTGCTAGGTGTCTGGTTGGATGAGTGGTCTCTGGGTTTAGTGTTGGATCATATCCTGGGGAAGGTCTTTTTCTGCTATCCCTGGTTCTTTAGTTTCTCTTTGGAACCATATGCTGAAGAAGCTGAAGGCAGCTGGGTCTCAAAGTGCGGCCCATGTGGCTGGGTTTGAACTGAGCTGCTGGTTTTTCTTGCTTTCCTGGGCTGTCAGCACCTTGGGTGGGGTCACTAAGCCTCAGATGGATGCCATCCTAATATGAGTCCTGGGTCTTGGCTGTGGCAGCTCAAGGGAGAAGCAGACACGGAGAGTTCTTCCTAACTGGGTTTCTTCTGAATAGACCCCCACTGTGGTTCTGGGAGTGTTGATTTCAAAGTTGTTCAACTCTAGGAGTACTTCCTGCTGGGGATCTAGGAAGGCCAGGCCTGGGGGCTGTATAAGGCAGCAACTGGTAGAGGCCTGGCTCGTCTTTCATAATGTTGGTTTTTGTGCAGTCATGGCAGAAAAGTGGGAAATTGAGGACCTGACTGAAGTGGGGGCTCATCCTCAGTAGTAGTACTAGAAGTATTAGAGTACAATAGTCAGTTTTATAACTGATTGTATGAAGCAACTTTCTGTTTTGTAATCTTCTATCTATGCTGCTTGCTGGTTTTGTATTTTAGATAGTGGAAGATCTAAACTCAGTCCAGGATTCTCTAAAATCTCTTCTAAAACTGGAGGTCCTTTGTGACCTCCAGCTCTGTTTTAATTCTTCTGGTGCACAGAACACCTCGTGGATTATCCATGATTTCCAAGCTGTGTGCTGTGACCACCCACAGCACAGACACTACTGGCAGCACCAGTGGGAAGAGGTGGGTGATGCCAGTCCAGGGCAAGGCTTTTGGGTTTTGGCTTTTTAAAAGTGTGAAAACCTTTGTCCTTTGAGAATTGAGGAGTAAACATAATGCTTGAAGAAACAAGTACCAGGCTGAGGTTGAATGTGAAGCTCTTGCAGGTCACCCCTAATTAGAACAGAACAGCCAATGAGTTCCTAACACGTCTGGCCCCTGTGTGGACCTCCACGGGGACCACAGGTGGGGAGGACAGAACTCCAGCTGCTCAGGGCCTTCAGAGTAGAGAAGAGGAGCCTGAATCCTCTGCCTGGACCAGAGACACAGAGCCCACATCCCTAGGTCATCAGGGCTTCTCTCTGAGAGGTGAGGTCTCCACCTGCTGGTGTGTAAGGGGGTGACCTCAGAGAGCCAGAGTGGGTTCACCTAGTCCCTTCCCCTGAGCAGGGAGGACTGGTCAGGGGTTATGTCCTATTCCAAGGAATCTTGGAAATGGGCCTGTCCTTGTCCAGTCACTTGGCTTTGTCTGAGGAGACATTTACTGGTGGTTTTTGGTCCAGGTGGAGGCTATAGGAAGGCATATGTTTGTGCAAATATTCACTTTGAAGCTCAGATGATGGGCAGGAAGTAAACAGAGTTCTCTGAGTCCCACAGTGAGCTTTGTGCCTTGACTCAGGGATGGTTCCCCAAGAGCTATACTGGGCTTGGCATTTATTTTTCAGCCCTTCTTCTGTGTGTCCCTCACTTATGCTCAACCCAGGAGGCTGAGGAGTGGCTATTGGTGGCAAAGATACTGTGGGCCAAGAGCAACCAATTGTTAATTTTTCAGCAATCTGCTTATAAGTGAAACTTTTAATTGCTGTCTCGAATATTTGGCTTTTACACATCACTTTTCTCAAGTGGGAGGATCACACACAGCAAGGGAGAGGAAGAGTGAACATTGAGCTAAGCAGATGGCGACCTGCAGGGCAGACCTGCTCTGTGCACCCTGTTGGTTAAGAGTGTAGCATTAGCCATTAGATGTTAGTAATATCCACAGTGAGACCTTGAGTTATAGTTGAGGGGAATGCTTTACAATCCACTTTTTCTTTTTTAAGCATATGTAAGTTTTTATTGGAACATTAAAGAATTTTTAAAAATTGAAGTATGATTGACTTCAAATGTTATGTTAGTTTCAGGTGTACAATATAGTATTCAATATTTTTATACATTGCAAAATGATTACCATAAGTCTGGTTATCATCTGTCACCATACAAAGTTTTTCCAATATTAATGAGTATATTCCCCATGTTGTACATTATATTCCTGTGACTTATTTATTTTGTAACTGGAAGTTTGTTCCCTTAAGCTCTCCCACCTATTTCACTTGTTACCCCACCCCACTCAATTCATTTTCTTTTAGAAGTCAGGGAAGTAGGTGATTCATTTTTAAAAGGTTCCATCCATAATGGTTAAAATTTTTAGCAATCTGCTTAGAAGTGAAACCTTTAATTACTGTCTAGAATATATGGCTTTTACACATCACTTTTCTCAAGTTCTTTTCCATGCTCAGTTGTGGATGTGTCTGATGGTGAAACTAAAGTCCGATGCTATAAAGAACAATATTGCATAGGAACCTGGAATGTTGGTCCATGAATCAAGGTAATTTGGATGTAGTCAAGCAGGAGATGGCAAGATTGACCATCAACATCTTAGGAATCAGTGAACTAAAATGGATGGAAATGGGTAAATTTAATTCAGATGACCATTATACCTACTACTGTGGGCAAGAATCCCTTAAAGGAAGTGGATAAGCCCTTACAGTCAACAAAAGAGTCTAAAGTGCAGTATTTGAGTGCAATCTCAAAAAAAAAAAAAAAAAAAAAACAGAATAATCTCAGTTCATTTCCAAGGCACACCATTTAATATCTCAGTAATCCAAGTCTGTGCTTGAACCACTGATGCTTAAGATGCTGAGGTTGACCAGTTCTGTGAAGACATACAAGACCTTCTAGAACTAACACTAAAAAAGATGTATTTTTCTTCATAGGGGATTGGAATGCAAAAGTAGGAAGTCAAGAGATACCTGTAGTAACAGGCAAGTTTGGCCTTGGAGTACAATATAAAGCAGGGCAAAGGCTAATAGAGTTTTGCCAGGAGATCACACTAGTCATAGCAAGCTCCCATATCCAGCAACATAAGAAAAAAACTGTACACATGGACATCACCAGATGGTTAATACTGAAATCAGATTGATTATATTCTTTGTAGCCAAAGATGGAGAAACTCTATACAGTCAGCAAAAGTAAGACCTGGAGCTGACTGGCACAGATCAGAAGCTTTTTATTGCAAAAGTCAGGGTTAATTTGAAAATAAGTAGGGAAAACTACTAGGATATTCAGGTATGACCTAAATCAAATCCCTTGTGATAATACAGTGGAGGTGATGAATGGATTCGAGGGATTATATCTGATACAGTGCCTGAAGAACTATGGTTGGAGGTTGGTAACATTGTACAGGAGGCAGGGACTAACACCATCCCAAAGAAAAGGCAAAGTGGTTATCTGATTAGGCTTCACAAATATCTGAGGAAAGAAGAGAAGCAGAAGGCAAAGGAGAAAGGAAAAGATATACTCTGAATATAAATTCAGAGTTCCAGAGAATAGCAGGGTGAGATTAGAAGGCCTTCTTCAATGAAGAATGCAAAAGGGGAAAACAATAGAATGGTAAAGACTAGAGATCTACTCAAGAAAGTTAGAGACATCAAGGGAACATTTCATGCAAGGATGTGCACATTAAAGGACAGAATTGGTAAGAAGCTAACAGAAGCAGGAGATATTAATAAGAGGTGAAAAGAATACACAGAAAAACTATATAAGAAAGGCCTTAATAACCCAGATAACCATGAGGTATGGTCACTTACCTAGAACCAGACATCCTGGAGCATGAAGTCAAGTGGAAGTTAGGAAGTATTACTATAAACAAAGCTAGTGCAAGTGATGGAAGTCCGGGTGAGCTATTTAAAATCCTAAAAGATGATGCTGTTACAATGCTGCATCCAATATGCCAGCGAATTTGGAAAGCTCAGTAGTTACCACAGGACTGGAAAAGGTCAGTTTTCATTCTAGTCCCAAAGATGGGCAATGCCAAAGAATGCTCCAACTACCATACAATTACACTCATTTCACATGCTAGCAAAGTAGTTCTCAGAATCCTTCAAGCTAGCTTCAGGAGTACATGAACCAAGAACTTCCAGATGTACAAGCTGGATTTGGGAAAGGCAGAGGAACCACAGATCAAGTTGCCAATATCTGTTGGATCATAGAAAAAAACAAGATAATTAAAAAAACAAAACATCCACCTCTGTTTCATTGACTATGCTAAAACCTTTGACTGTGTGGATTACAATAAACTGTGGAAAATTCTTAAAGAGATGGGAATACCAGACTGCCTTATTTATCTCTTAAGAAACCTGACATACCAGGTTGGATGACTCACAATCTGGAATTAAGATTGCCGGGAAAAATATAACCTCAGATATGCAGGTGATACCACTCTAATGGTAGAAAACAAAGAGGAACTAAAGAACGTCTTGATAAAGGTGAAAGAGGTGAGTGAAAACACTGGCTTGAAACTCAACATTAAAAAGACTAAGATCATGGCATCTGGTACCGTTACTTCATGGTAAATAGAAAGGGAAAAAGTGGAAGCAGGGATAGATTTTATTTTGGGGAGCTCCAAAATCACTGTGAATGGGACCGCAGCCATGAAATTAAGATTCTTCTGTTGGAAGGAAAGCTATGACAAACCTAGACAGCATATTAAAACACAGAGACATTACCTTGCTGACAAAGGCCCATGTAGTCAAAGCTATGTTTTTTCCAGCAGTCATGTATCGATGTGAGTTGGACCATAAAGAAGTCTTGAGTGCCAAAGAATTGATGCTTTTGAATTGTGGTGTTGGAGAAAACTCTTCAGTCCCTTGGATTTCAAACCAGTCCATCCTAAAGAAAATCAGTCCTGAATATTCATTGGAAGGACTGATGCTACAGCTGAAACTCCAATACTTTGGCCACCTGATGTGAAGAGCTTACTCATTTGAAAAGACCCTGATGCTGGGAAAGATTGAAAGCAAAAGGAGAAGGGAGTGGCAGAGAATGAGATGGATAGCATCACCAACTCAGTGAACATGAATTTGATCAAATCCTGGGAGACAGTGAAGGATAGAGGAGCCTGGCATGCTGTAGTCCATGGGGTCACAAAGAGCCAATGTGGTTAGACTGAAAAACAACAACAAAATTCTTACCTTCTTAGTTTATTTGCTGAAATATTTCCATAAAGATAAGTTTTGGCGATATAAACTCTTTGGCTTCCCTGAACTATAGTGTTTATGAAGCCCTAGGAAGAGTAGGGGGTATTTTCAATTTCCCAGATGATGCTAAGGTACAGTCAGGATGAAGACTGCTATGTAAAAGAGGAGCGAAGTTATATCTTGAGTCCCAATGGTTATTATCTCCCTAGTCACTCCTTTTTCTCCTTAGCTCTGGATCGTTCTCAACTCTACCTTTGTCACCTTTTTCCCTAGTCCTAAAAATTAATTGCCCACTCATTTTCCCAGAAACTCACTGTTTTCTGTTTCATGGTTCCCTCAACCATTTTTTCTTTGTCTTAGAGTGTGCTTCTGTTTTCTATTTTTTCCTCATAAATGAGAGATGAGGAAGTTGGGTAAGAAATATATCAAGTGCATGTGGAAACCTGGAGGAGGAGCTGTAACCGCTAGGCAATTCTAGCGCCTAACTGTGTGAGATGTTTCCTTAAGAAGCTAGAGGAGGGGTCCAACGTCAGGGGCTTTCGGAAGGCTGAATACCAGACTCCACCAGAAAATTGGGGAGAGAGACTTTCAGACGTTAATGATGGGTATTGTGGTATTAAATTTGGCTCTTTAAAAAATCCTGTATGATTTCACATTTGTGAAGATTTCTTGTGAAAAAAGTAAGTATATCCTCAGTTGGTTGTGGAAAGAATGTTCATGGGATCTTAGATTGATGTAAAAGATAAAAGATTTATGGGAGCAATTTTTGACCTTGTTCCTGCTATCCAGAAAGTTTTAATTTGGTTAATTTCATGCTTGATAATGAATATTTTGTAAATTGTTCTCTTTCTTACTAGTTGAAGGTTAGGATCAATAGTGGACAGATGAGAGGATTTCACAGTGGCATGCACCAGCACCAATTTACACACAGTAGGAGTAGCTTACAGGAATGGCTGCCATCTGTGTCCCCAGGGTGAGCCTCAACAGGCCAGCACCTCTTGGGAACCTTTCCAAGAAGGGCAGAGTCATCAGAAATTGTGCCTTCCCTTGGGAGTCACATCAGTGTTGCATTTGGAGTTAATGCTTGAACAGAGCATTGAGCATAAGCAGGAGTCAATCTTCTGGCAACTGAAAAGAATTTGGCCTAGTATACCTTAATTAGTTGCTACCAAATGCCAGAAATGGACAGTTACAGGTTATAAATATTGCTGCCAACTGGCCTGTTAAATGAATCTTCATATCTAACCTTTCCTTCTATGTGGTAAGGATGTATATACTGAGTCTGCCTTTAATGAATGCAATCACTTCTGCCCTATGTGTTCTGGAATCTTTAAAGAATCATTTTTAGTATGTGTATTCTTATTCTCTATGTGTACTTTGGGATTTTGCTTTAACAATTTGGTGTTATTGACTATTTTCTTGAGAGAAATTACTGGAAAATTTCTCTTTACTTATTTTTCTTAAGGAGTATAAAATCAATTTTATTTCAGTAGTTTCAACTTCTGCTAGAATGGAAATTCCTTATACTTATGCTTTTTCCCACTTTTCTGAATTATTATAACTACTCCCAAGTAGTGCCTGGAATAACAAATGATTCTATGAGCAAAGTATTTCAAATAAAAAGTTCCAATTCATGTTCAAAAACCTTTATTATCTTTTCAAAACTTCAGTCCCAAATAAAAATAACCTCTATCAAGAAAAAAAAAAAGAGTGGACAAATGAGTGCAAGATCTTGGCCTTGAACTGGTATTACACCTTAATGAAGACATTTGCTCTCAGCAGAAAAATCCAGATGCTCAGATGGCAGTGACCTGTATTTTGCTCTCTCTCTCTCTCTTTTTTTTTGCTAAACTTGTGCCATCTATCAGTGTTATCTTTTGTGGATGACATTACACATAATGTCTTCTTTTTCTTAAAATTACAACAGTGTTAGGAGAGTTGAGTAATAAGTAACAGTAATTCCCAGAGACAATCATAAGTTTCAGGAAAGTTTGGGATGACAGGTGTTAGTACTGGACCTATGGTGGAGAGCCTCCTCTCTGTGGCTGCAGAACTGGACTGCCCTTGGCCATGCCTGGGCTGGGAGTGCCCATGTGTACAGTTTGATGTCTTGCTTCTCTGTGTGGGCCTCCACGTTTCCATCTCAGGAAACTCAAAATAGTTTGTTTTATGATCTACTATATAGGGGCCCTTCTATAAGCTCTTAATGTCCCTTGGGATAAGTGGTGGAGATTGATGGAAATGTAACAGTGAACCTTTGTGTTCTTGAGAACTGATGATCTTACTCTGATCTGATAATCTACTCATAATTCCTCAACTAAACAATGTCCCTTCTCTATAGTAAATGAAAGATTCTGTGACCTCATGGAAGGTGAGGTGCAATCCGTGAATGTGTGTGTGTGTGTGAGAGCAATAGAAGTGTTGGATTTTGATGATATGCTTATTGAAGGACAGGGACAGCTTTCTGTAAATGCCCTGATCCGCCACTAGTTGGTTGAGCAGAAAATGCATGTTAGTTTTGTTTCCTGTTTGATGTTTTGGATTCTCCTTCCTGTCCTCTTGCAAGTGGGTTCTTCAGCTTTGGGCAGACATAAGAGAGCTATCAAAAGCAAACCTGTCAATTTTTTACCTTGTCTATATTGATAAGGAGTGATTGATTAAAAGGAAAAGCTTGTTTCAAAGTCAAGTTTCTGAAAGATTTCCATACTTGACATTTTGTCTTTGGAGAAGTCTGTGGAAGAAATGATATTGTGGACTGAGGTGTTTACTTTTGGTAACTTGGATTTGTGTTGAGTGTTTGCTTTTCCTTGATGGGGGAGAAGGGGACCTTCAAGGGGTGACTAGAGGGAGGAAGTAGGTTGCAGGCTAGAGTGGCTGTTTGGTAGGATGGGCAAGTGCTGCTGTTCTTTTGCCTTTAGTTTTGGGAAAGAAAATTATTTTTCCTAAGTCTTACTCACAAGGTAAGCTCCAATGCCCCTCCAAGTCACTAGTTTAGGATTTTAATAATTTCCTTGAAGAATAGATACTTGGTAATATTTCCTCCAAGTCAGCACCTGCAGTGTATGGCAGATGAAGAACCATGGATGATGTAATTTTTTAGCCTGGTTTCTGCCACATTTAATTTTTTATTTCAAAGAACATCCTAGATTCTAGTGGGTAGAAACATTGAGGCAGTGCACTGTGGAGTGGAGAGAATAGGAGCTTCCCAAGTCTGATTTCCTTTGATGCTCCAACAGAAGCTGGGCTCCATTCTCTTGATCTATCGACATGGGGAGTTCCAAGTGGAAAATGGTGGATGTGTTTGTGCCAGTATCTCAGTTCATAAAGGCTTTTTAAAATTGTTTTGGCTGCTCTGGGTCTTTGTTACAGTGAGCGGGCTCTTCGCTGTGGCATGAGGGTTTCTCTGGTTGTGCCATGTGGGCTCCAGAGCATGCAGGCTCAGTAGCTGTGGCATATAGACTTCCTCATTGTGGTGTCCAGGCTTAGTTATGCCACAGCATGTGGGATCTTAGTTCCCCAACTAGGGATTCAACCTGTGTCATCTGCATTGGAAGGCAGATTCTTAATTACTAGACCACTAAGGAAGTCCCCATGAAGGCTCTTAAAACAGAAGATGATAACAAAGCATGTGTCTCCCATACATGAACCATCTTGACTTTCTGTTGGGCTGAGACTTTGAGAGTACATAACACAGGGAGAGCTGCTACCAGGGGTACTTCACATGTAAGCAAATTTCTTACCTTTTTTTGCTACATTTTGCTTATTTTTCTTAGGCTACTTTGGTCAAGACTCTCGGTATTTTGCCACATGTGTTCTAAAGCACAGATTATATTTATTAAGCATCCACAGTATACTAAGAACAATATACTAAGGCTTTACTGGCTTTGAATGTAAAATTTACTTTAAGGTTAAAACTACTGTCTCTTGTCTTATAGAAGATAGTGGATCTGCATATCTTCTTTTATAATAGCCATAAATGTAGCATTTTTTAAAAATACCTTTTTAACATGATGATAATAATAAAAGTGAAGCTTGTGTTTAGAAAAGTTGGTACAGTGTACATTTCTAATTAAGTTTTTTTTTTTCTTTTAGGAAGGCACCAGAGAATTTCAACCCATACTTTTGGGGAAGATTATTAGTTATGTTGAAAACTACCATCTTGCTGATTCTGCCACTTTGCACGAAGCCTATGGCTATGCGACAGGGCTGAGCGCCAGTGTGCTCGTGTGGGCCATTCTGCACCACTTGTACTTGTATCACATGCAGCGTGTGGGGATGAGGCTGAGAGTAGCCGTGTGCCATATGGTCTACCACAAGGTGAATGTCACTCAGTACCACAGTGTGTACCTTCCCTGAAGGATCAGAAACATTTGGGGAAAGTTTGGGGCTTCCCTGGTGGCTCAGATGGTAGAGAATCTGCCTCAGTGCAAGAGATGCAGGTTTGATCCCTGTGTGGGAAAAACCCCTGGGGGAGGAAATGGCAACCCACTCTAATATTTTTGCCTGGAGAATCCCCATGGACAGAGGAGCCTGGTGTACTCCATGGAGTCACAAAGAGTCAGACATGACTGAGCGACTAAGTAAATTATAAATTTTGTAACTGGAATCATTTTTACCTTACTGGAGAAGCTTACTATTTGCATCAAGTCAATTTTCTTGCTGTTGTTTAAGCAAATTTTACCAATAAATTAAAAAAGTTTTCTGTTGAGGTCAGGTCAGGGCTGTCTTTGTTAATTTTTCAACATGTATTGCTACGTTAACATCCACTAAATTTGTAATGAAATCTGATTGAAAAGTATAAAAAGTATCAAATTAACTTTAAATGCTTTCATGCCTAAATCTCCTAGTGGTGTTTATGGAAATTTTGTTGTTGTTCATTAAACACTTCATTTATATAAAGCTTGTATTTAAAAAAATGTGAAATTCAGTGATTAAATCTATAAAATTAAATCTAGAAACAAAGAATGTCTTTGAGAAAGGAAATGACTATCATTTTAAAAGACCCATCTGAGACTTCTGGTACAAGATGGTGGAGAAGAAGAACGTGTACTTTTCTCCTCCTGTGAGAACACCAAAATCATAGCTAGCTGTTAAGCAACCATCGACAGGAAGACACTGGAACTTACCATAAAAAGATACCCCACATCCAAAGACAAAGAAGAAGCCTCAATGAGATGGTAGGGGGACTGCAAACATGATAAAAATCAGATCTCAGGCCTGCTGGGTGGGCAACCCACAATCTGGAGAACAATAATACCAAAGAAGTTCTCCCACTGTTGTGAAGGTTCTGAACCTCATGTCAGGCTTCTCAGCCTCAGATCTAGCAAAGGGATTGGGAATCACTAAGGAATCTGACTGTGAAGCCTAATGGAATTTGATTATAGGACTTCTACGGGACTGGAGGAAAGAGACTCCACTCTTGGAGGGCACACACAAAATCTTCTGCATGTCAAGACCCTGAGGAAAGGAGCAGTGACCCCAAAGGAGACCCCAAGAATCAAACAAATCTGCTAGTGTTGAAAGGTCTCCTGTGGAGGTGGAGGTTGGCAGTGCTCACAATGGGGACAGGGGCACTAGCAGCAGCAGTCCTGGGAGGGGTCCCTTGGCATAAGTTCTCTTGGAGGTTGCTGTTAGTCCTAGAATAGAGCCTGTAGATCTCAGGGCTGAGTCTCCTCAGGCCAAACAACTAACAGCGAGGGAGTACAACTCCACCTATTGGCAGGCAATTGGAATAAAATTTTACTGAGCGTGACCCTACCCACCAGAGAAAGAACCAGTTTTTCCCACCACCGTCCCTCCCCTCAGGAAGCTTATACAAGGCTTTAGCATCATCCATCAGAAGGTAGATGGGAGAACAAGAAGAACCACAAATCCATAGTGGCTAGAACCAAAACCACATCACAGAAAGTTAACCAGGATGAAAAAACTGAGGGTTTTGTCCCAGATGAAAGGACAAGATAAAACCCCAGAGAAACAACCAGATCAACTGGAGATAGGCAGCCTTCCAGAAAAAAGAATTCACATAGTGAAGATGATCCAGGATCTCAGAAGAAGTATGGAGGCAAAGATTGAGAAGAGGCAAGAAATGCTTACCAAAGACTTAGAAGAACTAAAGAACAAACAGAGATGAACAATACACTAGAAGGAGTCAATAGTAGAATAACTGAGGCAAAAGAATGAATAAGTGACCTGAAGGACAGAATGGTGGAAATCACTGCCGCAGAATAGAATATAGGAAAAAAAAAAAAAAAAAGACAGCCAAAGAGACCTCTGGGACAACATTAAACATGCCAACATTTGCACTGTAGGGGTCTCAGAAGAAGAGAGAGAGAGAAAGGACATGAGAAAACATTTGAAAAAATAATAGCTGAAAACGTCCCAAACATGGGAAAGTAAATAGCCAACCAAGTCCAGGAAATGCAGAGACTCCCAGGCAGTATAAACCCAAGGAGGAACACAGGGAGACACATAGTAATCAAAATGACAAAAATTAAACACAGAAGTAAAATATAAAAAACAACAAAGGAAAAAAGAAACAACAACAACAACAAATAATGTACAAGGGAACTCCCATAAGGATATCAACTGAATTCTGAACAGAAACCCTACAAGCCAAAAGGGAATGACATAATATATTTAAAGTGATGAAAGAATCTACCACCAAGAATGTTCTACCCAGCAAGATTCTCTTTTAGATTTGATGGAGAGAACAAAAGCTTTCCAGACAAGCAAAATCACAACTAACTGCTGTACAGTCATCAAAAAAAAAAAAATGTTGGAACCCACCAAAAATATACTCTACATCCAAAGACAAAGAAGAGGCCACAAGGAGACAGTAGGAGGCGTGCAATCACAATAAAATAAAATTCCATATCCAGTGGGTATGCAACCTACAAACTGAAAAATAATTAAAGCACAGAAGATCTCCTACACGAGTAAAAGTTCTGCACCTCATGTTAGGCTCCCCAGCCTGGGGGTTTTGCAATGGGAGGAGGAGCCCCCATAGTATCTGTCTTTGGAGACCAGTGGAGTTTGATCACAGGAATCCCACAGGACTGGGGGAAATGGAAACTCCACTCTTAGAGGGTACACACAAGATCTCATGCACACCAAGACCCAGGGAAAAGCAGTAAGCTCTGAAGAGTCTTGGTCAGAAATGACTGCTGGTATTGAAGGGTCTCCTACAGAGGCAGAGGTGGCAATGGCTTATTGCCTAGACAAAGACCCTGGTTGCCAGTAGTTCTGTTAAGTACTCATTGGTGTGAGCCCTCCTGGAGGTCACCATTTTCTTACCAAGACCTAGCTCCCCGCAAGTGCTGGGATGCTTTAGGCTAAATTACCAACAGGGCAGGAACACAAACCCACTCATCAACAGACAGGCAGCTTAAAATCTTCCTGAGCATAAAGTTACCTCCAAATATATCACTTGACACGGTCCTGTCCATCAGAGAGACCAGACAGAGTTCCACTCACCAGTGAGCAGGAATGCATCCCTCTCACCAGGAAGAAAGAAAAAAAAACCTACAAAACTAGTCCAAAGCAATGAATAAAATGGCAGTAAGGACATACACGTTGATGGTTACCTCAAACTTAAAGACATTAAATGCTCAACCAGAAGACGTAGACTGACTGAATAGATACAAAAACAAGACCTGTATATATACTGTCTACAAGAAACCCACTTCAGATTTAGGAACACATACAGGGTGAAAGTGATACTCTGGGAAAAGGTATTCCATGCCAATGGAAATCAAAAGAAAGCTGGAATAACAATACCCATATCAGACAAAATAGACTTTAAAGACTGTTACAAGAGATAAAGAAGGACACTACATAATGATCAAGAGATTAATCCAAGTAGAAAATATAACAACTGTAAATATGCATACACTCAACATAGGAATACCTCGATATATAAGGCAAATACTGATAGTCATAAAATGAGACATTGACAGTAATGAAATAATAATGAGTGATTTTAATAGCCTATTTTTATGAATAGGCAGAACATTTGACAGAAAATCAATAAGCTAATACAGGCCTTAAATGACACATTAGATTAGATGGACTTAATTGGTACTTATAGAACATTCTATCCAAAAGCAGCAGAATATACATTCTTCTTTAGTGCACATGGAACATTCTCCAGGGTTGATTACATGCTGGACTACAAAGCGATCTCTAGTAAACTTAATAAAACTGAAATAAAACATCTATTCTGACCACAACACTATGAGATTAGAAATCAAGTACAAGAAAAAAATGTATAAGACACAAACACATTGAGGCTTAACAATGTGGTATCAAACAAGCAAGGGATCATTGAAGAAATCAAAGTGGAAATGAAAAATATCTAGATGGACTTTCCTGGTGGTGCAGTGGGTAAGAATCCACCTGCCAATGCAGGAGACTCAGGTTTGATCCCTAGTCCAGGAAGAGTCCACAACTCACAGAGCAGGTAAGCACATGGAAAACAACTATTAAACCCATGCTCTAGAGCCTGTGAGCTGCAAATATTGAGCCCATAGGCTCTAGGGGCCTGCAAGCCGCAACAACTGAGCCTGGGTACGACAACCAGTGTCCTAAAAGTGTCCACGAAGCCCATGTGTCCTAAAACGCGTATGCTGCAACTGCTTAGCCCACTCGCTGCAACTACTAAAGCTTGCATGCCTAGAGCTTGTGCTTCACAACAAGAGAAGCTCTCACAATGAGCAACCCACACACTGCAATGAAGAGTTTCTCCAGCTTGCCTCAACTAGAGAAAGCCTGTGCAAAAGCAATGAAGACCCAGCACAGCCAAAATACATACATTCATACATATATAAATGTATATATAAATATATACATTAATAAATATATAAATAAAAATACCTCAAGACAAATCAACAAAAGCATGATGACCCAAAACCTATGGGGCACAGCAAAAGCAGTTTTTAAGAGGGAAATTATAGCAATGCAATCTTACCTCAAGAAACAAGAAAAATCTCAAACAACATATAAACAACCTTATACCTCACAAAGAAGAGAAGAACAAACAAAACACAGAGTTAGTAGAAGGAAAGAAACTGTAAAGATCAGAGCCAAAATAAGTGAAATGGAGATGAAGAAAGCAATAGAAAAGATCAATGAACCTTAAAGCTTGTTCTTTGAAAAGATAAACAAAATCGATAAAACTTTACCTGGACTCATCGGATAAAAGAGGACTCAAGTCCATAAAATTTGGACTGGAAAAAGAGGAGTTACAACAGACATCCCAACTATACAAAGGATCATAAAAGATTACTACAAGCAATTATATGCTAATATGATAGACAACCTAGAAGAAATGGACAAATTCTTAGAAAGGCACATCCTTCCAAGATTGAACCAGGAAGAAACAGAAAATATAAACAGGCTAACTTCAAGTACTGACATTGAAACTGTGATTTTAAAACTCCCAACAAACAAAAATTCAGGACTACATGGCTTCACAGGTGAATTACATCAAACATTTAGAGAAGAGTTAACACCTATCCTTCTGAAACTATTCCAAAAACTGTAGACTGCCAACCTCATCCTATGAGGCCACCATCACCCTGATACCAAAATCAGACAAAGATATAATAAAAAGGAATATTATAGACCAATATCACTAATTAATCTAGATGCAGAAATCCTCACCAAAATATTAGCAAACCAAATTCAATAATACATGAAAAGGATCCAATAATACATGAAAAAGATCATATACCGTGATCAAGTAGAATTTATCTCAGAGGATAAACTTCTCAAGGATTTTTCAACATCTGTGAATCAGTTAGTGTTATGTACCACATCAACAAATTGAAGAATAAAAATCATATGATCATCTCAACAGTTGCAGAAAAACTTTTGGTAAAATTCAGCACCCATTTATGATAAAACCTCTTCAGAAAGTGGGCATAGGGGGAATATACCTGAACAGAGAAAGACCATATATGACAAACCTGCAGATAACATCATACTCAATGGTGAAGAGCTGAAAATATTTCCTCTAAAATCAGGGACAAGACAAGGATGCTCACTCTTGCCACTTTTGTTCAACATAATTTTGGAAGTCCTAGCCACAGAAATCAGAGTAGAAAAAGAAATAAAAGGAATCCAAATTGGAAAAGGATAAGTCAGTGTTCACAGTTGATATGATACTATACATTAAAAAATCCTAAAGATGCTACCAGGAAACTAAGAGCTCATCAAGGAATTTGGTAAAGCTGGAAGATACAAATTAATATACAGAAATCTGTTGCATTTCTATATATGGACAATGAAAGATAATCAGAGTGAATTTAAGGAAACAACCCCATTTACCATTGGAGCAAAAAGGATAAAATACCTAGGAATAAACCTACTTAAGGAGGCAAAAGTCCTGTACTCATAAAACTACAAGATACTGATGAAAGATGGTAACTTCTGCCATGAAATTAAAAGACACTTTTTCCTTGGAAGAAAAGCTATGACCAACCTAGACAGTATATTAGACAGTAGAGACATTACTTTGCCTACAAAGGTCTGTTTAGTCAAAGCTATGATTTTTCCAGTAGTCATGTATGGATGTGAGAGAGAGTTGGATCATAAAGAAAGCTGAGCGCCAAAGAATTGATTCTTTTGAACTGTGGTATTGGAGAAAACTCTTGAGAGTCCCTTGGATTGCAAGGAGATCCAACCAGTCCATCCTAAAGGACTGAATATTCATTGGAAGGACTGATGTTGAAGCTGAAACTCCAATACTTTGGCCACCTGATGCGAAGAGCTGACTCATTTGAAAAAAAGCCCTCTATTCTCCCTGTCCTGCCCTTTTAGAAATACTGTCCAAGTTATAATATGTTACTGAGAAACATTGTGCACTAATGGGTTTGTTTCTGCTGATTAACAGGTTTTAGATTCAGGGAGACTGGAAGAATATGATGAACCATTTGTTTTGCTGCGAAATAGAGACAGCCTGTTTTAACAAGATGGTGCAACAACTGGGTGAGCTCACTGCAGGGAAAGTGAAAGTCATGTCCACTTGCTTGTGACCCTATGGACTGTAGCCCACCAGGCTCCTTTGTTCAGGGGATTCTCCATGCAAAGAATGTTGGAGTGGGTTGCGATTTTTTTCTCTAGGGGATCCACCCCATTGAGGGGTCAAACCTGTTCCCACATTGCAGGCAGATTCTGTACCACAGAGCCACCAAGGAGTGGCTGCTGCAGGGAGTTGTAATTAAAGTTCCTCTCCATGATTCACTCCTCATGATCTTGTGTCAGTGGTCTGGTAATAAGCACCCTGTGCCCTTATAAACCTCCAGAGACAAAGCTTTATGACTGGACCTTAAAAACACACAACAGGTGGAAGATGGATCTACTGAGAATCTCTAGCAGTCGTGGGCGTGGGGTACAGGATGTAGGCACACCCATGTGCCTGGAATTCTCCAGGCCTAAATACTGGAGTGGGTAGCCTTTCCCACTTCTCCAGGGGATCTTCATAACCCAGGAATCAAACCCAGGTCTCCCACATTGCAGGTGGATTCTTTACCAGCTGATCTACATAGGAAGAAATAAATTATCCCAGAACGTGCCATCAAATAAAATTTCAAAGTGCAGTATTAAAACAATGTCGTGTAATGATTTAGAAAAGAAATGGTCATCATTGGAACAACCTCTTGGATTCAATAAATAGAGGAATGTAATGCCAAATACACATGCTTATAAAGGTTGATGGCTCTGAAGAAAACTGTAATGAAATCCTAATACTAAGTTTTCAGCAGGCATCTGTCAGTTTCTTAAGATGCTCTTGAGATATAGTACTGAGTGTGAATATATATGTATATACACACATATATTAATGTTAAGGTGATTATTAAAGGGATAATGTTACTGGGTCTACATTTCTCAAATCTTTATCTCTTAGATATGTGTACTGCAGTATCAGTGGGTGAAATTATATGTATCTGGGAGTTGTGGTAAATACTGGTGGCACTGCAGCAAAAGATGAGAGTTTAGCAAAATGGGATGGACAACATGCTAATGATCATGGAAGTTTATTTCATGAAGTTCATTGTGCTATTCTACTTTTGGATATGTTTGAAATTTTCCATAATAAAATGTTAAAACACATACTTCCTGTGATAGGATGTGAACAAATGAGAACTAAGGGCACCATCTTCTATGAGATGAGTTCCAAGTGTTTTAGGAATGGGAACTCACTATTCCTCATATTTCTTTAATAGGTAGACATGGGTTAGAGAATTATTAGTCACTGTATAAAGAGAAACCTATATGTGGGTCAAGAAGCAACAGTTAGAATGGAACATGGAGCAAATGGTTGTTCAAAATTGGGAAATGAGTATGTCGAGGCCGTAGATTGTCACCCTGCTTATATGCAGAATACGTCATAAGAAATTCCACACTGGATGAATCACAAGCTGAAATAAAGATTGCCAGCAGAAATATCAACTAATCTCAGATATGCAGATGTTACCTCTCTAGTGGCAGAAAGTGAAGAGGAAGTAAAGAGCCTCTTATAGAGGATGAAAGAAGAAAGTAAAAAAGCTGGCTTGAAACTCAACATTCAAAAAAGCTAAGATTATGGCATCTGGTCTCATCACTTCATGGCAAATAGAAAAGGGAAAAGTGGAAGCAGTGACGTATTTTATTTTCTTGGGGTCCAAAATTACTGTGGACAGTGACTTCAGCCACTTTTAATGAAATTAAAAGGTGCTTGCTCCTTGGAAGAAGAGCTATGACAAACCTAGGTAGTGTATTAAAAAGCAGAGACATCACTTTGCCAACAAACATCTGTATAGGAAAAGCTATGGTTTTTCCAGTAGTCATGTATGGATGGGAGAGTTGTACCATAAAGAAGGCTGAGCACCAAAGAAGTGATGCTTTTGAATTGTGATGTTGGAGAAGATTCTTGAGTCTCTTGGATTGCAAGGAGATCAAACCAGTCAATCCCAAAGGAGATCAACCTTGAATATTCATTGGAAGGACTGATGATGAAACCGAAGCTCCAATACTTTGGCCACCTGATGCAAAGAACTGACTCATTTCTCTGATGCTGGGAAAGATTGAGGGCAGGAGAAGGTGTGACAGAGGATGAGATGGTTAGATACCATCACTGACTCAATGGACATGAATTTGAGAAAACTCTAGAAGATAGCGGAGGAGAGAGGAGCTTGGCGTGCTACACTTCATGAGGTCTCAAAAAATCAAACACGGCTTAGTGACAGAGCAAAAATAACAAAAACCCAGGGAAGGAGGGCACAACTATATTTAAAAAGAACACGGTGGCCTCTGCAGGTAGCTGAGCTAACATTTGCTGCCAGTGCCTCAGGCAAGTTCATTCCAGAGCTCTCTCCCCATTGCCCTCATGTCTCAGAGTTTGCTCTCTAAAACTGCAGACTTCCCTCATTCAAAAATAAGCCTGGGAGGAATTCCCCGGTGGCACAGTGGCTAAGAATCCACCTGCCGATTCAGGAAACACGGGTTTGATCCCTGGTTTGGGAAGATTACACATCCTGAGGCGAATCTAAGCCCATGTGCCATGACTACTGAGCTCATAAGCTATAACTACTGAAGCTTGCATGCCTAGAGCCCATTTTCCACAGTGAGGAGCTACAGCAATGAGAAGCCGACACAGCACAATGAAGAGTAGCCCCTACTCTCTTCAACTAGAGAAGGCCAGCATAAAAGCAATGAAAACCCAGCACAACCAAAAATAAACTAAATAAATAATCCTGGAAATCCCTGCCTTGTTTCTTTTCTTTTCTTTTGTCTTTTTTTTAAAAGTCATGTGGTATGGTATGTGGGATCTTAGTTCCCTGACCAGGGAAAACTAAGATTAAACCTGTGCCTCCTACATTGGAAGCACATAGTCTTAATCACTGGACCACCAGAGAAGTCCCTTATTTTGTTGCTCTTCTTTGACTGTTTTTTTCCCTGCCTTGCTGATCTTCAGTCAGTTCCTTGATTAAACTTTGACCCTGCATAAGCAATCAATTTCTTGATCAGACTTTGACCCTACATGAGTGTTGCTCAACAAACTACAAGAGGGTGAAAATGAACTTTATATTACATTTACTATTCTTTTGCCACCCAACTATGAGTATCCCCAACACAAGACCAGATTCTTTTTTTCAGAACAGGTAGAACATTGGAGGGAAGCAAAGAGGGAATTGAGGACTAGACAGTTGTTATGGGTGTGTCTACCCAAATACTGGTGAGTTCATCTCCTGGTCTCTGCCATCCCATCTGCTCATCTCAGTCCCACCTCCACCCCTCGAGCCCAGGTGATGAGTATTTCTCTCCTGGAAAGACAGCCCTAGTGAGCAGAGAATCCCAGTTCTCACTCTATCCCAGTGGTTCTTAACCAGGGATCAGCTTCCCCAGAGGACATCTGGAAAACTCTGGAAACATCTTTGGTTGTCATAATTAAGTGAGGCAGTGACCTGCTGCATCCAGTGGGTGGAGGTTGGGGATGCTGCAACACACCCTGCAATCTACATGTCTCCTCACCAACAAAGACTTGTCTGGTCCAAATGTCAACAGTGCTAAGGTTGAGGAAGCCTGCTTGCCTTCCCCCTATAAATCTTGAAATACAGAGCCATACTCTTTTTATAAAGAGCAAATCAGATCTTGTCACCCCACTGCTTAAAACTTTTCAATGGTTTCCTACTCTTAGTATGAAGATTAAAAACAACAACAAAAGTCTTCAGCTCCTTGAACTTGCATGACCTGACACTTACCCTCCCTCTTTTCTTATATTTCTTGCATTAACCAAACTAACTTTATTTCTGTTTTTCTAGAAAGCATCAGCACCCTCCTACCTCACAGGGTCTTGGCACCCGTTAGTCCCTTTTATGAATCGTTTCCCTCTGTCTTACCAGCCCCTCCCCCTTTTCCCTGCTCACTGCTGCCTTCTAATCCTTTAGGAGACTTCAGCTCAGAGGTGATTTCATCACAGACTACCTCCCTGACCACTGAGTTGTCAGTGACCTGAGATCAGAGGCCACATGAGGATAGAAACCAGGATACCCCAGGTCCTCCAGCCATCCTGGTTCAGCTCACAGTGGAAATGAGGCCCATCTGGACACCCAGTGCCAGCGGGGCTCCTGGCTGTGGACAGGCCTGTGAGTGAGCCCAGGAGCCAGCAACAACCCTGCCTCATCAGACCTCACAACTGTACTGAGTAATGAAAAAGTGACCACTGCTTTAGTGACCACTTACATCTCAGGTGGTTTATGTAGTGACAGACAGCAGACTCATTCTCCCTGCTGTTCCTGACTGTTCAGTAAAGAGAGTTTCCTGATACTGTGGGGAATTACCCCTTCACATCCTGCTCTGTCACCTTCATAGGATGGCTCTCAGGATCTGAGTTTCTGAGTCACGGTCCACTTGACAGGATGATGCTCTCTCCCCAGTAGGTCAGTGAGTGGAGGTGGGGAGACTGTTCCGCTTTCCATCTCACCATCCTGTCAGCCTCCCTGGAACTGCAGTCCTGCACTGGGCAGGGGTGTTCTCATTTAGTTTAGTCAAGAACCAGAATACGTTTAAAAGGGTAGGTATCTATATCAGTGGGCTTCCTTGGTGGCTCAGTGGTAAAGAATCTGCCTGCAATGTAGGAGACCTGGGTTTAATCCACGGGTTGAGGAGATCCCATGGAGGAGGGCATGGCAACCCACTCTAGTACTCTTGCCTAGGAGAATCCCATGGACAGAGGAGCCTGGCAGGCTGCTATCCATAGGGTCTCACAGAGTCAGACATGACTGAAGTGACTAAGCAGCAGCAGCTGCAGAAGTAGAAGCAGCATTTCTTTCAGGGAGGAAAGGGAAAGCCTCCCTTTCCCTGTCACCTGAGAGCCCAGATCTGGTTCCCTGTGCCTCTAGATGCCTAGGTCCTCAAGAGAAATAGTTAAAGTTTTTCACAACTTGTCTTTTCCCAAATTCTAAAAGGGAGATCGTGTAAAGAATTGATCATTTAACAAAAAGTTTCCTTCATGGGAACTCCCCAGGGCAACACCATTCCTCTTGCCCCACCCCCTTTTTTTAAATTGAGGGCCCCCTTCCACTCTTTTCACATGAATCTCTACCTGCCTCTTGCAGAAGACCAATCCTCACAGGAAAACCTCATCCCCATGAAGGTCTCATTACCTGAATCAGGCTCCACTCCCTAGCCAGTCACCAAATCTCGAGTTGGGAGGGAGGTGGGAGGGGAATTCTGGAAGGGGAACACGTGTATACCCATGGCAGATTCATGTCAATGTATGGCAAAACCAACACAATAATGTAAAGAAAAAAAGTTTTAAAAAAGGAAAAAAAAATCACTCAGTTTAGACTCACAAGGCATTACCTGGGGCTCAGGTCAGGAAGGGTGAGGGCATCTGAAGGAGAAAACACTCTAATACTGTTGGCTTCTGGGTCTAGTGTGAGCCTGGGTCTCCCAGACAATGGATTTCCTTCAAAAATCCCACTCTGAAAGGTTCCTGAGTTTCTGGTTCTTAAAGTCTTTGACCTGATAGAACAGGAAGGTCTATAAGTCTCACCGGGCTTCAATCAGGAGGGGAGGATCAAGTTTCCAAGAGTAGATATTTTTGAAGGGAACCATGGAAACCACACTTGTATGAAGAAATAATTGTCTTAGCCAGTCCAGTGCATCTCCCTTATCTAGGTCTCTAGGAGAATCACACATGGTTACAGGGCAGAAGAGGGTTTGATTTCTGCCTATTCTATTACCAACCCTATTCTATTCTATTATCAACCCTATCCTATTACCAGACCCCAATCAGAGTCCTTTGCCAGGTGCGGCTTGTTCCAATAGGACTTGCTCTAAAAGCCCTCCGTGGAGCTGCTATTGTGGCTCATGTGAGTGGAGAGGAGATAGGGTTCCTGCTGGGCAGGCTCAGCTGTGTAGCTGCAGTCCCAGATCACAGTGCCAGGTGCATCGCGCCTCTGCCCACAGCCCCCTGGCCACCATCTTGAAACACAGCACCCTGAACAACAGCTCTGCACATGGCTCTTGGAGCTGAGGTGTCGGAGCAGCTATTTCATACCGGGGGCTCTGGTCTGAAAGGCAGGGTACTAGGCCCCCACATAAGCTGCCCTGTGAACAAGTGAAACTCGACTCATCACAAAGGAAAGGAAAAAAGGTTAGACTTTTCTTTATGACCCAGATTGTACTTTTTGTTGGTTAGTCGCTTAGTTGTGTCCACCTCTTTTGAGACCCCTCCCTACCCTTAGCTGTAACCCATCACAGTCCTCTGTCCATGGAATTCTCCAGGCAAGAATACTGGAGTAGGTTGTCATTTCCTCTTCCAGGGGATCTTCCTGACCCAGGGATCCATCCCAGGTCTCCTGGTGTTGGCAGGTAGATTCTTTACTGCTGAGCCACCTAGGAAGCTCCATAGTCTTTTACTCCAGGGAACTGCTGATGGGCTTTGCTAGTGACTGCTTCATCACTGCCTGGCCTCCTGGAATGTTAAGGGCACAACCTTACCTTTAATGACTGCTTTCTTTGTTACCTGTGGAGACAATCCTGATGAAGAAAAAGAGACCAGATTCTTCCCTAAGCCCAAAGGGAAGGCATTCATATAATCATTTTTGTTTGTTTGTTTCTACCCATAAGTTAACTCTATTGGTAGGCGTTTGATGTTGCTCCTGAAATGAGTGGAAGCCCCTGGCACCCTTCATTTGAGGATGACAACTAGGTATTGCTTAAATATGAAAGGGAAGGACCTAGGCATCCAGGTGGACAGGGAACCAGGCCTGGGTTGCCAGATGACAGGCTAAGATGGCCTTGTCACTATGGAAACAGTGGGTCTATGCTTGTGAGACAGGAAGGAAGAGGGCACAGAGAGTTAGAAAAACAAGACCCCACAAAAACTGGCTCAAACCAGCTGCAATCAAGATGGTGTTGGGCATGGTCTGGTCATTGACTTCTAACTCATTACACCTTCATTATTACACTAACTATCACTCCCCTTGTGCCACAACAAGCGCCATTATATTTCCAAGGCTGACCATAAAAGTCCAAGAAGTGTGTGGTGGTTCAGTTCCTGAAAATCCATCTCTTCCCTAGAATAGCAAGAATATTCCTCCTACTCACTATCCTGTGAAATTACCTGGCCCATAAAAACTCACAACCCCATACTTTGAGGGCACTCTTGCCTTCTGAGAAGATCCATGTTCTGTCTGTGGAGTGTGTATCTCCCTGAATTTAAGTCCATTTTCACTCTGCTTCTACAGTTTGCTCCTGGATTCATTCCTGCAGAAGCCAAGGACCCTTATTGGGCAGCTGGTTCCAGGGGCTCCCAAGACATGATATTTCCTTCTCCTGTACCACTTGTAAAATAGAGGGTGAAGGACAGGGGTCATAGACCCAACTGATTATAAAAGTAGCTGATTTATATTTAAGAAGAGTTCTTATTTATTGTCCTATTATCTCTTAAACTTTAGCAAAATCTGGTTTCTGCTTTCCCATCAGAAAATCAGAAAATGATTTCTGCTTTGCCCAAGCTGGACAGTGCACGCTTCATTTCCCTCTATGGCATTCTCTCATTCTGGCTCCAGACTCCATAAGCCTGTTGCCTGCTGCTTTCTGAATTTTCCAGACCCCAAGTGGGAAGTCAGCATTTTCTACTTCACTTGTAACACAGGATGATGGCATGGGAGTTCCTTCTACAAAGCTGCCAACTCGGCTGGCTTCTAACAGGAGGTAAGGTACGAGCCATGCTTGAAGTGGTTTCTATCATAGCCTGTATCCTCCCTACTTTGGGGATGGCGATCACTGGGGACAGGGCTCTCCAGCTCTCTGCCTCTCATTCTCAGACCTCTGCTCTCCTCTGACTTGAGTTTTAATATCTTTTCTGTGGAGGAAATCTTGGTTGGCTCTTTTCTCGCCAACTGTGCTCTTTATACCAGCACCAGTGCCCTTTAAGCTGTAACCTCAATAATTCCATTTTCATTCCTTTTACACAAACATTCACACCATAGCAAGGGACAGTCAATTTAATATTCTGGTAAAATGTCTTGCCATAATAGTTTCCACTTATTGACTATCTCTTCTGTGCTAGGAACTGTGGTAAGCAGTTTCACATAAAACAATAACTCCATGAAATTGACAATACTTTGTAGTACCTACTTTGCAGATGATAAATTTCATTCAAAGAATATAATTATCAACTGGAGGTGGAAAAGTTGTCCTTGTAAGGAGGTGGTCTTCCTTATTTATCTGATACATCTGCTGGGAACCTAAGAGTTTCCAGTTTTTGGAGGGATCAAGTAGAAACAAAAGATATGTTTTAATTCTATTTACAAGGGTCTATTTTCCAAATAATTAGCTTGTGGGGAAGAGTTTATTTGTGTCTAGAAAACATGAACTAAAGCCAGTAATATTTTAATCAAAAACCATAAAAATTTATCAGAAACCTGAATTTATCAAAAGGCCTTCCTATGAATCTTGTTGAACATGAAACACTTTGCAAACCTATCCGAGTATGATAGCAATCTGTAAATGATAGAAAATCTTTCCATATGTGTGTGTGCTGCACACATTAATAGACTATATTTCTCTTGTTCATCTGTCTTACATTGTTTGAATTTCCAAAGCCCCAGCCAGAGAGACTAGAAGGGTAAAAGAAAAAGGAATTTTCCTCTCCCCTATGCAGTAAAATACACATAATGTAAAATGAACCACTTTAACCATTTTTTAAATGTGCCACATTGTGGCATTAATTATATTTACACTGTTGTGAATCCATCTCCAGAATTTTTTCATCTTCCCTCTAGATTTTATGAGGTTTGTCATAGCTTTCCTTCCAAAGAGAAAACATCTTTTAATTTCATGGCTGCAGTCACTGTCTACTGTGATTTTGGAGCCCAAGAAAATAAAATCTGTCACTGCTTCCACTGACTCCCCTTCTATTTGCCATGAAGTGATGGGGCCAGATACCATGATCTTAGCCTTTTGAATGTTGAGTTTCAAGCCAGCTTCTTCACTCTCATCTTTCACTCTCATCAAGAGACTCTTTACTTCCTCTTTGCTTTCTGCCACTAGAGTGGTATCATCTGGTTATCTGAAGTTATTGATATTTCTCCTGGAAATCTTGATTCCAGTTTGTGCTTTATCCAGTCGAGCATTCTGCATGACGCAGTCTGCGTATAAGTTAAGTCTTATTGTATATAGTCTTATATACAATACTTATGAATACTTGTGAACAAAAACTTAACTTCATACTATACAGTCTTATTATACTCCTTTCCCAATTTGGAACTAGTCCATTCTTCCGTGTCTGGTTCTAATGGCTGCTTCTTGACCCTCATACAAGTTTCTTAGGAGACAGGTAAAGTGGGCTGGTACTTCCATTTCTTTAAGAATTTTCCATAGTTTGTTGTGATCCACACAGTCAAAGGCTTTACTGTTGTCAATGAAGTGGAAATAGATTTTTTTCTGGAACTCCCTCAAAAATTACATCCTTGCAGTTGTTTCTTTTTCTGTTTTTTTTTTTTTTTCCTGTTTCTCCTAAGTAAAATTTCTCATAGGAATTGTGTTTAAAATCACTGTCTCCATACCATCACACACCATTCTCTGTTCAAAACATTTTTATAGGGTTTCTCTCTCCTTTTCTTTAAAATATTGCTCTTATTAATCCACCAAAAATCTCTCTTTCAAATCCAGTTGTTACTTTTCTGTCTTCAGTGTATCAGCCTCTCAGAAGCATAGGCTCCAGCTTTTCCTTCTAGAAACACTTGCCTCTGTGACTACTCATTCTCTCCCACCTCAGTCTCCTTGGGTGAATCTCTACCTGTGAATGCTGGAGGGCTTCAGGGTTCAGTCTTGGGCTTCTCTCTCTCTCTAATTTTTTCTTTTGGTTTGTTTCTATACATTTTATTTCTTTAATAAAAATTTTTATAAACAACTAGGAAAATGTCAATATTTTATATAATTTGTTTGGGATATATATATATTATTTAAAAAAATTAAAATTGACATTTCATATCAAAAGAAAAGAGGAAATTTACTCATCATTTAGGAAGACTTGTAAAACCATTAGCAAACCAAAGAGTTTTCTGATAATATTCACTTTTTCAGCTGTCATTCTTTGGGTTATTTTAATCTCACAGAAGACAATTGAGACCAAGAGGCATATAAGTTGCCAAAATTACATATTCAAACTCATCATTATGGTTCCTAATAAAGACCCTCAGATCCTTACTTTAAAGCCTATTAAATATCTTTTTACAAGCCAGTTTAAAAGTAGTAAGAAGTAAAATATTATTAGAAAAGATAAGAAATAAAAATATAGAAAACATAGACAGGAAATATTTAAAAGTTAAGTTTTTGTTCACAAGTATTCATAAGTAAATCCATAAATCCCACCCATATTTCATTAGCTCCTAAAAGAACTGTACCAAATAATATTACATGCTATTAAAGATATCAAGTAATTAATAACATGTGTCCTCATGTTCTACAGACTTTAAAGAGTGGAAGGACATCAGCAACACATTTTAGAAATATGTCCATCAAAAAAGTCAATATATATATATTTTTAATATGTCCACTATATAATAATGCTTCACTCAAAGGTGTGATTCTAAGGACTGGAATTGCATACATATATGAGTTGTCACCTCTGTGAGGGTAGGAAACTCATTTCAACTGGATGCAATTTACTGTTTTTATATCTGCTGCTTACCTAACAGTGCAGTTGAAAGTAGACTATCTAACAGAAATGAAGGAAAGTCACTTCTCAGTAAATAAAAAGCAATTCCAAAGTTCCTTGTGTTAAAAAGCACTTCAGTTTGCTACCCAGGTGGTGTCAGTGGTAAAGCATCTGACTGGCAATACAGGAGCCATAAGAGATGCTGGTTTGATTCCCAGGTTGTGAAGGAAATGGCAACCCACTCCAGCATTCTTGCCTGGAGAATCCCATGGACAGAGGAGACTACAGTACATAGGGTTGCAAAGGGAAGCCTGGTGTGCTGCAGTCCATGGAACTGCAAAGAATTGGACAAGATTGAAGTGACTTAGCACAGTTTTCTAACCTCTTAATGCCATATGTGAGTATCCAAAACAGAAATTAATATTATAATAATATTATTATATTAATAATATAGCATGAAATTTAATTTTGTAAATGTATTCTTACCTCAAATTCTACTTCTCTTAGTTTAAGTCACATTTAGTAAATAGGAAAAATTTAATGAAGTAAATATGGATCTACTCCTGGTGATTTGCTGGGGTTGGAAAGGAGATTGTGATGATTAACTTGGTAGTGTTTTGTAAATTATTTTTAAAAATTTAAAAGGGAAAGGCTAAGTCTGCTCTAATTTTTCATGATTGAGCTGAAGAAAGTAATCAGGTGATTTATAAACTTGTGAAATTCTTTAAGAGATCAATGTGACATTTTATTAAATTGTATATCAATCTATAATTTTTAAACATCTCTATTTTCTCTATCATAACACTATACCTTTTAAAAATATAATCTTCATCAATATCTTGCCAGTGTTTTACAGGCTTTTCTTTCTTTTTGGAGGGGGCAGGTACAGTTCAGTTCAGTTCAGTCGCTCAGTTGAGTTCAACTTTTTGGGACCCCATGAACCACAGCACGTCAGACTTCCCAGTCCATCACCAACTCCCGGAGTCCACCCAAACCCATGTCCATTGAGTCGGTGATGCCATCTAACCATTTCATCCTCTGTCATCCCATTCTCCTCCAGCCCTCAATCTTTCCCATCATCAGGGTCTTTTCCAATGAGTCAGCTCTTTGCATGAGGTGGCCAAAGTATTGGAGTTTCAGCTTCAGCATCAATCCTTCCAATGAACAGCCAGGACTGATCTCATTTAGGATGGACTGGATGGATCTCCTTGCAGTCCAAGGGACTCTCAAGGGTCTTCTCCAACACTACAGTTCAAAAGCATCAATTCTTCAGCACTCAGCCTTCTTTATAGTCCAACTCTCACATCCCTACATGACCACTGGAAAACCATAGCCCTGACTAGACAGACCTTTGTTGGCAAAGTAATGTCTCTGCTTTTTAATATGCTGTCTAGGTTGGTCATAGCTGTCCTTCCAAGGAGTAAGTGTCTTTTAATTTCATGGCTGAAATCACCATCTTCAGTGATTTTGAAGCCCATAAAAGTAAAGTCAGCCACTGTTTCCCCAACTATTTGCCATGAAGTGATGGGACTGGATGCCATGATCTTGGTTTTCTGAATGGTGAGCTTTAAGCCAACTTTTTCACTCTCCTCTTTCACTTTCATCGAGAGGCTCTTTAGTTCGTCTTCACTTTCTGCCGTAAGGGTGGTATCATCTGCATATCTGAGGTTATTGATATTTCTTCCAGAAATCTTGATTGCAGCTTGTGTTTCTTCCAGCCGAGTTTCTCATAATGTACTCTGCATATAAGTTAAATAAGCATGATGAGAATATACAGCCTTAATGTACTCCTTTTCCTATTTGGAACCAGTCTGTTGTTCCATGTCCAGTTCTAACTGTGGCTTCCTGACCTGTATACAGGTTTCTTAAGAGGTAAGTCAGGTGGTCTGATATTCCCATCTCTTTCAGAATTTTCCACAGTTTATTGTGATATGCACAGTCAAAGGCTTTGGTATAGTCAATAAAGCAGAAAGATGTTTTTCTGGAACTCTCTTGCTTTTTCGATGATCCAGTGGATGTTGGCAATTTGATCTCTGGTTCCTCTGCCTTTTCTAAAACCAGCTTGAATATCTGAAAGTTCATGGTTCACGTACTGCTGAGGCCTTGCTTGGAGAATTTTGAGCATTACTTTACTAGCATGTGAGATGAGTACAATTATGCATTAGTCTGAGCATTCTTTGGCAGGTACAGAGATTTCCCCTGTTTCCTGTCCCCGTATTTCATAGCCTCCCCACTCTCAACATTCCCCACCGAATGACATTCATCAGTTCGCTACAATTGATGAATCTGTACTGATACATCCTGTCACCCAAAGTTCATGACTTACATTAGGGTTCACTCTTGGTGTTGTGCATTCTATAGGTTTGGACAAATGTATAATGATATTTTCATTAGTAATGATATCATACAGAGTATTTTCATTGTCCTAAAAATCTTCTGTGCCTCACCAGTTCATCCCTTACTCCCAGCTCCACCCTCTGGCTACCACTGATCATTTTACTATCTCCATATTTTTGCTTTTTTGTCATATAGTTAGAATCATACAATATGTAGCCTTTTCAGATTGACTTCTTCCACTTAGAATAAGCATTTAAGTTTCTTTCATGTTGTTTCATGTCTTATTAGCTCATTTCATTTTAGTGCTGAGTAATACTCCATGGTTTGGATGGATCAGTTTATCCATTTTCCTACCAAAGGACATCTTGGTTACTTCCAGGTTTTGTCAGCTATGAATAAAACTCCTATAGGTATTTTATAAATTCAAAGCATTTTTTTCTCTTTTTTTGAAATTAAACATAAAATCAGTCAGCCTACTTCCAACATGCATCTAAAGCAGACTGAAGAGACATCCCCTTTGGTCTGCTTCATGTTCTCTCCATCTCTGTGTTAACTTCATTACTGGTAATAATCACATATTAATTTTATCCATCTTCCATTTACTTATTTTAAAAAATACAGAAAAATAAAATAAAACACCCCAATGGATGTATAAGTAAGTGCCATTACAATACAGAGATGCTTATTCTATGAAAACTGAACCAACTGACTGATAGGCAGAGATAGATGGCAATGCCTAATAGTCAGTTGCTGGATGAAAGTCTAAATTTGAAATAAGAAAAGTGGTTCAAGAGTAACCAAGTAGTTGGAGTCCGATAGAACACACGAATATGTGCTAGAAACAGTCTGCCTGGCTGTTTTGATTAATGAAACTTTTGATCCAGAATCTAATCTCAATTTGGGGAGAAGAGCATTTTTTCATTGGATATAAGTAAGCGATACTATATAGTTTAATTCTGAAACTTGCAAGGATACATGACAGGAAGTTAAATGTCTCCTTACAGATCAGGTCATTCTAAGAGGTGGCGCCTCAGGCTTTCTGACCAAAACTACCAATTTTGGACCAAAGGCCATTTGCTCTTTCCTAGTAGCTTCTTTTCCAAAGGTAATTCCTTATTGTGAGTCCTCTGTCCAGTAGGTTGTTGTCAATAGTAAAATATTGTCACCACACAGAATCCAGAGAAACCCACTGGGCAATAGAAAACAACCACAACAACAAAAGTATCACTTTATCTTGCTTCCTGCAAGTGGTAGGCAGTGGTCAGTAATAAAATACCATCACCAGGCAGAATTCAGTGAAACCGACTGCCAAGTAAGAAGGAATATCCTTAGTTACCAATGCTCAGATATAGTCAAATGTTAGGAATCCAGAAAGAACCTACAGTTGAGTCAGTAAAAGGTATTAGCCATCAGTGCAATAAACATGAGTCTATATACAAGTCAAGGATTTGGCTGATCCTGAGTTCACAGGAGAGGTAACAACACATTTTTGCCATGAAAGTAGAATGAAGGAATGGGAATGGAGACAGAATCTAATAGCCTCTTTCCCAGCATTATCACAACTTCTCTGTTGTTTTCATCCCAACAGTCTCAGGATACAGCTTTTGTCAGCCCTTCCTTTCTGGCCCCTGTTCAGAGCTTTCAGTACCATTTTTTTCTGTTCCTGTGGCACAACTGTCCCCTCACAACTCCTTCAGTGCTCTTCCTTACTTTATGTAGATCTGAGTTTCTTACTTATTTCCCTTCTGGATAGAGAACTTCTTACTAACATTTTTTACAAGTCAGGTCTATTGGCAACAAAATCCCTCAATTTTTGTGTGTCTGAAGAAGTATTCATTTTTCCTTCACTTTTGAACAATCACTTCACAAGACAGAATTCTAAGTTGGTAGTTTTTTTCTCTCAACACTTAAACTTTTTCATTTTACTTTCTCCTTGTTTGTATGGTTTCTGAGGAAAATTGGATGTAATCTTATCTTTATTCCTCTATAGCCAAAGTGTTTTTCTTTAATTTAAAACTAATATGCCTGGCTGTAGAGGGGCTTTTTCTTCATTTACTTTACAATGTTTCTTTTTTTTTTAACTTCTACCATTTCTTTTTGATTCTTTTATAGAATCTTTCTGCTTATATCACCCATCTGTTTTTGCATGCTATGCACTTTATTCATTAGAGCCCTTGGTATATTAATTATGTTGTTGATGTTGTTTATTTACTAGTGTCCAACTCTTTTGCAAACCCCATGGACTATATAACCCACCAGGCTCCTCTGTCCATGGGATTTGTCTAGGCAAGAATACTGGAATAGGTTGCCATTCCCTTTTCCAGAGGATCATCCTGACACAGGGATTGAACCCACATCACCTGAATTGGCAGGCAGATTTTTTTACCACTGAGCCACCTGGGAAGCTATAGTTGCTTTTAAATTCCTAGTCTGATAATTCCAACATTACTGCCATGTCTAGTTCTTTTTTTTTAAATTGTATTTATTTATTTATTTTTTTATTGTTTTTGCCATACAATGTCATGATATCACCATGGGTTTACATATGCTCCCCCTCCAGAACCCCCCTCCCTCCTCCCTCCCCCCCGGGGAAATCTCGCTGCACCAGCCCCGAGCATCAGTCCTGGGCTGGCGATTGGTTAGACATATGATAATTAACTTGTTTCAATGCCCTTCTTCCATATCATCCCACCCTTATCCTCATCCACAGAGTCCACGAGTCTATTCTATACATCTGTGTTCCATTTGCTGTCCCGCATGTTGGGTTCTCGTTACCATCTTTCTAAATTCCATATATATGTGTTAATATACTGTATTGTTGTTTTTGCTTCTGGCTTACTTCACTCTGGATAATGGGCTCCAGTTTCGTCCATCTGAGTAGAATTGCTTCAAATGAATTTTTTTTTAAATGCTGAGTAATATTCCATTGTGTATATGTAACACAGCTTTCTTATCCATTCGTCAGTTGATGGGCATCTAGGTTGCTTCCATGTCCTGGCTACTGTAAACAATGCAGCGATGAACATTGGGGTACACGTGTCTCTTTCAATTCTGGTTTCCTCGGTGTGTATGCCCAGCAGTGGGATTGCTGGGTCATATGGCAGGTCTATTTGCAGCCTTTTAAGGAACCTTCACACTGTTTTCCATAGTGGTTGTACTAATTTGGATTCCCACCAACAGTGTAAGAGAGTTCCCTTTTCTCCACATCCTCTCCAGCATTTATTACTTGTAGATTTTTGGATTACAGCCATTCTGACTGGTGTAAAGTGATACCTCATTGTAGTTTTGATTTGCATTTCTCTGATAATGAGTGATGTTGAACATCTTTTCATGTGTTTGTTAGCCATTTTTATGTCTTCTTTGGAGAAATGTCTGTTAAGTTCTTTGGCCCACTTTTTAATTGGGTTGTTTATTTTTCTAGAATGGAGCTGCAGGAGTTGCTTGTATATTTTTGAGATTAATTGTTTGTCCATTGCTTCATTTGCTATTATTTTCTCCCATTCTGAAGGCTGTCTTTTCACCTTGCTTATAGTTTCCTTTGTTGTGCAGAAGCTTTTAATTTTAATTAGGGCCCATTTGTTTATTCATGTTTTTATTTCCAATATTCTGGGAGGTGGGTCATGGAGTATCCCACTTTAGGTTATGGCAGAGAGTGTTTTGCCTATGTTATCCTCTAGGAGTTTTATAGTTTCTGGTCTTATGCTTAGATCTTTGATCCATTTTGAGTTTATCTCTTTGTGTATGGTGTTAGAAAGTGATCTAGTTTCATTCTTTTACAAGTGGCTGTCCAGTTTTCCCAGCACCACCTGTTAAAGAGGTTGTCTTTTCTCCATCCATGTCTAGTTCTGATGCATGGTTTGTCCCTTCAAAATATTGTTTTCTATTTTTTTGGCTTTTTTGTATGCCTTTGTAGTTTTTTCTTGAAATGCAGATGTGATGTCCTGGATTAAAGGCACTGCTTTAATGGGGCTTTAGTAATGAGGAGGTGAGGTGTAAGGGCAGGCAGATCCCATGATTAGGTCTCAGTCCCTCAGTGAGCTTCTGCCTCTGGACTATGAACCTCACAAGTGTTTGTCATTTTTCTCTTCCCCAGCCCATCCCTTATGTGGAAAGAATGGCTCCAGCCAGCTGGAGCTGGGTATTTCCCTTCCCCAGGTCAGTTGGGCTCAGTTAATACCCTAGAGGGTTAGACTCTAGTACTGCTTTTCCTCTAGGGAAGGCCTTCTTAAGAGGACTGAGTGTTCTGGTCTATTTCAAACTGGCTACCCCCTGTCACCCTACTCCCAGCAGGAAGGCTGAGAGGATATTCTCTGGCATTTTCTGTAGCATCCTGGTGAAGCTCCTGGAGGTAAAGCTCACAGTATTTTGAGTCCCTGCCATCACTGTCTCCCCCCAGAGTTTCTACTCTCAGATTCTTCACACTGAGCCTCCAGCAGTTTGTCGGTTATGGCTCTGGTTTCCTCCCCAAGCACAGGTTCCCATGGTGGTTTCACCCTGAGGAAGCCTCAACTTCCTCTGTTCACCTGTGGGCCTCCCCAGTCTTGGGGATGGCAGTTTGCAGCTTCTGACAGATGCAAGAGGAGGTCTCCCTTTCCTTTTTTATTTTTAAACTACACTCACCTAAGTTATCTTTTCCAATACCATGGATTTATCTATTTTTTACCTTTTTGGGTTTTTTTTGCTCGCAGGTTTGCACAAGACTGACTCCTTGGTTTTCATGTTTTGGCTTAAGTTTCTCCTCTGAGCAGGCTCATTGACCACCCAATTTAAATCAGGACTTGTCAGTCATTTCCAGCCACTCTCACTTCCTGTTCGTAGTCTTCATCAAAACTGATATTATCTTGTCCATTCATTTTCTTGTTTACTGTATATCTCCCACTACTTCATTGTAAACACCATGAGAAGATAAACATTACATGTCTTGTAGACAGTTGATTTCCAGTGCTTTGAGGCGTAGATGTATGGTAGATGTTCAAAAACATTTGTTTAAAAATAGTTCATAATTATTTAATCATGTTGCTACTGCTGAATTTAGAAGCTAGATGTTTCTAAGTTCTATTATATTTAATAATAACCACTGCTCTGAGAAATATTTGTATGTAAATAGTTTTCTATAAATGACTTTTTGCCTTCATCATTTTATAAGTAAAGCTCCTTTTGAGTCAAAGAAGATGAACATTTTTAAGGCTCTTAATAAATATTGTCAAATTATGTTCTGAAAAAGCTAATCTAATTTATAGTTTACCAATAGTATATTACAGTCCTATATAAATTACCTTAATTAGCATGGGGTTCTGGTTTTCAAAGAGTTTTGCTAATTTAATAGATGAGAATGAATATATTAGTATGCTTATATTATCACCTTACTATTTTGCTGTAATTTTCTTTTTACTTATTCTTTTTCTGATTGTGAGCCTAATGAAAGCAGGGATTTCATCTTTTTAGGTATATTATTTTCTGAGGCTACCTTTATGAACTCTTAGCAGTTGCTGGACTACTTATCTCAATAATGGACTAGTTTTCCAAAAGGCTCAAAACAAAATAACTGAAGTTACCAGTATTATTTTAACATCTTAAAGGAAGACCAAATAGACTATTTTGGCCTACATTGAGCACTTTTGCCTAATTTTTTACATCAGGGTTCTATAAGATAGTGTAATAATGCAAATATGGCTTAGGGCCAGTGGAAAGTGACACAGGTAACTCATTACTAATAACAAAGTTCTGAAATGTGAGTATGACTTCTTTTCATGAATTCAATCATATTCAAGATTTGTATAATGACAACACCCTTACTGATTTGCCTTCTTGAGTGTGAGAGAAATTTATGGTGCTAAAGCCTGTCCATTGGGTACAGCAGTGCTATCTATGGAAATATATAGTGAACCACATCTGTAATTTTAAATTTGCAGTAGCCATGTGAAAAAGTTAAAAGGGACAAATGAAAGTAATATTAGTAAGACATTTTTAAACCAATGTGTCAAAAATTCTATATTAACATGTAATAAATGTAAAAAATCTTTGAGACAAAAAAGTTTTATGCTGTCTTTGAAATCTGTGGTGTATTGTACAGTTAAATCACACCTCAGTTTGTACCAGATGCATCTAAAGTCCTCAGAATCATCATGTGAATAGTGCTGCTGTATTTGACAACCCAGGGTTTACAATATTAATAAGAATTTTCATGGGTTCAAGGGAATGAATGTGTTTTTCAATGATTTGAAGTGTGTTCCTCATATGTATCATAGTTTGGGTTCCCCAGTAGCAGACCTTAACGCAAAGAGTTGCTGAAATTGGTTTGCTTTAGAAGTGATGCTAGGAAAACGCTTGAAGGGAGAGGAGAAGTGAGACAAAAATGTGAAGGAAACCAATGAAAAGCAAGACAGTTACTGATTTTGCAATGGAGTCACCCTGGGAGACAGAATTTTTCCAGATGACAGGCAAGGGCACTGAGGCATTTATCTACCCACTCCCCATCCATCACTGGTTAAGGATTGAATCCAAGGTTCTTGGCTTGCTTTGCATATGGCCCTTGCATGCTTTCATTGGTAGGAGATTGGCCGATAAGCAGTGAGCTCCTTAGTCCTGGAGAAGAATCAAAGGACATGAGCTGGAAAGAGACAGCTTCTGCTTCAGCAGGTCACAGTGTCCAAGGAGGGATCCTGTTAGCCTCAGGAGCCCTAGGGACTTGATGTTACACAGACTCTGCTTTATACCACTCGTCCTGTTCACTTATGTATCCCTAGCTCCTGGAATAGTAGGTGTTTAATAAATAGTTACTGTATGACTTTCCCTGAGTACCTGCTTTATTCTTTCAGACTCTCGATGTAAATAGAGCACATGGTTACCAGCAGTTATGGGTCATGCCCTTAAAACTCCCTCACTAGAAAGGAATGAGAGGTTTTCCCTTTCTAGTTTCAGTGGGAAAAAAAACAAAAATCACCCCATGCTTATCATTCTCAAGGAAGAAATTCAGTTAGTCTGCTTAGCCATGAGGTTATCTCTGGACCAAGCCCTTTGGACATGGCCATGGCATATTTTGATTGGCTAGATTTCAGTAGGGTACACAGGCCTAAGGTTACAGAGGTGGATATATTACTAGAAGGAGTTGTGATAGATTGTTACCATATTCAGAACTGTGGATACCAAAAGGATTATGTTTAAGTTGTGAATGCCATTTTCCCTTTATGTCTTCATTGAAAATTCTTGAGGACCAGCACTGTCTCAGCTGAAGCATTTCAGTACGTCACTTACACCTGCTGCAGATTTAACAAATCTTTGACTATTTGACAGAGATCCTGTAGGCCAGTGGTGTCCAACCTTTTTGTCACCAGGGACTAATTTCATGGAAGACATTTTTTTCATGGGCTAGGGAGGGTGGGATGGTTTTGTGATGACTCAAGGATATTGCATTTATTGTGCACTTTATTTCTATTATTATTACATTGTAATATATAATTAAATGAATATACAACTCACCATATTGCACAATCAATGGGAGCTCTGAGTTTGTTTTTCTGCAACTACACGGTCTCATCCAGGGGTGATGAGAGAGTGACACCAAAATGTGTTGCTTATGTCCAATTTACTCTCTATTCTCATTTTGGTTGCTGTCATAGCAGAAAACCCTGCTTCAAAAAAATAGGTTGTTTTGGATGGAAGCAGGCTTTTCAGTGCCTTGGGAGCAATCTCAGGATATTATGCCTTGACTTTAATGTATAGAGATTTGCAGTTGTCTCACACATACTTTTAAGGTCATAATCATTTGCAGTCTCAAGAAGTTGATTCTCCTCTATCACAGACAAAGTCGATTCACCTGGCTTATTCACAGAAGAGTCATGGATTCATTCCTTCCCAGTTCAGTGGTCTTCTGTGGTTGGGAAGGACTGCTCAAACTCTTTTGAAAGCTAAGGTAGGTGATCATGCACCAGCTGGGAGAAGGAAGTCCCTGGCTCAGTATCTTTCAAAATCTCTGCTAATGTTTGAAACATGTCAAAACTCCAGTGTTCACTTGTCACCCCCATAAATCCAGTCTGGCATTGAATGCAGCCACTTTATCTGCCTACTTAAACATAACTGTCCTTCTCCCCTGAAGTGACAGATTGAGTACGTTGAGCAGGTTGAATATATCACATGGTAAGCAGGGTTTGCAACCTCATCTGCATCACTGCAATGTGCTGCCAGTGGTGATCGTTTTCCTAAAAGAAATCTCTGAAGTGGCTCTCGTAACTCAAAAACTCTGACCAGTGGTCTACCTTTAGAAAGTCATCTCACTTCTTGTGTGTAAGGGAAGATGTGTGTGCTCTGCATATATCTCCTCACAGAGCTGCATGAACAGACTTGAGCTAAGGGTATGCCCTTTAATGTAGTTGATCATTGCATCACATCCGGCAAAACATTGTTAAGCATTTCTCCATGATGCTGTGCATAGACTCACATTCAGAAGTGACCTCTTTGACTTGAGTAGTGAAACCAGAAAGCCATCTAGTCATGGCAACCACTGTGTGCATAGACCAACACAAAATGACCTGTTCTGTTTTCCTGATATGTAGTTATTCAAAGACTTGAAAGTTCTGCAGCTGTGGTATTGGGTAGCACAAAAGGGCACATAACATATCCTCATGCACATCCTCCTGAAAATTACAGCTCACAGAAACAAGCATTATTGCCTTGTTCTTAACACTGGTAGACTCGTTAAGCTAGATTGCATACCATGGTGACTCATTAGTCTTCTCTACCAATTGTGTTTCAATGTCTTCTACCATTTTATCAATTCATCTAGCTATGATACTAGCTGAAAGAGGGAAATGTTCCATCTTTTGAACTGCAGTTTCTCCAATAATGTTCACAACAGCTGTCCTCAGCACCAGGCAGGATTGACTCTTCAGTAAGAGTAAAGGACTTCTTAGCTTTAGCAATAAGGTTAGCCACTAAGAATAATGCTCTCAGTGCAGAAGTTTTTGATGATGTGAAGGTATTCACTAATTGCTTCTGTTCTTCATGTTCATGTTTTTCCTTTTGAAAAACTCCAAAGCCTTGTCTTTTGAAGCAAGGGACTTGGCCTCCATTTGGTGAAACAGTTATGATGGTTTCATGGCTTCATTAAACTTACTGTTGGATTCTGACTTAAAGTCTTTCCCGAGATGCAGCTGTACAATTGAAGTACATCAACTCATGTGCTCCTGTACAGCCTGCCAGCAGATGCAGCTTGTCACTTGCCACTCACTGATAGAGCTTTGATATGAGTCTGCAAGCAATTGACTTATTTTGGTTTCTCTGTCATCAACCTCTCTGGTAATGATAATCTGTGTTTGCACATGCTCCCCAGTGCTAGCATCATCCCTTCAGCTCCATTTCAGATCATCAGGCATTGGATTCTCATAAGGAGCGCTCAACCTAGGTAACTCACATGTTCACTTTACAGTGGGGTTTTTGTGCTATGAGAAACTAATGCTGCTGCTGATCTGACAGGAGGTGCAACTCAGGTAGTAATGCAGGTGATGAGAAGTGGCTCTAAGTACAGATCAAGCTTCTCTTCCTCACCCATTGCTCACCTCTTGCTCTGTAGCCTGGTTCCTAACAGCTTGCACAAATACAGATTTCCATCATGTATCACTGAGGTTTATTTGGAAATGAATCAAGTCCAACAAGACTGAATTTCTTCTTAGATGTTGTTTTGTCATCCTCACTAGAGTCAGTGGCTGGCTTCATTAACTCAATGTGCATCCATGTGGCATACATCAGTATATCTTTTGACAAATAATATTCTATGCATGTAATACCAGGTTTTATTTGTACATTCATAAGGTGGTGTACATTTGCTTCCTTCTACACCCAATATCTTTACCTTTTTATGAATAATGGTGTTATATCACTTGTAATGAAATTTTCATGTGTATATATGTTTTCATTTATCCTTGATAGATAACTGGGAGCAGAATTGCTGGGTTATGTGGTAACTTTGTGATTGTACCATTTTACATTCCCACCAGCAATATATAAGGATTCTGGTTTCTCTGCATCCTCTCCATCACTTGTTATTGTTCTTTTAGTTGTAGTATTGAACCATTTCAGATCAGTAAACATGTGCAGAGAGAGGTCTTATGACATCTCCTCCATGTTTGTAAGTTCTGTGCCTGTGCCTGATCTTAGTGGTCCTGCACCTGAAGGCATTCACTAACATCTGTTCAAAACAAACAAACAAAAACCCACTTTTATTTGTATGTTGTTCTTTAGGTTTTTTTGTTTGTTTGTTTTGTTTTAGTTTTTACAAAGTGCCTTCACAAATTCTGAGGCTCACAGTAACTATAGGAAGTAAGATGAGTGGGATCTTCCAGTTTTAGACACGAGAAGGGTTAGATCAGAAAGGTTAGGTAATAAGTGAAGCATCTAGAACTCTGGTCCCCCAGCTCCAGATACAGGCTTTTCTGTACAATTCAACACTAGATCTCAGCATTTCTTCTCAATGTCATATTAGTTAATGTTTAGCAAATAATGCTAAGAAGTTTGAAAAGATCTTCAGTTCAATTCAGTTCAGTCGCTTAGTCATGTCTGACTCTTTGCGACCCCATGAATTGCAGCACACCAGGCCTCCCTGTCCATCACCAACTCCCGGAGTCCACCCAAACCCATGTCCATAGAGTCGGTGATGTAATCCAGCCATCTCATCCTCTATTGTCCCTTTCTCCTCCTGCCCCCAATCCTTCCCATCATCAGGGTCTTTTCCAGTGAGTCAACTCTTCGCATGAGGTGGCCAAAGTACTGGAGTTTCAGCTTTAACATCAGTCCTTCCAGTGAACAGCCAGGACTGATCTCCTTTAGGATGGACTGGTTGGATCTCCTTGCAGTCCAAGGAACTCTCAGGAGTCTTCAATACCATAGCATCCACCAACCTGTGTGAGGCCACCCAAGATGGAAGGGTGGAGAGGTCTGACAGAATGTGATCTACTGGAGAAGGGAATGGCAAATCACTTCAGTATTCTTGCCTTGAGAACCCCTTAAATAGTATGAAAAGGCAAAAAGAAAGGACACTAAAAGATGAACTCCCCAGGTTGGTGGGTGCCCAATACGCTACTGGAGATCAGTGGAGAAATAACTCCAGAAAGAATGAAGGGATGGAGCCAAAGCAAAATTGATGCCCAGTTGTGGGTGTGACTGGTCAGAGAACCAAGGTCTAATGCTGTAAAGGGCAATATTGCATAGGAACCTGGAATGTTAGGTCCATGAATCAAGGCAAAGTGGTAGTGGTCAGACAGGAGATGGCAAGAGTGAATGTCAACATTCTAGGAATCAGTGAACTAAGATGGACTGGAATGGGTGAATTTAACTCAGATGACCATTATATATGCTACTGTAGGCAGGAATCCCTTAGAAAACATGGAGTAGCCATCATAGTCAACAAAAGAGTCCGAAATGCAGTACTTGGATGCAATCTCAGAAATGCCAGAATGATCTCTGTTCATTTCCAAGGCAAACCATTCGATATCACAGTAATCCAAGCCTATGCCCCAACCAGTAATGCTGACGAAGCTGAAGTTGAACAGGTCTATGAAGACCTACAAGATCTTTTGGAACTAACACCCAAAAAAGATGTCCTTTTCATTATAGGGGACTGGAATGCAAAAGTAGGTAGTCAGGAAACACCTGGAGTAATAGGCAAATTTGGCTTTGGAGTACAGAATGAAGCAGGGCAAAGGCTAATAGAGTTTTGCCAAGAGAATGCACTGGTCATAGCAAACACCGCCTTCCAACAACACAAGAGAATACTCTATACATGAACATCACCAGATGGTCAACACCAAAATCAGATCGATTATATTCTTTGCAGCCAAAGATGGAGAAGCTCTATACAGTCAGAAAAAACAAGACCGGGAGCTGACTGTGACTTGGATCATGAACTCCTTATTGCCAAATTCAGACTTAAATTGAAGAAATTAGGGAAAACCACTAGACCATTCAGGTATGACCTAAATCAAATCCCTTATGATTATACATTGAAAGTATAATAGATTTAAGGGACTAGATCTGATAGACAGAGTGCCTGATGAACTATGGACATTGTACAGGAGACAAGGATTAAGACCATCTCCAAGAAAATGAAATGCAAAAAAGCAAAATGGCTGTCTGAGGATGCCTTACAAATAGCTGTGAAAAGAAGAGAAGTGAAAAGCAAAGGAGAAAAGGAAAGATATTCCCATCTGAATGCAGAGTTCCAAAGAATAGCAAGGAGAGAGAAGAAAGCCTTCCTTAGCAATCAATGAAGAGATCTTAGTTTAAAGCAAAAAAAATAGCAGAAACTGAAAGGACTGAGTACATTTGGCATTTTGGAGATGACTAATTATGGTACATAGATAGTTTTTGGGACTGTTGAGTACAGCCTGGGGCAGTCTGACAAGTGAATTCACTAGACATGCAACTTTAGCAAGAAATTTTTTCATCTTTGAAGTAGCACTAGTAGCTGAACATTTTTAGGGATGGAAAATACAGAGGATTTCAAAGAGAACTATAAATTAGGTCAGGAGTGATTATTTAGGTTGTAGATTGCATTATCTGAGAAGGAGTTAACACCAGAAAGGTAGGTATTTGAAAATTACGATTTTTCAAACATCCATGAAGTATCAAGAAAATAGTGTAATAAACCACCATCATGCCCATCAATAGAAAATTATCAACACTTTGACATTCCTGTATGTTTGAGCTATAATATTGAATACATTAAGAATACATTAAGAGTTTCTTTAAAATTGATTTCACCTCCAGCTTTATTGAGGTATAATTGACAATCAAAATTGTATATATTTAAATGTACAACTTGATGACTTGACATATATGTTGTGAAATACTCATCACACCAAGCCAATCAATATCTGTCACTTCACACCTTAACCATTTTGCTTTTTTTAAAAAAAATTTTATGTTGACGACACCTAAGATCTACTCTCTCAATAAATTAAAAGTACAAGGTACAGTATTGTCAACTGTAGCCACATTGTTGTACACTAGTTCTGCAGAATATATCTTGCTTAACTGAAGCTAAATGTCATTATTAATAGCACCATTTTAGCCAATGTCATGGGAAATTATCAAAGAATAGTGAGATGATCTTGTTACAGGCACCACAAACTTTGATCTTCCTTTGTTTAATGTGAAGGGGAAGAGAAGCTGCTGAGCTGGTAAGACAGCCACATAAATAACGCTCATGAGTGGGAGCCCAAGAGTTTGTTCATTCAGTCCTACAGTCATTGAATCATTCAGAGGGTATATTCTAGACACTTTTCATGTACTGGCCATCCATCAGTGAGATGATTATGCTGGACTTGGACTTGAATCCAAATCAATATTCATTATTTACTGATTCAAAGACCTTGGAGACTGTCCTTGAGTATCATTTTTTTCATCTGTAAAGCAGAGATAATACCTTCTTAGCTGGCTTAAAACTCAATATCCAAAAAGCCTAAGATCATGGCATCAGGCCCTATCACTTCATGGCAAACAGATGCAGAATCAATGGAAATCAGTGAAAGACTTTCTTTTCTTGGGCTGCAAAATCACTGCAATGGTGACTGCAGCCGTGAAATTAAAAGATTCTTGCTCCTTGGGAAAAAAGCTATGACCAAACTAGACAGCATATTAAAAAGCAGAGTTATTACTTTGCCAACAGAGGTTCATCTAGTCAAACTTTGGTTTTTCCAGTAGTCAAGTATGGATGAAAGTGTTGGGCTATAAAGAAAGCTAAGTGCTGAAGAATTAATGTTTTTGAACTGTAGTGTTGGAGAAGACTCTTGAGAGTCCCCTGGACTGCAAGGAGATCAAACAAGTCCGTCCTAAAGGAAATCAGTCCTGAATATTCATTGGAAGGACTGATGCTGAAGCTGAAGGTCCAATATTTTGGTCACCTGATGCAAAGAGCCAACTCATTTGAAAAGATTCTGATGCTGGGAAAGATTGAAGGTGGGAGGAGAAGGGGACAACAGAGGATGAGATGGTTGGATGGCATCACCAACTCGATGGACATGAGTTTGAGTGAGCTCCAGGAGCTGGTGATGAACAGGGAAGCCTGGTATGCTGCAGTCCATGGAGTCACAAAGAGTCAGACACGACTGGGTAACTGAACTGAACTGAATAGGGCACTGTAGGAGTTAATAGTGAAGTAAGTTCCCTAGAAATGCACATAACCTATATTCTAGTATAAGTTATTCTATACTATTCTATACTATTCAGGCCCTGAACTCATGAAAGAAATCCGAAGGCAATCTCTCTGTCCCAAATGCCCCTTGTAGGAGGGCAGGAAAAAGCTCACAGAGGTCCCCCCACAATGTAACCTGAGATGCCAAATGACATCTCACATATTGCAGAGATCTCCCATGACCATGTGAATTCATCTACCGAAATCATTTGAAGTCTTCTAATCTTCTCTTACGTTTCTTTAAGTCTTGCAGCTCTACAAACATAATCTGTGCTAAACTCTGTTGTTGGCCGAGGTCAAATGTTTGGCTGCTGATTGTATTGACCAATCCATGGTCTTGTGCCCAAGGTACAGTGAGAAGAAACAAACCTTACTGTTGGCTCTCTGAGCAAAGTTTATTGCAAGGGTCAAGCAAGAAGTACAGGATGCTCATGCTCAGAAGGCTGGAACTTGCCAGTGGATTTCAGGGGAGGATTTTTAAAGCAAGCTGGGGGAGAGAGTCCGAGGTACTTGATTAGCTCATGTGCTATTTTCTGATTGGTTGATGTTGAGGAGAAGGGTAATGTAGCAGGGATTATCATCATAAATCCTTAGGTTCCAGTTTATCATGGTCATCATACAGTTAACTTTTCCCACCTGGTGGGCTTTGTAGCATCTGCAAACAACTGAGGAATATGCACTAGACCCTGTTATTTGTAGCCTTCAGGGGAGGAACTAAAGATTCTGGGACTGCTGTATGGCCAATCTATTGATAATGTTTTTGTTAGTACATGCTCACATTTTTCCAATCAGTGATTCTTGAGCCAGCCTTTTGTGACTCAGAGGAGGCCTGGAAGATTGAAGCGTTTTTACAAACAAGAGACAGGCAGAGGACATGGGGTGGGGGTAGGGTCTATCCCAGGAAGGTCCCACAGGGTCCTGCTTCATTCCAGTTGGAGACCTTCCCACAGCGCCCTTGTTTGGTCCTGAGGAGGGAAGCATGCCCAGAGGGGAGGCTGCTATCTCCTTCTGCCAGCTTTCTCCAGTTTTCCTCCACAACCCATGGGGAGCCTCTGAGCAGCAGAGGTGGGCGGGGCTGAGCCTCCCAGCCCCACCTTCTGGATGCCTGCCAGGATTCAGAGCAGGAACTTCCCCGTTTGCAGCCAGGTGCGCTCCTGGGAGCTGGGCTGGTCGTGCCCCGGTCAGCCTGCCTGCCTTTCTTAAAGAGCTGATAGCTTTGCCTCCCACCTGTGTGGGGCTTCTGGGAGCGTCTACCTGTGTGTCTCTTGGTCCTGCAGCCCCACACGTGGTGCGCTGCCTCCATCCTATGCCTGTGGCAGCAGCTGCGCAGAGTTGGTGCCTCAGACGTTGTCCCTGGAGGCTGCTCAGTCCCGGGAAGTGGGATCCGAAGCAACCCGAGCTCCACTCTGAGAAGCAGGTGTTCTCAGGCTTCCACCCAGTGGACCTGAAAGGTGGACCGTCTCCAGCATTCCCACCAGCGCCTCTAGGAGCATCAGAAGCCCCACAACCTCCTGAGCAGTGTGAACTGAGTCCGTGTCCTCCTCGACCGGCAAGATGCTGCCCGTGTCCCCGGAGGTGAAGCCCAATCCACTGCAGAACGCTAACTTGTGCTCGCGCCTGTTTGTCTGGTGAGTGCCCTTCTGAGCTGTGACATTCGGCATGCCTGACACTGCTGGCTCCTTTGGAGACCAAGGGACAAGGCGAGGGAGTACGCCTGGGTACCCAGGGTAGGGGGCAGCAGAACAAGGAGGGTTACCAGGGGACCTGGTGCCAGGGGTCCTGGGTCTCCCTGCCTTGCTGCTCTCTGCCCAGCCAGTCTCCGGAGCCTGAGAGCTGATGCTGCAGGAGCAGGAGGCAGGGAGTCTGCCCAGGGGGAGTCACCTCCCAGCAGGAGAAGGGATTGGGCCCCCTACTCTCTACCTTATCTGTCTTCCTCAGAACCACTCAGGAATTCACAGTCAGTTCTGAGCTAAAGCTGTACCTTTCCCCACCAAGCAGGCAGCTTATGAACAATTTTCTTTATCTAATCAGTGCCCTGCACCTTGGCTATCTTCCAATAGTGTCCCCACTTTTTCCCATGTTCCTTAGGTGAACATCTGAGTTCCAACTATCATGGACTCCCTCTCTCCCTCTGTCTATGATCCTGTCTTTCTTTCTCCTCCTCCCTCTCTACCTGTGTGACTGACTGTATGTTCTGGTACCAGGTTGTGACCAATTTCATGTGCATACAAAACACAATTGGTTCTTATGAAATGAATGGGGGCATCATTTCTGGAACATGTTTTGCTTTCGCCTGGGACACACGGCCAGCAGAGTGTGTATTTGGCCACAGCCCCTTTCACTATTGCAAATATCTCCACTTCCACCTTTAAAGACCAAACCCTGGAGGTGTGGGGTCTTATCCAGATTTTAGCCTTCAGAGAGGCAGTGCATGGTCTTGATGCAGGTGGTCCTTCCCAGGAGTCTTGTGGTCCTGAAACCACTGATGGGTCTCTGATGCTGAGAGGAAGAACCAATGAAAAAACACTGGAGAGAGCTGAAGTTCTTAACTAAAGTTTTCATCTGATAACTGGGACTACTAACTAGGCAGGCATGAACCTTTGGACTCTTATCATATTTGGGTGATTATTAGGTCTTCTGTTTCTGTACCCTAACCTATTCATCTTTTCCATAAATTCTGATACTTACTTCTTTTATGGGACAGCCTAGGGGGGTCCCCGGGGCATGGGAGCTCCTATGCTTATTTTGATGGAAGTGTATTCAATGTGTGTAGCTACATCTCTTGGCCATTTGATGGCCCTTAAGGGCTTCCCTCATAGCTCAGTTGGTAAAAAACCCACCTGCAATGCAGGAGACCCCAGTTTGATTCCTGGGACGGGAAGGTCTGCTGGAGAAGGAATACCCACTCCAGTATTCTTGGGCTTCCCTTGTGGCTCAGTTGGTAAAGAACCTGCCAGCAGTGGAGGAGACCTAGATTAGATCCCTGAGTTGGGATGATCCCTTGAAGAAGGGAAAGGCTACCCACTCCAGTATTCTGGCCTAGAAAATTCCATGGACTACATTCCATGGGGTTACAAAGAGTCAGACACGACTGAGCTAGTTTCACTTCACTAAGGAAAGAGGGGGGCTTCCTTGGTAGCTCAGATGGTAAAGAATCCATCTGCAATGAGGGAGACCTGAGTTCAATCCCTGGGTTCAGAAGATCCCCTGGAGGAGGAAATGGCAATCTACTCCAGTATCGTTGCCCAGAGTCCCCAAGGATGGAGGAGCCTGGCAGGCTACAGTTCATGGGATCACAATGACTGAGCAACTAAGAACAACACAGCACAAGGAAAGAGGGGCCTTGAAGAAGGAATACAGGTGTGTTTACTGTAAATAATAACAAATCAGGCAAACATCTCCTTAAGTTTAGGCAGGGCATGGAACTCTCCAAGCTCATTCTGTTTGTGGACTTTCAAAACATACATGCATTGAAATGAAAGGTGAGGACTTCTCCAATTTTGATTGGCACCCATTTCCAGTTTTCCTGATGGAGATAAAGGAGCTATTACCTCTTATTTCACCCCGAAGACACTGAAGCAGAGAGGCTGAGTAAGTTGCCTACCATCACACAGCTAGTTAGCAGTAGAGTGGGATCTCAAACCAGGAAGTTTGTTTCTGGAGTCTACGTTTCTTGTGTATGTAACTGCTATGCTTGTCATGGAATTGGTTGTCTGAACTTGTGCCAGGGTCCTAGCCCAGACTGAGACCCCTTATCATGACTGGGGAACCCCTTATCATCTTTTTTCACTCAGATTTCCACAACTTATAAGTAAACTGATGGTGAGACTGGTAGAAGACAAGCTTTGTTCAATGACCAAAGAAGGGAGAAGCAGGGATTTAGTTTGCAAAACAATCTTTCAACCCAATTTGGCTTAGACACTGAATATAGGAGGGTTAATGTAGAAGGAAAGGAATCAAGTTAAGAGAGGGAGGAATATTCATGGCTTACCCCAAAACAGGGTGTGGTTTGGACCTGAAATTGAGGCAACACTCCTTTTTAGTCCTTGTATGAGCTCTTCAGGTTGTTATCTTAGCCACTGTCAACTGTAATAGTCCTGGTGGGTGTATCATTTAGTATGCTGATATATTACAGTGAGTGTGTAATGAGGCTCTGTGTCTACTGGAGGTTAGGTCTTCTGCCATTTGGGTCCTGGATAGTTCTAATCAGTTCTTGTTTTTCTCTTTCCTTTTATGATTGTGTCTGAAGCTCAGATAAGAGCAGCTGGTTTCCATTTGAGAAAGAGTCGGGGATATAATTCTGGGGCAACAGCCTTTCCTTTTTATTGCTCCTCATTCCTGAGGGACTCTGAGGGGCAAAGGTTGGTCTTCTGATACCACTTCCTGCTGAGCAAGGGCGTTGTCATATGTTGGGTTAGAGGAGCAGAATTTTTCCTGATTCAACCAAAATGAATCTGATTGTCAACAGGCTAGAGTCCCAGTTTCTCATAGCCCTGGGTTAAGACCATCTGGAGCTTGACTCGGTTCTCCAAGAGATAAGATTAATGAGACAATGAAGGAATCGTGAACCAAAGAGCAAAAGAAGGAGAATAACTGCAGGGGGCTCTAAGAATGGCCTTAGAAGCCCATCGAACCTGGGGATACCTCTTTTGATCCTGCCATAAATTTGTTCAGTCAGGCCCTTCTTGTTCTGAGTATTTAATCAAGTGGCCCTCTCTCTGTTTTTTAAAAATACTGTTTTTTGGAGTACAGCTGATTTAAAATGTTGTGTTAGTTTCAGGTGCACAGGAAAGTGAAGCAGTTATACATATACTTATATCCACTTTTTAAAAGATTATTTTTCCACATAGGCCATTCCAGAGTTACAGAGTATTGAGTAGAGTTCCCTCTGCTATATACAGTAAGTTCTTACTAGTTATCTATTTTATATACAATAATTTATATATGCCAATCCCAGTGTTCTACTTTGTCCCTTCCTCCCTTACCTCGTAGTAACCATAAGTTCATTTTCTACATCTGTAACTCTATTTCTGTTTGGTAGATAAGTTCATTTATACCATTTTTTAGGATTCCATGTATAAATGATACCATATGATATTTGTCTTTCTCTGTCCGCAAGCAGCTTTTTCTAGCATTGGCGATGCACTCTCTTCTATCTGACCACACATGCTAACATAGAAACAACAGGAAATGGTTACTGGGGCACAAGTTCTCCCTTGACTAGCCAGCAGGTAATCAAGAGCTTTGCGGTGGTCAAATGTGATCTGGACCAGAGGGTCCGGTGAAGATTTTACCATTCTAAGTTTGGAACTGGATTTTCTAGTTACCCAGGCCACTGCCCCAGTGATTTCTTTCATAGATATGGTATTATAAATTGTTCCTCATGTTAGGCTCACTAGGGATCCTACAAGAGTGACAACTCCTACTGTTACCAGTCTAGCTCCCCTCCTCACTAGACGAATGCTCCCCGCTTTGGTTCAGAGGCGATGTGAGTGTAATTAAAATCTGAATGTAACCTGGATTGGGTTGTGAACAACCTGTAGCCCAGTGTCCCCTGTTAGAGTTTTCTTGGAAACAGTTAGTGGCCCAACGTGGGTGGCCCTTGTCATAAGAGCCCTAAGGAACAAACATCCTTCAGGGGCATACACTCTCTGGGTTTTCTTGAGTCATGTTTAGGCTCATGGTGGCGCCCTTCCGTCCAAGGCACTGGCTGCATGGCCAGACCCCTCCATGTTTGGTATGATCCTGTCCCCAGAGCCCATAAGCATGGTAACTATCTAGAGGTGGCCGTGCCTGTAGGTGGAGGGCTCATATCGAATGGTTGGTTGGGCACCTAGAAAACAGGGATTTGACTAATGCATACACCTTTGCAAGGATGTGGTTGCAATGGGAGCAACCTTAATGTCCCAGGGCAGAAGCCTCGGTGTGGAGGAATTAAACCATAGTTTGGTGATGCTGTCAGCTGTTAGTGCAGTTCCCTGAAAGTCTGGAAGGCTATATTTATTCTCTGACTGAGGCTGATGGTGACAGATCCAACAGTCAGTAAAACTCCAGCCCTTTTGGGTGTTTGAATGTTACTTTTTTAAAAAAAAATAGATGAATCTGCCAGAGAGTGATACCAAGGAGGATCATAAGAATCAACTGTGCATTTAATGTGGGAAGGTATTACTTATCTTTAGGATGTCTTCAGGAGGTCAGGGTCAGAAAGAGGCTCACATAGTGGTCTGGCTGAGGGGAGCCTGACAGGGCTGTAAGGAGGTCAGGGTCCAGAGCATGTTGTGTCTGGGGTCTTCCCTGATAGCTCAGCTAGTAAAGAATCCACCTGCAGTGCAGGAGACCCCAGTTTGATTCCTGGGTCAGGATGATTCCCTGGAGAAGAGATAGGCTTCCCACTCCAGTGTTCTTGGGCTTCCCTGGTGCCTCAGATGGTAAAGAGTCTGCCTGCAATGCGGGATATCTAGGTTCAATCTGATTTCCTATAAAAATTCCTTTGTGTTGACAACTGATCTAAGGAGATCTTGAGAGCTCAAGGTTGCAACTGCTTTGAAAATGACTGGAGACATCCTTGAATTCACTACAGTTCAGAAGATTTAAGTCCTCAGTAATACAGGAATGTATCTGCTGTCTTACCCACAATGGCCATTCAGCTGTATTCTGCATGCGTGAGCCACAGTTACTTTATTTTGATTTCTAAATATATTTTTCCTTAATAATTAAAGCAGGTGTACAATATATATTCAATAGGCCACAAGCAGGTTGCTCTAATTAAGGTATATCATGCAGAAGCCGGCGTGACTTTCCTATACCTAGAGATATATATTTCCCTGGTGGGTCAAACAGTAAAGTGTCTGCCTGCAAGCAGGAGACCCAGGTTCGATCCCTAGGTCGGGAAGATCCCCTGGAGAAGGATATGGCAACCTACTCCAGTATTCATGCCTGGAAAACCCCATGGTTGAAGGAGCCTGGTAGGTTATAGTCCATGAAGTCTCAAAGAGTCAGACACAACTAAGTGACTTCACTTTATTTCACTTCAGAGATATGTGCATGTGTTTGAAAGCATGTATCTAAATTCCTCCCATATCTTTATATTGAAAATGTAGAGTTTTTTTTTTTTTTTAACAATGTCTGTGAATGTAGGATTCTAATTGACAAAGATGGGTAATTTAGACATATGTCACTTTCGTTTTTTTTTTTAAATTTTTACCAGGTGGCTAAACCCTTTGTTTAAAATGGGTTATAAGCGGAAACTAGAACCAAATGACATGTACTCAGTGCTTCCAGAAGATCGCTCCCAGCGCCTTGGAGAAGAGCTGCAAGGGTGAGAACAGGCAGCAGGGAGGAGGGGAGGGAGAATGAGAATTTCCACGTGGGCTAAAGGTTTGGGGGAGGCCTTGCCTTCCTCCAGGTTCTCCTGAGGCTCCTCTTCTGACACTGCACACTCACTCCCTCAGGCTGACCTCAGGCTTATCCCACTGTGGAGGCTGGGGGAGCCCTGGTTCCCTGTGCATCTGTGGATGTGGAGGGAGCCCGCAGCCATGGCCCTGGAGGCCGAGCTCTGTCACTGGAGGTGGGGCCCCTGGAGGAGGGTGTCTGCCCCCCTGAGCTGCTCATGACCTGTGAGTCCAGCAAAGCTTGGCAGAAACTTATTTCCAGAGTCTAGGACTTTTCCCTCAAGGCCTGTTTTTCTGGTGCTTTAAGGACTGTACCGCTCATCTTTCAGGAGCCGTGTGAGTAGTTCGCCAGCATCTGTGGGGCAGCCACAGAGCGCCCTGTGGTGAAGGCCCATCTTCCACTCTAGTCCTTCCCATTTTTTCCCTATAGTGGACATGCTGTTCTTTACTGTGCTTTGTTTCTCATCACAGGTACTGGAAGCAAGAAGTGTTGAGAGCCCAGAAGGATGCACAGGAGCCTTCTTTAATGAAAGCAATCATAAAGTGTTACTGGAAATCCTATTTAATTTGGGGATTGTTTACATTTCTTGAGGTAAAAGATTTTCATACTGTGCATTGCTTTTTTGGTGTATGTATCTCAGTAATGAAATGGACAGGACGGGTGGGGAGAGAGGCCAATAGTCTAAGGTCTGAGGATAAACCCTCTGCTGCTGCTGCTGCTAAGTCACTTCAGTCGTGTCCAACTCTGTGCAACCCCATAGAAGGCAGGCCATCAGACTTCCTTGTCTCTGGGATTCTCCAGGCAAGATCACTGGGCTAGGTTGCCATTTCCTTCTCCAATGCAGGAAAGTGAAAAGTGAAAGTAAAGTCGCTCAGTCATGTCCAACTCTTAGTGACCCTGTGGACTGCAGCCCACCAGGCTCCTTGGTCCATGGGATTTTCCAGGCAATAGTACTGGAGTGGGTTGCCATTGCCTTCTCCTGGATAAACCCTCTAGGAAACATGATAGAGCTCAGAAGTTGTATCTGTCTCTAGCATGGACAAAGATTGGACCTCCAGGGGTTGCTATTTTTCTTTTAACTGATTAAAACAATGTCATGGAAGGATGGCCTTGAAATAAAAGACATTTTATATTATGTTAGCAAGTTCATGTTGCTCATTATAAACACTGACTGATATTTGACCAAAAGATTCCTACAACCTCAGGCAATATGTGCCCTGTGATTTAGAGGAAGGTAATTTGGACCTGAGCCCAGAACAAAATACATTTCACAGATGCTTGGCAAATAATTGTTAACTTGCCCAGGTCACTGATAAATACTTTCCTAAGAAGATACTGTCACCTCTCCCCTTTCAAGGGAACAGAACGCAGGGCCCTGCATCTGGACTGTAGCTTCCCAGAACGAATAGCACACCTTTCCCCAGGCTGACCTCTTCTCCTTGGGCTGGCACTGTGAGCCAAAGCCCCCGTGGGTAGGAGCTCAAGCTTCACCATGAAATTTGTGCGCCCTCCATGCTGCTTTCTTTCCCTAGTTGTAGGGCAGATTCCTAGTTGAAGGGGGACTCTTGGCAGCCTGGCATTGGCAGATGGTAGAGGAGGGGATGTGCAGGAGAAAATCAGAGACAGAAAGCTGTAAGGTCAGTGACCTCCATGACCTTGAAGGACCTGGCTCAAGATCCCCCAGAGGACAGTCCACCTGGGGACACAGTGCCGCCAGCCCCCCTGTTCTGGCTGAGCCTGCTGGAGGTCTGCTGCAGACCTCCTGGGTGGCTCGTGCTCTCCGTGGTCCCTTAGCGCTGCCTTAGGGACACGGGCGGACTGAGTATGTGAGGGCAGGAGGGATGGTAAGTGCAGTTGCTGTGAAACGGGTGTTTTAGGTGGAGGAGGTGGTGAGCTGTCGTCAGTACGTTGTGTTGGGGGAGAGGTGGGTGGGCCAGGTGGTTTACAGGTGGGAGGTATGACTCTGGTTTAAGAGGCTGTGTTTACTGAAGAGCACTGCGGGCAGTGGAAGCTGGGCAGGTGAAGTCCACCACACACAAGTGGGGAAACCAGAGAACTTGTAAGCTCACAGGTCCTGGGAGATGGAGTTCTTGTTGGTTGGTGACAAATGTGGCTTGGCCATTGTGCCAGAGGGTGGGGACAGGTATTTGGGGCAGAGTGCCACCTTAGAGAGGGCCACAAATCTTTGACCACAAAGATACTGCAGTGCCTTGTGAAGGGTGGGGGATGGGAGAGGTGGCAGGTGCTCCTCAGACTGTCCCAGCCCTTCTTTGACCCGTGTACAGTTGTCCCAGTGATGGTGTTTCTACATATTCACAGTACATTGTCATTTGAAATACACAGGTTACAAGCTGGTGTGGCCTGTTTGTGCAGGATTTCCTGACCTCACATAGCAGAGCTCTCATGAATTCTTATCAGGAAACTCTGGGACCTCGGTGTCTGCCTGTGGCTCATGCCAGGTGCCTGGTTGGATGAGTAGTCTCTGGGTTTAGTGTTGGATCATATCCTGGAGCAGCTCTTTCTCTGCTGTCCCTGATTCCCTAATTTCCCTTTGGTACCAGATGCTGAAGAAGCTGAAGGCAGTTGAGTCTCAATAGATGGCCCATGAGGCTAGGTGTGAACTGAGCTGCTGGTTTTTCTTGCTGTCCTGGGCTGTTAGCACCTTGAGTGAGGTTACTAAGCCTCAGATGGATCCCATCCTAATTTGAGTCCTGAGTCTTAACTGTGGCAGCTCATGGGAGAAGCAGACATAGAGGGAGAGTCCTCATGATATCATGAGGAAGAGGCCGCAGGATATGGGGTTCTTTCTGAGAGGGAATCCTCCCCACTGTGGTGCTGGGAGTGTTGATTTCAAAGTCGTCCAGCCCAGTAATACTTCCTGCTGGGGATCCAGGAAGGCCAGGTCTGGGGTTGCATAAGGTACAACTGATAGAGCCCTGGGCCCTCTTTCAGGAGATTGGTTGTTAGGTGGTCATGGCAGACAAGTAGGGAGTAGCAGACTTGAAAAATAAGGAGGCTCATTCTCCCTACTACTAGCGGTACTTGTTGGTTAAATAGTTGATTGTATGAGCAACTTTCTGTGTTGTAATCTATCTGTACTTCTTGCTGGTCTCTGTATTTTAGATACTAGAAGATCTATACTTGGTCCAGAATTTTCTAAAACACAAACACATTTCCTTTGTGACTGCCAGCCTTCTTTTAATTCCTGTGATGCACAGAATACCTCATGGATCATCTATGATTCTCAAGCTGTGTGCTATTACCACCCACAGCACAGGCAGGGCCTCCCCCAGAAACACTGGCAGCACCAACAGGAAGATGCCTGTCCAGGTCAGGCTTTTGGGGTTAGGATTTTGAGTATGAAAACCTCTATGAGAATAGAGAAGTGACTGTAATGCTCAGAGAAACAAGTACAGGCTAAAGTTGAATGCGGAGCTCTTGCAGGTCACCTCTAATACAGAACAGCCAGGAAATTCCAAGCATGCCTGGCCCCTGTGTGTACCTCCACGGGGACCATGGGTGGGGAGGACAGGTCTTCGCCTGTCTGGGGCCCTCAGGATGGAGAAAAGGAGCCTGAAGACTCTTCTCGGACAAGAGACACAGAGCCCACCTCCCCAGGTCATCAGGGCTTATCTCTGAGAGATGAGGTCTCCACTGCTGGTGTGTAAGTGGGGTGACCTCAGAGAGCCAGAGTAGGTTCACCCAGTCTTTTCCCCTGAGATGGGAGGAGTGGCTGGGGGTTATGTCCTATCCCTGGGAATCTTGCAAATGGCCTGGCCTTGTCCAGTCACTTGGCATTTGTCTGAGGTCACTTTTGCTGATGGTATCTGGTCCAGGTGGAGGCTGTAGGAAGCACATGTGTGTGTAAATCTTCACTTTGGAGCTCAGCTGATGGACAGGAAGTAAACAGAATCCTCTGAGTTCCTCTTTGGGCTTTGTGCCTCAACTCCTCAACTGTAGTGGACTTTGCACTTATTTCCCAACACTTTCTTCCGTATGTCCCTCACTTCTGCTCAACTCAGGAGGCTGAAGAGTGGCTGCTGATGACAAGATACTGTGGGCTGAGAGCAACCTCTGAGGACCACACAGCAAGGAAGAGGAGGAAGGGGCATTGAGCCAAGCAGACAGGGACCTGCAGAGCAGACTTGCTGTGTGCACCCTACTGGCTTGAGAGCATAACATTAGCCATTGGTAATATCCATAGTGATGACCCTGAGTCGTGAATGACTGTGATACTTTTTAACCTGTTTTTTTAAGCACATGTAAGTTTCTATTTTAGCATTCAAGGAATTTAAAAATTTTTTTGAAGTGTGGTTGACTTACAATGTTTTTTCTTTTTTAATATAAATTTATTCATTTTAACTGGAGATTAATTACTTTACAGTATTGTAGTGGTTTTGCCATACATTGACATGAATCAGCCATGGGTGTACATGTGTTCCCCTTCCTGAAACCCCTCCTTCTTCCCTCCCCATCCCATCTCTCTGGGTCATCCCAGTGTACCAGCCCCAACTTACAGTATTATGTTAGTTTCAGGTGTACAGCATAGTGATTCAATATTTTTTATTTAGTATTTTAATTAATTTATTTAAATACAAGTTCACATTTTTGTTTATTTAGGCTGAGCAGGATCTAGTTTTCTGACCAGAGATTGTCTCAGGCCCCTGGATTTGGAGCATGGAGTCTTACTCACTGGACTACCAGGGAAGTCCCAAGTCAGTATTTTTATACATTACAAGATGATTACCATGATTAAGCCTAGTTAGCATCTGTCACCACACAAAGTTATTCCAGTGATATTGAGTCTATTTCCCATATTGTACATTGTATCCCTGCAACATATTTATTTTCTAGAAGTTTGTACCTCTTAATCTCCTTTGCCTATTTCACTCATTCCCCCTACCCCCTCAATCTATTTTCTTTAAGAAGTTAGGGAAATAGGTGACCAATATTTTAAAGATAGCATTCATAATGGTTAAAATTTTTAGCAGTCTACTTAGAAGTGAAACATTAATTGCTATCTAGAAAACTTGGCTTTTACAAATGACTTTTCTGATGCATTCTTGTTCTGCCATGATAGCCTGTAAGCAGCACTGAGGTTTGTGAAACCAGCCTCTGCCATTAAGGATAGAATAAGTCTCTTTCCAGAAATTCTGATAATCAGTCCAGTCGCTCAGTCATGTCTGATTCTTTGTGACCCTATAGACTGCAGCACACCAGGCTTCCCTGTCCATTACCAGCTCCCAGAGCTTGCTCAAATTCATGTCCACTGAGTTGGTGATGCCATCCAACCATCTCATCCTCTGTCATCCCCTTCTCCTCCTGCCTTCAATCATTTGCAGGGTCAGGGTCTTTTCTAATGATTCAGGTCTTCACATCAAGTGGTCAGGTATTGGAGCTTCAGCTTTAGCATCAATCCTTCCAGTGAATATTCAGGACTGATTTCCTTTAGGATTGACTGGTTGGATCTCCTTGCAGTCCATGAGACTCTCAAGAGTCTTCTCCAACACCATAGTTCAAAAGCATCAATTTTTCGGTGCTCAGCTTTCTTTATGGTCTAGCTCTCACATCCATACATGACAACTGGGAAAAAACATAGCTTTGGCTAGACGGACCTTTGTCAGCAAAGTAATGTCTCTACTTTTTAATATGCTGGCTAGGTTGGTCATAGCTTTTCTCCAAAGGAGAAAGCATCTTTTAATTTCATGGTTGCAGTCACCATCTGATAATAAAAGTGATAATAAAAGCCATATCACTATCTGATAATATAAGTGACCAAAACACTTGTTTTAATGGTGGTTTCAGAGCACTTTAAGCTGTGGTAGTTCACTCAGCTGTCCCAGGAATCCTCTGAGGTAGACAAGGCAGATATTTCCACATATGAGCACCTGGAGCTATAGGAGGGCACATGATGGGCTTAGGGTCATGTGACTCACAGGTGTCTGACCTGGTTTCTGAAGCGCAGTGTTCTGACTCCCAGACCAGTGTTTCCTGTGTTCTGGCCTGAGGCTTCCTCTCCTCCCACAGCCTCCACTGATGCTCAAAGCCAAGAGGAGATGTTTGTTCTGATAACAACTATGTGCTCCTCTGTCAATTGCTTCCTGTAGTTTTTTTTTTTTTAATCTTTTTTTCCTGTAGATATTTAGGAAGATTTCAAAAAATTAGAAGGGTAGCAGAATGTGTTACCCCACAATATGCATCTCTGGCAGAAACGCTATTTTGAGCTTATTCTTTGAGAAATAGACATAGGAAAAGTTCTGAAAACAGAGTAGCAGTTAGCCTTCTGTGAGGAGCATTTACATTGATGAAGAAAATCTCCATTTGTAAGGATGTTTCCATCCCTGTGGCTTTCCAGGTGGCCCTAGTGGTAAAGAACACTCCTGCCAATGCCGGACAAGTAAGAGACGCAGGCTCTATCCCTGGGTTGGGAAGGTCCCCTGGAGGAGGGCATGGCAACCCAGTCCAATATTCTTGCCCAGAGAATCCCCTGGATGGAGGAGCCTGGTGGGCTACACTCCATGGGGTCGCAAAGAGCCAGACACAAATGAAGTGACTTAGCACTCACACTCCATCTCTGTACTAGGAAGAAAAGAATGGCTCTAAATCAAAGAAGAAGTTGATAGAGAAGTCTTCATGAAGGATTCTATCTGCATAACAAACCCAACCCGACTCTAATTTAAGCTGCATTTCCTATTAATTTCTCATAAGTTTCCCCTCCTTTCTTTTGCCTTTAGCTGAAAATGGTATTTAAGGTGGTGGTTGGGTCATTTAAGGCTTTCCTGGTGGCTCAGGGGCTTCCTCATGGCTAAAATGGTAAAGAATCTTCTTGCAATGCTGGAGACCTGGGTTTGATTAAGACCTGGGTTCGATCCCTGGGCTGGGGAGATGCCCTGGAGTAGGAAATGGCCACCCACTACAGTATTCTTGCCTGGAGAATTTCATGGACAAAGGCGCGCAGTGGGCTACAGTCCTTGGGGTCACAACGAGTTGGACATGATTGAGCAACTAACACTTTGGGCCATCTCAGGAAGTTACTCATTTTTTCTGGCATTTCTGATGTGTACCAGAAATACACATGTTAATAAATTTCGTTTGATTTTCTTTTTTTTCTGTCTTTTATCACAGGGAGTATCAGCTAAGAAATCAGAAGTGTACAGGGAAATAAGCACCTATGTCACCCTAAACCAGCTTCAATAACTGTCAACTCATGAGCTGTCTTGCCTCATCTGAACCCCTACTTACTTTCACTTCCAAAGATGATTTGGAAGTAGTTCCTAAACATCATTTTTATCTATAAATGTTTTAGTATGTATCTTTAAAAGATGTGGATTCTTGCCCCGAAATAATCCTAATTCCATTATTATGCATAAACATTAACTTTAATATAATCAGTATTTAACCAGTTGTCTTTCCCCGCCTTGTTGTTTGAAACAGCATCAAAAAAGCTACATTTGGTTCATAGAGGTTGTATAGGTTGCTTTTCTATCTCCCTCAACCCCTCCTCACCTCTTTCCTCTCAACCATTTATTTAGTTTGTTTATTTATTTATTTTTTAAAGGAAGAAACCAGGTAGTTTGTCCTGCAGAGATTCCCGCAGTTTGAGTGTGGTGGATTGCCTCTTCCCCCATGTCATGTAACTTGCTCCTCTGGTACCTTAGGTTTGGGAGTTAGATCTAGAACTTGATCCAAGTCATTCAGGTTTCCTCTTTGTAGGAGGTAGGGTTATAGGGTTGTGTACCTCCTTAATGAGGTACATAACATCTCTTTTGTATGTGTGGTGTTAGGAGTGATTCATGATTATTTAATTCAGTAAGGGTTCCAAAATGGTGATGCTCTAGTTCTAATTCTTACCTTCTTTATTTATTAGCTGAAACATTTCCATAAAGAGAAGCTTTGTCATTATAAACTCTTTGGTTACCCTGAGCCATAGTATTTATAGGAAGGGTAGGGAAATTCTTAACTTCCCAATGATGCTAACATGCAGTCAGGATGAAGACCACTGTCTAAAAGAGGACTGAATGCATATCTAGGATCCTGATATTTATTATCTCTCCAGATTCACTGCTTTTCCTCCTTAGCTCTGGATCCTTCTCAACTCTACCTTTGTAATCTTTTCACCCAGTTCTAAAACTTAATTGGCTTTTTGTTTTCCTGGAAGCTCACCCTTTTCTCCTGTTCCCCTCAAGCATTTTTTTATTTGTCTGATAGTATGTTTCTGTTTCCTGTGTTTGCTTTTTTTTCTCGTGAATGAGAGATGGGAAAGTTAGGTAAGAAACGTGTCAAGTATATGCGGAAGCCTGGTGGAGGAACTGTATCCACTCCAGCAGTTCTAGCATCCAACTGTGTAAGAAGTTCCCCTAAGGACCAGAAGGTGGTGCTTGATGTCAGTGTCTTTAGGAAGCTGAATGCCAAGGACTATCAAGAAATGTCTGCCTCTGAGACTCTTGTAGAATCTTGAATGATGGATGATGTGATATTATTTTGGACTCTTTTAAACATCTCATATGGTTTAACAGTTGTGAAGAATTTTTGTGAAAGAATAAGAACTATATTCTCAGTTGGTTTATAGAAAGAATATTCATGGAGTCAAAGATTGATATAAAAGATGAAGGGTTTATGGGGGCAGTATTTGACCTTGTTCTGAAGGGAATGGCTACCCACTCCAGTATTCTTGCCTGGAGAATTCCATGGACAGAGGAGCCTAGTGAGCTTCAGTCCATGGAGTCACAAAAAGTCAGACACAACTGAGCAACTAACATACACACACACACACACAATTTATTCAGAAAGTTCTAATTTGGTTAGTTTCATGTTTGATAATGAATATTTTCTCAGTTGTTTTATTGCTTATGAATTTGAAGGTTAGGATCAAAAATAGGTATATGAGAGAATTCCTTGGTGGTGTCTACCCACATCAGTGAACAACTGGTAAGGGTAGCTCCCGGAAATGGCTGCTCCCAGTGTCTGAATCCCCAGGGTGAACTGCCCCTTGGGATTCTGGGAGACTCTCCAAGACAAGCAGAGTCATCAGAAATTGTGCCTTCCCCTGGCATTAACACCACTGTTCCATTTGGAGTTAATACTTGGAACAGAGCATTGAGCTTATGCAGGAGTTAATCTTCTGGCAGCTGAAAACCTTTTACATGATTTGCCTCAGCCAGTTGCTACCAAATTCCAGGAATAGAGACATTCACAGGTTATAAAATGCTGTTGCCAGCTGTCCTGTTAAATGATTCTTTATCTCTAACCTTTCTTTGTGTGTGAAGGGGATAGGTTTTTCTTAGTCCAAATTTGATGGCCCTATCACTTCTTCCTGTGTGTTCTGGAAGCTTTGAAGTATCATATTTAGTACTTGTATTCTTATTTTCTCTTTATATACTTTGGGATTTTGTTTCCTTGTGTTATTGACTATTTAGTTTTCTGTTTTGTTGAGAGAAATTGCTGTAAAATTGTTATTTACTTATTTTTATATTTTATATGGAGTATAAAATCTATTTTTTAATTTCAATAGTTGAGACTTATGCTTGAATGGAAACTCTTTGTACTTTATGCTCTTCACCACTTTTCTAAATTATCATAACTACTCCTTGCTGGAGGCAAAGCAGTGCTTAAGGATAACAAATGACTCTACCCCCAAATTATTTCAAATCAATGTAATGGTTCTTGTTCAAAAATCTTTGTTATCTTTTTGAAAATTTAAATCTAAAATAAAGAATAATTATTATGGAAAAAAAAAGAATGGGCAGATGAGTGGAAGATCTGGGCCATGAACTGGCATTATACCTTAATGAGTCTGTTTGCTCTGCTGATTTGTTAAATACTGTCTCTGAGCAGAAAACTCCAGATGGTAGTGACCTGCCTTTATTTTGCACTCCCCCCCCACCCAAATTTGTTGCATCTATCAATATTCTCTTTGGTGGATGACATTACTCTTATTTCTTTTTCCTGTTATTATACCAATGTTAGACTTAAATGGAGAGCTGAGTGATTCCCAGAGACATTCATAAGTTTCTGGAAAGTTTGAGGTGGCAGGTGTTAGCTCTGGGCTTCTGATGGAGAGTGCTGGTTTTATAGGCGGCAGCACTGGACCTCCCTTGACCACACCTGGACTGGGGCTGCCTGTGTGTACAGTTTGATGTGCTCACTTCTCTGTGTAAGCTTTCAGAATTCTAGCTCAGTAAACTCTATAAAGAGTGTATTTTACAATTTACTGTATTAGGGACTTTTCCATGAGTTCTTAATGCTTCTTGGAATAAATAGGGCTTGCTGGAAATATTACAGTGAGTCTTCGTATTCTTGAGAACTGATTAAACTACTCTGATCTGATCATCTTAATCATAAATCAACTAAACAGCATCCCCTTACTTCTCTACAATAGATAAAAACTTCTGTGAATTCAGGGAAGGCGAGGCAGTTAGTGCAGTCTGGGAGTGTGTGTATGCATGTGTGCAGAGGAAGGCAGGTGTGTTGAGGTTCAATGTGACACACATTTGAGGAATGGGGACAACTTTCTGTAAATAACTGGATCGAGCATATTTGGTTGAGCAGAAAATGCTTGTTAGTGTTGTGTTTTGTTTGTTGTTTTGAATTCTCCTTCCCTTCCTCTTGTATGTGGGTTCCTTGTCTTCAAGGAGACAGAAGAAAGCTATGAAAGCAAACCCACTGGTCATTTACCAGATATGTGTTAGTAAAGAGGGATTCCCTAAAAGGAAAACCATGTTTCAAAGTGGAATTCCTGAAAGATTTCCAAATTCTTGGTGTTTTTATTATGAGAAGTCTGTGGGGGAAATGGTGTTGAGAGTGGAGGTTTTGATTTTTAGTGACTTCAATTTGTGTTACCTGTTTGGTTTTCTTTGAGGGTGGAGAAGTGGTCCTTCAAGGGGTGACTAGAGGGAGGAAGTAGGTTGTGGGGTAGAGTGGCCATTTGTCAGGCTAGGCAAATGTTGCTGTTTATTTGCCTGTAGTTTTGGAAAATAAACTAGTTTCCCTGAGTCTTACTCAGAAAGTAAGCCTGGTTACTTGCTAAGTCTTGATTTAGGATTTTAATATTTTCCTTGAGGAATAGACAGTTGATAACATTCCTTCCAAACCAGCACCTGAGGTTTATGATGGATGGTAAACCATGGATAACACTGTTTTGTAGCTTGACTTCTGCCATGTTTAATATTTGACTTCAAGAATCATCTGAGCTTCTAGGGGTAGAGATACACTGAAGCAGTGTCCCCTGGGGCAGGAAATCTGTGAACCTCCCAAGCCTGGTTTCTTCATGATACTCCAGGAGCAGCTGGTCTCCTCTTGTCTTGATTTAGTAACATGTGGAGTTTGGGGTGGTAAAAATTGGATCTGAGTTTGTGACAATGTCTCAATTCACAAAGGCTCTTAAAGCAGAAGGTAATGGAAAGAGCATGCCTTCAGTATATGAGCCATCTTGACTTTCTGTTGGGCTAAAATGTTCAGAGTACAGTAGACATGGAAGCAAATTGTTCACATGGAAGCAAATTTCTTACCTTCTTCTGCAACTTTTCACTTTTCCATCTTAGGCCAAGACTCTCTTGCTATTTTGACAAATGGGTGCTAAAGCACTGCTTATAATACTTATTGAGCATCCACAATGTGCTCAACACAATGCATCAGGGCTTTATTGTTTTAGAATGCAAAATTTTTTGTAAGGTTAAAACTATTGTCTCATCACTCATGTCTTATAGAAAGTAGTGCATCTGCGCATATATATATATATATATATATATTTTAGTTTAGCCCTGAATGTAGCATTTTGTCAAAATGTCTTTTTACTGACTATGCCAAAGCCTTTGACTGTGGATCACAATAAACTGGAAAATTCTGAAAGAGATGGGAATATCAGAACACCTGACTTGCCTCTTGAAAAAACCTATATGCAAATCAGGAAACAACAGTTAGAACTGGACATGGAACAACAGACTGATTTCAAACAGGAAAAGGAGTACATCAGGGTGTATATTGTCACCCTGCTTATTTAATTTATATGAAGAGTATATCATGAGAAACGCTAGGCTGGAAGAAGCACAAGCTGAAATCAAGATTGCCGGAAGAAATATCAATAACTTCAGATATGAAGACAACACAACCCTTATTGTAGAAAGTGAAGAAGAACTAAAGAGTCTCTTGATGAAAGTAAAAGAGGAGAGTGAAAAATTGTCTTAAATCTCAACATTCAGAAAACTAAGATCATGGCATCCGGTCCCATCACTTCATGGCAGATAGATGGGGAAACAGTGAAAACAGTGTCTGACTTTATTTTTCTGGGCTCCAAAATCATTGCAGATGGTGACTGCAGCCATGAAATTAAAAGACACTTACTCCTTGGAAGGAAAGTTATGACCAACCTAGAGAGTATCAGTATGAGTTCAGTTCCTTAGTCGTGTCCGACTCTTTGCGACCCTGTGAATCACAGCACACCAGGCGTCTCTATCCATCACCAACTCCCAGAGTCCACCCAAACCCATGTCCGTCGAGTCGGTGATGCCATCTAGCCATCTCATCCTCTGTCTTCCCCTTCTCCTCCTGCCCCCAATCCTTCCCAGCATCAGCGTCTTTTCCAATGAGTCAACTCTTTGCACGAGGTGGCCAAAGTATTGGAGTTTCAGCTTCAACATCAGTCCTTCCAATGAACACCCAGGACTGATCTCCTTTAGGATGGACTTGTTGGATCTCCTTGAAGTCCAAGGGACTCTCAAGAGTCTTCTCCAACACCGTAGTTCAAAAGCATCAATTCTTCAGCGGTCAGCCTTTTTCACTGTCCAACTGTCATAACTATACATGACTACTGGAAAAACCATAGCCTTGACTAGATGAACCTTTGTTGGCAAAGTAATGTCTCTGCTTTTCAATATGCTATCCAGGTTGGCCATAACTTTCCAACCTAGACGGCATATTAAAAAACAGAGACATTACTTTGCCAACAAAGGTCCATCTGGTCAAGGCTATTGTTTGTCCAGTTGTCATGTATGGATGTGAGAGTTGGGCTATAAAGAAAGCTGACCGCTGAAGAATCGATGCTTTTGAACTATGGTGTTGGAGAAGAGTCTCGAGAGTCCTTTGTACTGCAAGGAGATCCAACCAGTCCATCCTAAAGGAGATCAGTCCTGGGTGTTCATTGGAAGGACTGATGTTGACGCTGAAACTCCAATACTTTGGCCAGCTGATGTGAAGAGCTGACTCATTTGAAAAGACCCTGATACTGGAAAAGATTGAGGGAAGGAGGAGAGGGGACGACAGAAGATGAGATGGTTAGATGGCATCACCGACTCAGTGGACTTGGGTTTGGGTGGACTCAGGGAGCTCATGATTACAGGGATGCCAAGCGTGCTGAGGTTCATGGGGTCGCAAAGAATTGGACATGACTGAGTGACTGAACTGAACTGAGTTAAAGTTTGTGTTAAGAAAAACTGTATAGCCTGCATTTCTAATTAAGGTGTTTTTTTTTTTTCCTTTTAGGAAGGCACCAGAATATTTCAGCCCATATTTCTGGGGAAAATGATTAGTTATGTTGAAAACTCTGATTCCACCGATTCTGTCACTTTGCATGAGGCCTACACCTATGCCACAGTACTGAGCACCAGCGTGCTTGTGTGGGCTCTTCTGCACCACTTATTCTTCTACCACATTCAGCTTGTGGGGATGAGGCTGCGAGTAGCAATGTGCCATATAATCCACTTTAAGGTAAGTGTCTCTTGGTACCAAAGTGTGTACCTCCCCTGAAGCATCAGAAACATTTTGGGCAAGTTCTCTCTAATTAAAAATTTTGTAACTGTCATCATTTACACATTACTAGAGATGCTTGCTAATTGCATCATGCCAATTTTGTTGTTGTTTTAGCAAAGTTTGCCAATATATAATGAAAAGTTTTCTCCTGAGACTGCGTGGGGGCAATCTTTAATAACCTATCCACAGGCTGTTGCATGCTATTCACTAAATTATATTTCAATATTTTCATGCCTAAATCTCATAGTGATATTTATGGAAAATTCTTATTGTTCTTATTATTGATCATTAAAATCTTCACTTATATCAAAGTTTTATTTCCAGGTGAACTTCAGTGATTGGATCTATAAACTTAAATCAAGAAGCAAAAAGTATATTTGAGAAAGGGAATGATAATAATTTTAACAGATCCGTTTAATTGTATTCAAGATAATTATATTAACTAAAGAAATATGTAAATGAAATCCACACAAATGCAAACTCATTCCCTATATTCTAAGATATGAACATTTTTAATGGTATTCAAGAAAATCTTAGGGTATTTGAGATAAAACTTGAAACTGTACAGTGTTTTATTAATTCTGGTGAGAATTTGTTGCTATTCATTAAAGCTATTTTTTAATTAATTTTTAAAAGAATATTGTTGGTTTCTGCCAACCATCAACATGTATCAGCCATAGGTATACACCTGGCAAAGGAGATACCATGATCAAACTATTTTTTAATACAATATTTCCTTTTATCTTTAATATGCAGTATAGCACAACAAGCTGATTTTTATTTTCATATGTTAAAAAGTTTTATTGAGGTTTAACTGACCTGAAACACTGTTAGTTCCAGATGCAGAAAATAGTGATTTGTGTCTCTATACATTATGAAATGATCCCCATGATCAGTCTAGTTACCATACAAAGTTATTAAAATATTATTGACTGTTTTCCTCATGCTACACACTTCATCCTCCAGACTGGTTTATTTTGTAACTGGACGTTTACCTCTTTTAAAAAAAAACTTTTTTTTTTTTTTTTTTTGATATTGCTTATTAACAATGTTATGGTAGTTTGAGGTGAACAGGAAAGGGACTCAGCCATGCATATACATGTATCCATTCTCCCCCAAACTCCTCTCCCATCCAGCCTGCCACATAACATTGAGCAGAGTTCCCTGTGCTATACAGTAGGCCTTTGCTGGTTTTTCATTTTGAATATAGCAGGATGTACACGTCCATCCCAAACTCTGTAGCTATCCGTTTCTTCCATCTTTCCCCCTGGCAACCATAAGTTCATTTGTACCATTTTTTTAGATTCCACATATAAGGGATGACATACCATATTTCTCCTTCTCTGTTTGACTTACTTCACTCAGCGTGATGCTCTCTAGGTCCATCCATGTTGCTGCAAATAGTATTATTTCATTCTTTTTTCAATTACTGAGTAATATTCCTATATATATATATATATATATATATATATATATGTATGTTTGTATGTATATTCCCCATCTTTATTCAATCCTCTTTCAATGGACATTTAGGTTGCTTCCATGTCTTGGCTATTGTAAACAGTGCTGCAGTGAATGCTGGGATTCATGTATTCTTTCAGATCATGTTTTTCTCCAGATATATGCCCAGGAATGGTATTAAAGGGTCCTATGGTGGCTATGTTTTTAGTTTTTTATGGAGACTCCATACTTTTCTCCATAGTGGCTGTTCCAATTTACATTTCCACCAATGTTGTAGAAGGGTTCCCTTCTCTTCACACCCTCTCCAGCATGTATTGTTTGTGGATTTTTTGATGATACCTATTCTGCCTGGTGTAAGGTGAATATCTCATTGTAGTTTTGATTTGCATTTCTCCAATAATTGGCAGAGCTGAACATCTTTTCATGTGTCTCTTGGCTATCTGTATGTCTTCTTTGGAGAAATGTCTGCTTAAGTCTTCTGCCCATTTTTTGATTGGATTGCTTGTTTTGTTGCTGTTAAGCATCGTGAGCTGTTTGTAGATTTTGAAGACTAATCCCTTGTTGGTCACATCATTTGCAAATATTTTATTCCAATCTGTGGATTGTCTTTTTGCTTTGTTTCCTTTGATGTACAAAAGCTGTTGAGTTTAAGTTGGTCCCATTGTTTATTTTTGTTTTTATTTCCATTATTCTGGGAGACAGATTGAAAAAGATACTGCTGCAATTTATGTCAGAGACTATTTGGCCTATGCTAGTCTCACATTTAGGTCTTTAATACATTTTGAGGTTATTTTTATGTATGGTGTTAAAGATTTAATTTGCTTTTTACTTCTCATATAGCTGTCCAGTTTTCTCAGGACCATTTGTTGAAGAGACTGTCTTTCCAAACTTGTGTAGCCATGTCTCCTTTGTCATAGATTAATTAATCATTGGTGCATGAGCTTATTTCTGGGTTTTCTATCCTTTTCCATCAATCAATATTTCTGTTTTTGTGCCAGTACCATACTGTTTTGAAGACAATGATTTTTTACTATAGTCTGAAGTCAGGGAGCCTGTTTCCTCCAGCTCCATTTTTCTTTCTCAAGATTACTTTGGCTATTCAAGGTCTTTTGTATCTCCATACAAATTTTGATATTATTTTGTTTTAGTTCTATAAAAAAAGCCATTAGTAATTTCAAAGGGATTGTGTTGCATCTGTCAATTGCCTTGGGTAGTATAGTCATTTTGACAACCTTGATTCTTCCAGTGCACAAACATGATATGTCTTTCTATCTGTTTGTCTCTTATTGGATTTCTTTCATCAGTAACTTATAGTTTTCAGAGTACAGGTATTTTTATCTCCTTAGATAGGTTTATTCCTAAATATTTTATTATTTTTGATGTGATGGTAAATGGAATTGTTTCTTGAATTTCTGTTTCATATCTTTCATTGTTAGTGTATAGAAATGCAACAGATTTCTTGGTATTAATTTTGTAACCTTCAACTTAACCAAATTCATCGGTAGTTCTAGTAGTTTTTGATAGCATACTTAGGATCTTCTATGTATAATATCATGTCACCTGCAAATAGTGACAATTTAACTTCTTTTCCTATTTGGATTCCTTTTACTTCTTTTTCTTCTCTGAGTACTATGACTTCCGAAACTATGTCGAATGAAAGTGGTAAGAGTGGAAATCCTTGTCTTGTTCCTGATCTTAGAGGAAATGCTTTAAGCTTTTCACTATTGAGTATGACGTTAGCTGTAAGTTTGTGGTATATGGCCTTTATTATGTTGAGGTTTGTCCCCTCTATGCCTACTTTCTGGAGAGTTTTGTGTTTTAATCACAAATGGGTGCTGAATTTTGTCAAAAGCTTTTTCTACATCTATGAAGATGATCATATGGGTTTCAGTCTTCAATTTTTTGATGTGCTGCATCATGTTGATTTGTGGATATTGAAAAATCCATGCATCACTGGTTTGAGTCTTATTTGATCATGATATTCTGTCAGTTCAATCATTCAGTCATATCCAACTCATTTGACCCCATAAACTGCAGCATGCCAGGATTCCCTGTCCTTTACCAACTCCCGGAGTTTGCTCAAACTCATGTCCATTGAGTCAGTGATGCCATCCAACCATCTCATCCTCTGTCATCCCTTTCTCCTCCTGCCTTCAACTTTCCCAGAATCAGGGTCTTTTCAAATGAGTCAGTTCTTTGCATCAGGTGACCAAAGTTTTGGAGTTTCAGCTTCAACATAAGTCTTTCCAATGAATATTCAGGACTGATCTTTAGGATGGACTGGTTGGATCTCCTTGCACTCCAAGGGACTCTCAAGAGTCTTCTCCAACACCACAGTTCAAAAGCATCAATTCTTCAGCACTCAGCTTTTTTTATAGTCCAACTCTCACATCTATACATGACTACTGGAAACACCATTGACTAGACAGCCCTTTGTTGGCAAAGTTATGTCTCTGCTTTTTAATATGCTGTCTAGGTTGGTCATAACTTTTCTTCCAAGGAGCAAGCGTCTTTTAATTTCATGGCTGCAGTCACCATCGGAAGTGATTTTGGAAACAAAATAAATAAAGTCTCTCACTGTTTCCATTGTTTCTCCATCTATTTGCCATTTAGTGATGGGACTGGATGCCATGTTCTTAGTTTTCTGAACGGTGAGTTTTAAGCCAGCTTTTTCACTCTCCTCTTTCAATTTTATCAAGAAGCTCTTTAGTAGTTCTTCACTTTCTATCATAAGGGTGGTGTCATCTGCGTGTCTGAGATTATTGCCATTTCTCCTGGCAATCTTGATTCCAGCTTACACTTCATCCAGCCCAGCATTTTGCATGATGTATTCTGCATATAAGTTAAATAAGCAGGGTGGCAGTATACAGCCCTGATGTACTCCTTTCTCAATTTGGAAAGAGTCTGTTGTTCCATATCCAGTTCTAACTGCTGCTTCTTGACCTGTATACAAATTTCTCATGATGTATGATCTTATGGTTTAAGATCATGGTGTATGATCTTTTTAATGTATTTTTAAAAATATATTCTTGGATTTGGATTGCTAGTGTTGGGGATTTTTCCATCTATATTTATCAGTTATATTGGCCTGTAATTTTCTTATTCTGTGATATCTTTGCCTGGTTTTGGTATCAGGGTGATACATTATAGAATGAATTTGAAGGTTTTCCTTCCTCTGCAGTGTTTTAGAACAGGTTCAGAAGAATAGGTGTTAACTCCTCTCTGAATGTTTGCTAGAATTTACCTGTGAACCCATCAGGTCCAGGATTTTTGTATTTTGGGTGAGTTTTTAAGTCAAAATTTTAGTGTTGTGAGTGGTCTGTGAATACTTTCTTTTCTATTTCTGGTTCAGTCTTGAGAGACTGTACCTTTAAAAAAATGTTCCCTTTCTTCTAGGTTGTCCATTTTATTGGCATACAGTTGCTTATAGTAGTCTTACGATTCTTTGTATTTCTGTGGTGTCAGTTGTAACTTCTCCTTTTTCATTTCTAGTTTTATTCATTTGAATCCTCCTTTTCTCTTGATAAGTCTTGCTAAAGGTTTATCAGTTTTGTCTGGTTTTTCCAAGAACCAGCTTTTGGTTTCATTTATTTTTGTGATTATTTTCTTGGTCTCTATTTCACTTATTTCTGTTCTGATCTTTATGATTTCTTTCCTTATACTAACTTTAGGTTTTGTTTATTCTTTTTTCCTCTAGTTGTTGTAGGTATAAGATTAGATTGTTTATTTGAGATTTTCTTGTTTCTTGAGGTAAAATTGTATTGCTATAAACTTTCCTCTTAGAACTGCTCTTGCTGTATCCCATACATTTGGACCATTGTACATCTGTTTTCATTTGTCTCTAAGTATTTTTTTTTTAAATTTTCCCTTTGATTTCCTTCAGTTATTCATTGGTTGTTTAGTGGCATATTGTTTAGCTGCCACATGTTTGTATTTTTTAGTTTTTCTTGCAGTTTATTTCTAATCTCATAGCATTGTGATCAGAAAAGATGCTTGATATTATTTCAGTTTTCTTAAATTTACCAAGGCTCTCCTTGTGACCTAGCATGTGGTAGTAAGACCTGATTTGATGTACTTGGTTATATTACATTGAGAAATGCCATGAACTTATTCTAGACATTTTATTTTGGTCTCAACTAGTGTAATAGGAGTAAGGATTTCAGATGTATTTACAAAGAATTGTTATAGATACATCAGTGTCAAGAGCTAAAGGGATCTTTATAAACTTGATTCTAGATATCTCTTTATTTTATACTGTTTGCTTTAAAAAAAAACCTCATTTAACTGTATATTATGCTTGAAATTTTGTAAGAGAGTAGATCTTAAGTATTCCCACCACACAGACAAAATAGGATAACTATCATGTCTTCTTACAGAAACACCAAAACCACAGCTAACTGCTGTAACAACCACTGACAAAAAAATGCTAGAGATTACCAAAAAAGATATCTTACATCTAAAGACAAAGAAGAAGCCACAACAAAACAGCAGGAGGGGCACAGTCAGATTAAAATCAAATCCCATACCTGCTGGGTGGGGGAGTTGGCAAATGGGAGGAGGTGCTTCCAGAGAATCTGGCTTTGAAGCCCAGTGGGGTTTTATTGCAGGAATTCCACAAGACTGCACACAAGGCCTTGGGGAAAAGGAGTGACCACGTAAGATCCTGGGTCAGACCTACTTGCTCGTGTTAGAGGGTCTCCCATGAAGGCGAGGTGTGGCTTGGCTCTCTTCAGGGACAAAGACACTGGCAGTGATAGTTCTGGGGAGAACTGATGTAAGACCTCCTGAGGCTGCCATTTTCTTACCAAGACCTAGCCCCACCCAACAGCCTGTGGGCTCCAGTGCTGGAACACCTCAGGCCAAACAATTAACAGGGTCAACAGGGTGGGAACACAGCCCTATCCATCAGCAAACAGGCAGCTTAAAGTCTTCCTGAGCACAAAGTTGCCCACTAACCACACCCAATGGCATAGCCAGTCCACAAAAGGAACAAGACCCAGCTCCACACACTAGTGGACAAGAACCAGTCCTTTCTACCAGAAAGTCTGCACAAGCTTCTTAGACAGCTTTATTCACCTGGGGCAGATAGCAGAAACAAGAAGTACAATTCTGCAGCCTGTGGAACGAAAACCACAATCACAGAAAATCAGACTAAACGAGATGGCAGAGGAATATGTCCCAGATGAAGGAAGATGTAAAACTCTAGAAGAACAGCTAAGAAAAGTGGAGATAGGCAATTTACTTGAAAAATAATTCAGAGTAATGATAGTAAAGGTGATCCATGAGCTTGGAAAAATAATGGATGCACAGATCAAGAAAATATAAGAAATGTTTAACAAAGAGATAGAATAATTAAAGAACAAACAAACAGAGATAAACAATACAAAATCTGAAAAATTTACTAGAAAGAATAAATAGCAGAATGTTAGGCAAAAGAAAAGTGAGTTGGAGACAGAGTGGTGGAAATCACTGCCATGGAATAGAAGGAAGGAAAAGGAATGAAAAGAAATGAAGATAGTCTGAGACCTAGGAACAATATTAAATACACCAACATTTGCATTCTAGGAGTCCCAGCAGGAGAAGAGAGAGAGAAAGAACCTGAGAAAATGTTTAAAGAGATAATAGCTGAAAACTTCCCTAACGTAGGCAAGGAAACAGTCACCTAAGTCCAGGAAGCACAAAGTCTTGGGCTGTATAAACTCAAGGAGGAACATGCTAAGACACATAATAATAAAACTGACAAAAATTAAAGAAAAAGAAAAAAAACACAACAAGAGAAAAGCAACAAGTAATATACATGGAAACTCCCATAAGATTATCAGCTGATTTCTCAGCAGAAATTGTAGGCCAGATGGGCATGACATAACATATTTAAAGTGATGAAAGGGAAGAATCGACAACCAGGAATACCCTACCCAACAATGCTGTCATTCAGATTTGACAGAGAAATCAATAGCCTTATAGATAAGCAAAAGCTAAGAGAATTCAGCACCACAAGACCAGTTTTCCAACAAATGCTAAACAAACTTCTCTAGGTGGGAAAGAAAGGCCACATCTTGAAACAATAAAATTACAAATGGAGAAGCTCATCAATAAAGGCAAACATACAGTAAAGGTAGGAAATAACCCACACACAAATATGATACCAAAATGGCATGATAAAACCAAACAATCAAAATGGAAAACATTGCTTCTTTTGCCCACTTATCTACATCTGTTTCTTGGGAGTACTTTTCTTGGCAAAATGAGAGATGTCTCCTCATTTTCCTTGAGAAGAGACTTGTAGTCTTGTGGGGTGTGATCTCAGGGCTTGGCTTCTCACTATCTGTATTTGGCTATAGTGTCTGAGCCAGTTTTTTTCTTGGGTGACATGGAAATGGCAGAGGTACTCCTATGCTCTAGTCAAGGGTCTTCCTTGTCATTCAATCATCTTCCTTGTTATTTTATTGTACCTTTTACCATATAGGAGATGAATACTCAGATTTTCACACAAATTAGCTAGATGTCTGTCTTTCAGATAATGCTTAGCACTCATAAACACATAGGAAATTTCACTGGAACTGCAGTATGAAAATCTTAAGTTAGGTTTGAGGTGATGGTTCAGTTAAAGCTCTCTGCTGCAGAGATGAACCATAATCCACCTGTTTTCCTTTCTCTTACGCTAACACTTTGGAACATTGCCTTTGGGAAACTTGATCTGACCTGGAATGTTTACCTGGATGAATATAAACATTTCCCAAAGCCATTAATTTTCTGGTTTGATTAGGCTAAGAGAATTGTCTTTATTGCCAAATTCAGACTGAAATTGAAGAAAGTGGAGAAAATCACTAGACCATTCAGGTATGACCTAAATCAAATCACTTATGACTATACAGTGGAAGTGAGAAATAGATTTAAGGGACTAGATCTGATACACAGAATGTCTAATGAACTATGGATGGAGGTTTGTGACATTGTACAGGGGACAGGAATCAAGACTATCCCCAAGAAAAAGAAATCCACAAAAGCAAAATGGCTGTCTGAGGAGGCCTTACAAATAACTCTGAAAAGGAGGGAAGTGAAAAGCAAAGGAGAAAAGGAAAGATATACCCATTTCAATGCAGAGTTCCGAAGAATAGCAAGGACAGATAAGAAAGCCTTCCTCAGCCATCAATGCAAAGAAATAGAGGAAAGCAATAGAATAGGAAAGACTAGAGATCTCTGCATGAAAATTAAAGATACCAAGGGAATAGTTCATGCAAAGATGGGCTCAATAAAGGACAGAAATGGTAGGGACCTAACAGAAGCAGAAGATATTAAGAAGAAGTGGCAAGAATACCCAGAAGAACAGTACAAAAAAGATCTTCACGACCCAGATAACCACAATGGTGTGATCACTCACCTAGAGCCAGACATCCTGAAAGGTGAAGTCAAGTGGGCCTTAGGAAACATCAATATGAACAAAGGTAGTGGAAGTGATGACATTTCAGTGAGCTATTTCAAATCCTTAAAGATGATGCTGTGAAAGTGCTGCAGTCAATATGCCAGCAAATTTGGAAAACTCAGCAGTGGCCACAGGACTGGAAAAGCTGTTTTCATTCCAATGCCAAAGAAAGGCAATGCCAAAGAATGCTCAAACTACCACACAATTGCACTCATCTCACACACTAATAAAGGAATGCTTAAAATTCTCCAAGCCAGGCTTCAGCAATAGGTGAACCATGAACTTCCAGATGTTCAAGCTGGTTTTAGAAAAGGCAGAGGAACCAGAGATCAAATTGCCAACATTCGCTGGATCATTAAAAAAGCAAGAGAGTTCCAGAAAAACATCTACTTCTGCTTTATTGACTATGCCAAACCTTTGACTGTGTGGATCACAATAAACTGTGGAAAATTCTGAAAGAGATGGGAATATCAGTCCACCTGACCTGCCTCTTAAGAAACCTGTATGCAGGTCAGGAAGTAACAGTTAGAACAATTTGGAAACAACAGACTGTTTCCAAATAGGAAAAGGAGTATGTCAAGGCTGTATATTGTCACCCTGCTTATTTAACTTCTATGCAGAGTACATCATGAGAAACTCTGGGCTGGAAGAAGCACAAGCTGGAATCAAGATTGGCAGAGAAATATCAATAACCTCAGATATGGAGATGACACCACCCTTTTGGCAGAAAATGAAGAAGAACTAAAGAACCTCTTGATTAAAGTGAAAGAGGAAAGTGAAAAAGTTGACTTAAAGCTCACCATTCAGAAAACTAAGATCATGGCATCCAGTCTCATCACCTCATAGTAAATAGATGGGGAAACAGTGAGATACTTTATTTTTCTGGGCTCCAAAATCACTAGCAATGGTGATTTCAGCCATGAAATTAAAAGACACTTACTCCTTAGAAGGAAAGTTATGACCGACCTAGACAGCATATTAAAAAGCAGAGAGATTACTTTGCCAATACAGGTCCATCTGGTCAAGGCTATGGTTTTTCCAGTGGTCATGTATGGATGTGAGAGTTGGACTATAAAGAAAGCTGAGCACGGCAGAATTGATGCCTTTGAACTGTGGTGTTGGAGAAGACTCTTGAGAGTCCCTTGGACTGCAAGGAGATCCAACCAGTCCATCCTAAAGGAGATCAGTCCTGGGTGTTTATTGAAAGGACTGATGTTGAAGCTGAAACTCCAATACTTTGGCCAGTTGATGTGAAGAGCTGACTCATTGGAAAAGACCCTGATGCTGGGAAAGATTGAGGGCAGGAGAAGAAGGGGACAACAGAAAATGAGGTGGTTGGATGGCATCACCCACTCAATGGACTTGGGATTGGGTAGACTCTGGGAGTTAGTGATGGACAGGGAGGCCTGGCATGCTGCGGTTCATGGGTTCACAAAGAGTTGGACACGACTGAGCGACTGAACTGAAGTCAGGTATTGTTGTAATTAAACCATAGACATAACCTGAAATTTCAGAAACATAGGAAAGACCAGTGTCTTCCTGCACAAGCTTGCATCTAGAATCCTGCTGAGATGAAGAAATAAGATATTCCTTTACAGGTTACAAGTGGGCTGATTCCTTAGGGCAAAAGCTGATGATGCCAAGCAGTTCTGAAAGGCCCCTCTGAATGCTTGTAGTTCAAGTTCAGGCCCCATCTCTTGATCTCTTGTCCTGGGAAGAAATCAGGTTGGGTGTTAGAAATGGGATGGCTACTAAGCTCAGAGACATGGTTTGTAATTTTGAATGATTTCATGGGATGTATCACATATAAAAATAACTTGTCATTTGTTTACCTTTCCACAGTATTGGAAAAATTACTTTTGGCTTTTGATCATTGATTTTTTAAAAATTGTGGTAAAATGCATGCAACATAAAATTCACCATTTTAACTCTGTAAGTGCACCTTTTAGTGACATTAAGTATATTTACATTGTTGTGCAGCCAGCACTGCTATGTGAACTTTTTCTTCTTCCAAGACTGAACCTCTGCACTCATTAAACACTAACTCCCCACCCTCCCCTCAGCCATCACCGTTCTACTTCTTCTCTCTATGAATTTGACTATTTTAGGTGCCTCATGTAAGTGAATCATGCAATGTTTCTCATTTTTGTCTGTCTTATGTCATATAGCACAATGTTTTCAAGTTTTATTATCCATGTTGGAGCAGGTGTCAGAATTTAATTCCTGTTTAAGGCTGAATGCTATTCCATTATAGATCTACACAACATTCTCTGTATCCAGTCACCTATAATGGACATATGAGTTGTTTCCACCTTTTGACTATTGTGAATAATGATGCTATGATCACGAGTGTACAAATATCTATGTAAGTCAATGCATTCAGTTCTTTTGAGTGCATTACCAGAAGTAGAATTGCTGTGTTATATACTAACTTTATGCTTAATACCTTGAGGAACTGCCATATTCTTTTCCATCATCACTGTATCATTTTACATTTCCACTTCATCAATGACTTTTCTGTTTATTGTTAGGTGTAAATGAAAAGTTTTTATGAAATGTTACATTTTGTTTTGATCTGTGGCTCTAGTTGATAGTCTATTGAAACAGCTCAAGGTGGTCTGTCCAAGTTCCTCAGATCTTTAGGGCATTTTTCATGATTTTTTAACCAAATAAAGAGATTGTACAGCCTAGGCTGTATATTTGTAAATTCAACAGACCAACATTAAGAACACAGTTTCTCACAGGAGTAGTGTTTTGAACATTATATTCACTTACTTCAGAATGAGAGAACTAAGACCAAAATATGTGGAATGATGTCATATGTGGAATTAATGACTGATTCCATATTTATAGTCCAAGTCCCCTAATGTCTTTCCTTCAGGTGACCTTAACACTCTCTTCTAATTGGGCTCAGCTTTACTTTAGTTGAGTAAAGTCAAAGCTATGGTTTTTCCAGTAGTCATGTATGGATGTGAGAGTTGGACTATAAAGAAAGCTGAGCACTGAAGAATAGATTCTTTTGAATGGTGGTGTTGGAGGAGGCTCTTGAGAGTCCCTTGGACTATAAGGAGATCAAACCAGTCCATCCTAAAGGAAATCTGTCCTGAATATTCATTGGAAGGACTGATGCTGAAGTGAAACTCCAATACTTTGGCCATCTGATGCAAAGAACAGACTCATTGGAAAATACCCTTATCCTGGGAAAGATTGAAGGCAGGAGGAGAAGGGGATAACAGAGGATGAGATGATTGGATGGCATCACCAACTCGATGGACATGAGTTTGAGCAAACTCCGGGAGTTGGTGATGGACAGGGAAGCCTGGAGTACTGCAGTTCATGGGTCCCAAAGAGTCAGACACGACTGAGTGACTGAACTGAACTGAATTTATTTTAATTGGCTCCTAAGTCTAAAGCTACACACTTTACACTTTGGGTAGGTCTACACTCATTGAGAAGCAGGATGGGGTATTTTGCTTCTATCTCTTATTTCTCCCTTTTCTCTCCTTGTGGATGGAGCTGCCACCACATTGAGGAGAGGAAGAATGGACAAGGGTCCCTAGAGCCCTGCTCTCAGGGGCCATCCTGGTCATCCTGACACCACATAAGACCCTGGGGAAACACGCTTCATTTTTTTATGTTCTGAGAAAAAACATCTATTTCTGCTTTATTGACTATGCTACAGCCTTTGACTGTGTGGATCACAATAAACTGGAAAATTCTGAAAGAGATGGGCATACCAGACCATTTCACCTGTCTCTTGAGAAACCTGTATGCAGTACAGGAAGCAACAGTTAGAACTGGACATGGAACAACAGACTGTTTCCAAATAGGAAAAGGAGTACATCAAGGCTGTATATTGTCACCCTGCTTATTTAACTTATATGCAGAGTACATCATGAGAAATGCTGAGTTGGAAGAAGCATAAGCTGAAATCAGGGCTGCCAGGAGAAATATCAATAACCTCAGATATGGAGATGAAACCACCCTTATGGCAGAAAGTGAAGAAGAACTAAAGAGCTTCTTGATGAAAGTGAAAAAGGAGAGTGAAAAAATTGGCTTAAAGCTCAGTATTCAGAAGACTAAGATCATGAAATCTGGCCCCATCACTTCATGGGAAATAGAGGGCGAAATAGTGGAAACAGTGTCAGACTTTATTTTTTGGGCTCCAAAATTACTGTAGATGGTGATTGCAGTCATGAAATTAAAAGATGCTTACTCCTTGGAAGGAAAGTTATGACCAACCTAGATAGCATATTGAAAAGCAGAGACATTACTTTGCCAACAAAGTTCTGTCTAGTCAAGGCTATGGTTTTTCCAGTAGTCATGTATGGATGTGAGAGTTTGACTATAAAGAAAGCTGAGCGCTGAAGAATTGATGCTTTTGAACTGTGGTGTTGGAGAAAGATCTTGAGAGTCCCTTGGACTGCAAGGAGATCCAACCAGTCCATCCTAAAGGAGATCAGTCCTGGATGTTCATTGGAAGGACTGATGTTGAAGCTGAAATTCCAATACTTTGGCTACCTCATGCAAAGAATTGATTCATTGGAAAAGACCATAACTGGGAAGGATTGGGGGCAGGAGGAGAAGGGGACAACAGAGGATGAGATGGTTGGATGTCATCACAGACTTGATGGACACAGGTTTGGGTGGACTCTGGGAGTTTGTGATGGACAGAGAGGCCTCTGGTGTGCTGGGATTCATGGGTTTGCAAGGAGTCGGACACGACTGAGCAACTGAACTGAGAGTGACTTGATATTACTTTAGAAATCCAGTTTGCTATTTCTTTTTCTTATTTCAGGCCCTTCACCTTAGTAGTTCAGCCATGGGGAAGACCACTACAGGCCAGATAGTCAATCTGCTGTCCAATGATGTGAACAGGTTTGATCAGGTAAGCTGCCCCTGAGGGATACTCTTTCATTTCCCATCCTTCTTGCTGGACTCAGCTTATTGGGATGCCAGTTGTCCAGGCTTGGTGTCACCCAGTGTTCTGTTGGGGACATAAGACAAGATTTCTCTTTATCCAGCTCTCATTTCCTCTGTGTGCAACTTAGATGTAATAATGTGTATTGCCCTGTGGATGAGAATTTTGTTTTTTCTGAGGTTACCTGCAACATAATGACAATATTAAGTAAGCAGCCATGTTCTTGTCCAGATTGGTTAGTGTCCCTAGAGATTCTCCTGGAGTGGTCCTTCCGGACCCATGATCTGGGTATTGCTGTACTGTCTTCCTCTTCCTCTAGACGATGAAGGCCTGGTGGGCCAGGGTTGTTCATTCTCATGCCCTGTTCAGTGCCTGCTGCATAGGGAGCCTTAAAGGACTCTGCCAAGTGGGTGGTCCCCAGCCAGACACCACCTACTCCCTGCTGCCTCCCCACCAGTATTTTTTACACTGATGAATAGATCTCATTACCCAGGACGTTAATTGCTATTGGTCAAATCTTTTTTGTACTAGACTACATGAACTTCCAGATGTTCAAGCTGGTTTTAGAAAAGGCAGAGGAACCAGAAATCAAATTGTCAACATCCACTGGCTCATCGAAAAAGTGAGAGAGTTCCAGAAAAACATCTATTTCTGCTTTATTGATTATGTCAAAGCCTTTGACTGTGTGGATCACCATAAAATGTGGAAAATTCTTAGAGAGATGGGAATACCAGATCACCTGACTTGCCTCTTGAAAAACCTGTGAGCAGGAAGCAATAGTTAGAATTGGGCATGGAACAACAGAATGTTTCCAAATAGGAAAAGGAGTACATCAAAGCTGCATATTATCATCCTGCTTATTTAACTTATATGCAGAGTACATCATGAGAAATGCTGGGCTGTAGGAAGCACAAGCTGAAATCAAGATTGCTGAGAGAGATATCAATAACCTCAGATATGCAGATGACACCACCCTTATGGCAGAAAGTGAAGAAGAACTAAAGAGCCTCTTGATGCAAGTGAAACAGAAGAGTGAAAAAGTTGGCTTAAAGCTCATTCAGTAAACAAAGATCATGGCATTCGGTCCCATCACCTCATGGCAAATAAATGGGGAACACTGGAAACATGTTAGACTTTATTTCTCTGGGCTCCAAAATCACTGCAGATGGTGATTGCAGCAATGAAATTAAAAAACTCTTACTCCTTGGAATAAAAGTTATGACTAGCCTAGACAGCATATTAAAAAGCAGAGACATTACTTTGCCAACAGAGGTTCGTCTAGTCAAGGCTATGTTTTTTCCAATGGTCATGTAGGAATGTGAGAGTTGGACTATAAGGAAAGCCGAATGCAGAAGAATCAATGCTTTTGAACTGTGGTGTTGGAAAAGACTCTTGAGAGTCCCTTGGACTGCAAGGAGATCCAACCAGTCCATCCTAAAGGAGATCAGTCCTGGCTGTTCATTGGAGGGTCTAATATTGAAGCTGAAACTACAACATTTGGCCACCTGATGCAAAGAGCTGACTCATTTGAAAAGACCCTGATGCTGAGAAAGATTGAGTGCAGGAGGAGAAGGGGATGACAGAGGATGAGATGGTTGGATGGCATCACCAACTCCATGGACATTGGTTTGGGTGTGCTCCAGGAGTTGGTGCTTGACAGGGAGGCCTGGTGTGCAACAGCTCATGGGTTCACAAAGAGTCGGACACTACTGAGCAAGTGAACTGAACTGAACTACTCTTTTAGTTATTCATTCATGAAGCATGAAGTAAGGTACCTTCTTACTTTTAGGGCTGAAAAAAGATTTAGTTTCTTCCCCAGAGAAGCCACAGCCTGTCAGGGAGTTAAATATACACGTAATTACTGGAGAGTGTGATACATGCCATAAAATAAGCTTTCCTGGAATTCTGAGGAGAGATGGGGGCTGAATTTTGGGGCATAGAGAGTTTGGGGATACCCTGAGCTCATTTGTGGTGTAGACAAAAATCAATATCTTCCTTCAGTGAAGCTGGTCAGGTTCTCCCTGGAAGTCCTGAGGTTTGTCCTTTGATGCTCTGGAACAGCATCATCTGGGGTGGATGCTTGGGTTTCTGCTTTAGCAGGTTTAAAACCCACTGAGATCATTCCTGTGCATGTTCCTGTCTGCTCCTTCAGAGTAGATTGTTTCTACACTGTGTCCTTACTAGTTTTGCTTTTATATCATCCTAAGAAGACTTGTCTTTCTCTTTTAAGGTAACAATGTTCTTGCACTATCTGTGGTTGGGGCCACTGCAGGCTATCATCGTGACTGCCCTGCTCTGGATGGAAATAGGAAGGTCGTGTCTTGCTGGGATGGCAATTCTTGTTATTCTTCTGCTTTTGCAAAGCTGCACTGGGAAGTTGTTTTCATCACTCCGGTAAGAGAAACGCTGGTTTATAAAATAGATGATATGTGTGTGGTTTAGACCCTTCTGGCTTAGCCAGTGGATACTCCAGCCTTAAACTCATCGCTGATATCAAAACAGAAAAGGTGATGGCATTTGCTCTTTCCTCACAGCTGACTTCTAGGGTGCTGTACCTGGATATGTAGAGTGTCCTTAAGCAGAATTTACCTATGTCCAAGTTCTTTAAACATTATTCAGTCGTAGTAATTTTACAGGCCTCTTTCTAGCTACATATATTTTTGTTATGCTTGTATTACAGCATTTTTAAACATGTGTGTTCTTGTCTTGTTTTTAATCCAATGTTTCCATTAAAGTTATAAGCACCCCAAGGACAAGGCTGATCTTAATTAAATATTATCTTTATAAAGACCCACAGTCCCAGCAGCATATGTGATAGAAAAATGAATGGTGATGAAGGGCTTAATGATGATGAGTTAGGCTTGAAGCTGGTCCCAGAGGCTTGGAAGTGGGTTATTGTCCAGGTTATCAGGTGATGTTGATGAAGGGGATGATGTGTTCTTTGAAGCTAGTTGAGTTATTTTATATATATGTTTGCATGTGCCTTTATGTGTGGTATTTTTCTCTATTTGGAATTTTCTTTCCTCTCTTTGCTATGGAGTGATGTTCCTTATCTTTGGGGCCCTGTTCCAGTGTTACAAGTTCTCTCTGAAGCTTTTCTTGCTCTCTTTTCCCAGCGGATTTAATAGCCCCATCTTATCTGCTCCCCAGTACTTTACTCCGATTTTGTTACAGCACAGACACTATCTTCCTGGTAGATTCCTTTCTGCCTTCCCTTCTCAACCACGAGGACATCCTTGGGTAGAGGGTTTGTATCTGGCTCATTTCAGGTCTTCCTTATCAGATGCAGCAAGTTCTCCAAGTTACTCCTGAAATAGGCTGAAAGGTTGACTTCTAAGTTTCTTTGTCTCCATTTGCGTTTTGAGTAGGACCTGCCTGTGTTGTCATCACAAAAGAGCTGTAGAGAATCAATGATCCCTGGTCCTTCTCTGTGCCCCCTGCTGCTGCTATGGGATGTTGGGTTGTGATCACTATGTTTCATCTCTTATGTCTCTCCCCTCAGGAGTAAGACCGCAGCTCTCATAGACAACAGGATCCAGACCATAAGTGAAATTGTAACAGGCATCAGAACAATAAAAATGTATGCTTGGGAAAAGTCATTTATAGATCTTATTACTAGTTTGAGAAGGTAAGTTTTTGTATATATCACACCATATTTTTGCCTATTTCCTATTTTTACAGAATGAATTTAGAAATCTTACCAAGTTTTATATGAAAATGAACTTAAATATTATCTGCCCCTTGCATATGGCAAGAAGGTTAAGTGGAATAATGGAGACAATCTTTTAATCTGCTCTTCTTAAATGAAACATATATATATGCATCTTATATAGAAATGCAATTCCAAAAATTTCTTTATACCACAAATCCCAAATAGGCAATGACTATACGTTCTTAGTATCTGAGAAGGTGATATTTAAACTAAAACTAGAATTTTTGTTGATGGAGCACAAATGGGGAGATTGTAGAGATTGGATATACACGTATCTGGCCAAACTTTAAGAATCAGTATTCTTCATTCCAAACAGAGCCATAAAAATACTATTTTGGAGGGGGGGAGATTTGCTTTGTGTTTGTAGGTGTTTTCCCCATCTTCTCTCTGCTGGGGATACACTCTCATCTTCCTTTTCTTTTGGCCTTCGCCACCCCTGACTGACTCCAGCTTATCTTCTCAGGGTCGATCCATGTCCATGTGACTTGCCCTGACTCCTCTGCTCTGAGTTAGATGCCTTTGCTCTGTACCCCGTGGGGGCTGTGCTAACTTCCTCTGTCTAATGTCTTAGTGTCTCACAATTTGGGGATGTCTTTTTCTCTTCCCCCAGTAGTTCATGAGATCCTGGAGGGGGCAGGCTGCATCTTCCTGTCATCAGTGAGGAGCCTGGCACAGGATTGTAGTTATGAACGCTTGTTGAATGAATGTTCGAACTTGGTCTGCTTGACTCACAATGTCTAAAAGTGTGACACTAAGCCTCTTTTTAGGTGGGAGAGTGAAGAGGTGATGAAGTGTGTGGTCCTTGGATCGGAGCAGGCCCCTGGGTGGGCACTGTGTAGTATTTCCATGATATGAATGATAGTTTATCTTGATCTGTGTCCACCCTCTAAAAAGGGGCCACTCACACAGGGCGCTTGAATCTGTGTCTCTGATGTTGATGCTTGTTTTAAATCGTATGTCCTACTTTGTTTTCCAGGAAGGAAATTTTCAAGATTCTAAGAAGTTCCTTCTTTAGGGGCATGAATTTGGCATTATTTTTCGCTGTAAGCAAAATCATGATTTTTGTCACCTTCATGGCTAGTGATATCCTTGACAACCTGATCACAGCCAGCCAAGTGTTTGTGGTGGTGATGCTGTTTGAGGCTGTCCGGTTTACAAGCATCCTCTACTTCCCCATGGCCGTTGAGAAGGTGTCAGAGGCCATTGTCAGCATCCAAAGAATCAAGGTTTGGTGACAAATAACTTTCTTCAGTTATAGGTGAATTTTTGTAAATTGCTTCCTTTTATGTGGTGTCACTGTGTTTTAATTTCATGCTATTTAACTCTCTCAGTGCCAAAGCTGGCAGTCATTCCAAAATATCGAATGTACTCCCCTCTCTTCTTTGGTAGAGTCTGTTGCAAATATTATAATATCACTGCTCATTTAGGGGTGTAAATAGCAGTGACACAGGGCTCATGATGTACCAGTGATGTCTGTAGTATGATTAAAATGCCTAATAGTAAGAGAAGCAAACTGAGTACATCTCCTGTGCTATCTGGAATGACTAGGCAGTGACGGTGCTCAGTCCTGGGGTGACTAGATTCCTCTCTGGGCCGGGAGAGGAGGAACTTGCTGAACCCTCCCTGCTCCTTGGTCAGGAGAATAGCCTCAGCTTCATTTAATTCTCTATGTTTAAAAATGGGTTCTTTCCTCCACAGATGCTTCCTTGCTATTTTCTTCCTTTTTGTCCCTGTCCTTTTTTAACCTACTGTCTAAGCCTTTCTCTACTGCCCTCTTCCTTTCAAACTTGTGATTTCCACCATACCCACAGTCTCCTTTTTTAAACTAACTGTCTCTGAACAGTCAGGGACAAATAATCTATATCACCAAGACAAAGGCCTGGCACACAATAGGCACTGAAGTGTTTCTGTCTAAAATGAAGATAAATTGGTTCTGTGAGGCAGTCTGGGCACAAGCTTGAGTGTCTGGACTTTATTTTCCTACTTTTCCACAGTGATGGATTGGACAGTAATATATCTCTAGTAAAGTTAGATATCTCTGGGTGTGATTGTATTTTATTTGGGGGTCTTGTCATAAAAGCTGAATTTTTTAATGATACATTTTTTATACTATATATATAGTATATATTACCCATAAAATAGATCATTCATACAGGGTCAGTTCTTGTTCCCTAAGTGTATCATTCTTTCTGATATGAGCTTCTATCAATACTGGTAAGAGATAGTCAATGTATTCAATAGAATACAATGTATTCAATAGAATTTCTTTTATGAAGCTTTCACATCTTGAAAGAAGACACATAGGAATATCCTTGGACCACAGTGATGTCCTCAGTGACACGGTAGCCTGTTCAGATGGAAACTTCACACATGTGTTGTTCTGCTATGGTTTTGTTATTGCTGCTGACACAGGCTCTGTCTTTGATTGCTGCTGCCAGGGCTCGCTGTGTGGTCCGAGATCTCCTGAAGCCTTTACACATTATCTCATTTCATCCTTGGCTTCCTTGGTTGCTCAGACTGTAAAGAATCTGCCTACAAAGCAGGAGACCCAGGTTCAATCCCTAGGTCAGGAAGATCCCCTGGAGAAGGGAATGGCAACCCACTCCAGTATTCTTGCCTGGAGAATCCCATGGACAGAGGAGCCTGGTGGACTACAGTTCATGGGGTTGCAAAGAGTTGGACATGACTGAGTGACTTTCACTCATTCATTCGACTGCAATTGAATGGGATAAGCTTTAGTATCCCCATTTTACAGATAAAGAAGCAGGTTCCTGTATTAGGTGAAATAGCTCACCCATCCTCACACAGTTTGTGTTAATATTAACAAATGACAGAACTAGGATTCTGTCCAAAGTTTCTTTGTTACATTATTACATTATTGTCTTCTCAGTACTTTCAGGTATGTGGAATTTCTCCTTAAATTTAAATTCCCTGTTTCTTGCAGAATCAAAATTTTAAGCTCTTGTTTCCCAGCATACAACCCTTGCTCTGGTTGTGGGGGCAGGGGGTGGGGTTGTCTCTGTGACCTGTCACATTCACCCCCACTTTGGGATCTTGGCTCACTCTGTTGAGCCCCCCTGTGTTGCTTTCTCTTCTGTGTTGATTTAACCAAAGGCTTTTGAGCCTCCAGCAGCCCCATGACCCTCTCCCAGCACCTCCATTCATGCTGATCTAGGGTTTCCATATATGTGCATGGCCAGTCCCGCACCTCTCAGCATCCTGTCAGGTGGGGTGATGCTGACTCCTTGGAGTTTTCTGAGCTCTGTGACAGAAGACTGTGTCTGGTAGTGCTTGTTCCATGCTGAACTCATCAGAGGCATCAAATAAACACTGGACTGACTGAGACAGCAGTTACAGGAAATGGCTGGGACCCCACAGAGGCCCAGGGTGGCCCAACCTGCACTAGAAGCTTTAGAAATGCAGAGGATGGGGCATACTGGGGTTAGGCATTCCTGCAACAATGGGCTTTGGTGTGTGTTTGGGCTGTCTCAACTCAGGGAAGTCTTCTCCTTATTATGTCTGTTCATCTGTGTATCTAAACCAGCCTGACTGGACTTGGTGGGCCTGCTGTCTAAAGAGGGGCACCTGCTGTGCCTGTGCAGCCTCGTGTTCATGTGGACTCAGCTGGCCTGGCTCCTGGGCTGGGCTCTTGGGGCTTTTTTTTTGTGCGAGGGGGGAGCTTTTGTAAATAATTAGAAACAGTCTATATTACTTGGTTAACAAAGTTATTTTGACTGTCTTGCTGACCATCACAAAATGAAAGATCAGTATCATGAGTCTTTATGCTAAAGTGCAACTCTAGACTGAAGAAAATCTTGAGACAGAAGTCCCTCCTCTTTGGTGTTGGTCAGTCTTTTTTCTCTGAAGGCCTTTGTAGGTGGATGAGACCCACCTACATTATGGAGGATAATCTACTTTACTCAGAGTCTACTGATTTAAATGTTGATTTCATTAAAAACCTTTTCACTGTAATAACTAGATGAGTTTGAGCAAGTGTCTGGGAACTGTAGGTTGGCAGATTGACATAAAATTAACTATCACACCCATCATAACCATTAAACATGATTTTAGTGGGAAAAGCGCTAACACTGATTCCTTCATAGATTATGTAATTCACCAAAGAGTATAACAGGAAAGGGATCCTGCAGAAGGTTTTCAGGGAATTTTGCTCAAATTTTCAGGTAGGACTTTTTATTTCTTTTACACCAAACTGCTACTGAATTGTGTCTGAGGCTTAAAATTCCTTTCTTTGTAGATGTGTGCAGCAATACAATGAACTGCCAAGAACTTTGCATTTTCAGGCTGCTTTGTGTCATGATGAAGGAAGCATCTTTGATTTGGGCAACAAATCTGAGTTTTTGTTTAAATACACAGAATATCTTGCATGAAGTTGGTATGGGAATTTAGAGATTTGTCAGCAGTAATTATTTTCAGTAAAAGAGGGACTAATGGCCGAGAATAAGAATGGTGAGAAGGATTGTTGTTAGTGTGGCAGATGGCTTCCTGGTAGACTGAAGTAACTGGTGGATTTTTTTTTTTTCTTTTTGTTCTCTATGTAGACTCTCTATATGGTTTCTATAATCTTCTAAAAATCTAGTTCCCTAGTTCATCCGAATCACCTGGAGTGCTTATTAAACCTATATGATCACACCTTGGAGATTCTGATTCACTAGGCCTTAGCTGCTGCCCAGGGTATCTGTATCTTTAGTAAAGATACCTTTAGTAAAGTTATACTCTTGTGTACCTGAAAATAAACACCATTTTGGAAACATTGCCCAAGTTGCAGAAAAAAGCACATAAAGCCAAAATATGCTTCAGCAGATATAAAGGATGTGAGGATCATATATAAACTAAAATTAGTTGAGAGGAAAACCTGTCTTGGTTTGTGCTAGACTTTCTAGGGGGCAAATTTGGAACTTATTCATTCATTCAACCACTTATTCCACAAAATAACTGAGTATCTACCTGAAGCCTGGTGCAGACTAGAGGCAGGCTAGACACAGAAAGGTTCTTCCTGTTTGGAATTTGTGTTTCATCAAGTGGGGGTGGTTTAATAAAGAATCAAACCGTGAAACTCACTGTGGACATGTTTGTGTGTCATTAGTCCTTGGAAGGAGAACTCCAAGGTGCCAGGATGTGCTTTGGTAGAGTTACTGGTGTAGTCTTGGAGCTTGTGCTTCCTGGGAAGGCTGTGGAAGTTACCTGGAGAATTCTGTGTTGGGGGGGGTGAGGGAAGTGGGAGGCTGATGCTTTGTATTTTCCTAGGGATGATGATATGACATAGGATTTTAGTGCACAAGAGGGGGATCCATGCTTTTGGGGAACCAAAAACATCTAAGGCTGCAGAGTAGAGAGCGCTGAAGACCTGAGAATGGGACTGTATAAGACCCTACAGGAAACATGAAGGGTTTTTATCATCTGAGAGCTCAGCCTGGCTGCAGCCTGAGGAATGGGGCAGTGTAGTAGGGTGGTGGTCCAGAGCAGAGGCAGGGGAGATACATCAGGAGCCTAATGCAGTACATGGTCCAGGGACAGGAAGATGTGGTTTGGTTTAGGGTGAAGTAGAGACTTAGTCAGATTTGAGAGCTACTCAAGGCAAGTCTTGAGTTGGGTATGGAGCTGGGAGGGGAGAGGTGGATCTCAGGCCGCTTTGAGTTTTGGGGGCTGCAAAATCTCTGGATTCATTGAAATATAGAATGCTAAAAGAAGAACAGATTTGGGGAGGAGAAGAGTCTAAACTTGATTTTGAATTCTGAGAGGCTTTTCAAATACCTGGTATTTGTTATAAGACCCACCTCACTGATACCCATTGGCCTGATTAAATCTCCTTTCTTACTAAAACAGGTAGTAGATATTGAATATAATCAACAAATTGGATGTTCACTTTTCCCCCTAACTTTGTCTCTCACTTAGATGTGTTCATGCCCAGTTAGAAGGTGAAAAGGGCAACAGGAGTAGAAGAAAAGGTCAGCTGAGTCTACTGACCACATGGTCAGAACTGGATGAGGTTTAACCACAGGTGGTTTGGAGGTGTGGTGGCCATGTAGAGTTTAGAACACAGAGTGGTGTTGAGCCCTGCTGCCCTACTGCCTCCTGCAGCCTAGGACTCAGTAGACTTGTGTTCCTGTCACGATGGTCATCTCCTAGGATTCTCACTCAGGTCATGTCTGGGATCCCTTGGAAGAAAACTTTCCACCTCTGCCTACCTTGGAGGGATGATTGTTTATACCCTCGGGGCAGATTTACATGTGGCTTCATAGTGGTGTGTCTTGTTGTTGACCCATGCTTTTCAATTTCCTTTCTTCCATGTACAGAAAATAAGGATTTATTATGATCTTATATGCCTAAGAATTCAATCTATTTTTCTCTTAGAAAGGTTATATTGTTCACAGAGCTACTTATGTTTTCCCTTACCAGCCACTCAGACGTCAATCTTTTTGACTGCAGTTCTGATGTTGATACCTTCCTGTGTGACTTGTTCTGAGTCTGCACTTCATGGCTCTAATGGCCATTTAATTTCAGCTTTTTCATCAGCCTGACTCTTGGAGAAAAATGAAGTCAGCACTTCTCGTACCATTACAAGCTGGTCATATGTTGAATGGAGTCCCATTTAACTCCTGGAAGACTGTGATGTCTTCCCCCTCAGACCTGTGATTTGTGGACAAATGCTCAATGAATTTACTTCCTCACTTAGGGCATGATTTTACTCTTGTTTCTTTGTTTTTTGAAAGTAGGGATTTCTATTCTAAAATGCACAAACTTAATATTGAATTTTTTATGTCTTGGTAATATATTTAAGCTGAAATTGGAATTTGATTCTGTCTAGACAAGATTTATAACATATATGCATAACTGTACTTTTAACATACATGTATAATATACATTACTGACCAGGGACCTTGAACTTTTTAATCAATATAGATTGATAAGGGGCCAGATGAGAAATTCAGTCAAGGCTTTACTGAGGTTTGTGCTACAGCATAAGGGAATGAAAAACAAGTAAGAGGTGCCTTTGTTCACTCTGAGAACAGTAGACTGATTCCTTGAATGGAGTGAGAGTAGGGGCAAGTTCCTGATTTGGATCACAAAGGTGGTTTAGATGGTCTGCCCACCTCCTAGTAGGAACCGTATATAAGGATCATACACAGTGCCCTGCTTTTGCTCTCAGCATCTCAGAAGTGGCAGTTGGCTTATGCATCTGTGCAGTTAGTTTTAGTCCCTTAGAGTTCCTTTGTATTCTGTTGCTGAAGGAGACATTTGTGCAGGTGCAAGTGACCCACTAAAGGATCCCAGGTCCCAGACTGTCTCATAATGTTGTGCCTGCTATATTAGCTCATACTGTGTAAGGTTGTAGCCTTGCTGTCAATTAGTTCAGTCACTCAGTCATGTCCGACTCTTTGTGACCCCCTGGACTGCAGCACGCCAGGCCTCCTTGCCCATCACCAACTCCCAGAGTTTACCCAAACTCATGTCCATTGAGTTGGTGATACCATCCAACCACTTTATCATCTGTCATCCCCTTCTCCTCCCACCTTCAATCTTTCCCAACATCAAGGTCTTTTCAAATGAATCAGTTCTTCACATCAGGTGCTCAAAGTATTGGAGTTTCAGCTTCAACATCAGTCCTTCCAATGAACACCCAGGACTGATCTCCTTTTGGATGGACTGGTTGGATCTCCTTGCAGTCCAGGGGTCTCTCAAGAGTCTTTTCCAACACCACAGTTTAAAAGCATCAATTCTCCGGCACTCAGCTTTCTTTATAGTCCAACTATCACATCCATACATGATTACTGGAAAAACCATAACCTTTAACTATATGGACCTTTGTTGGCAAAGTAATGTCTCTGCTTTTTAATATGCTGTCTAGGTCGGTCATAACTTTCCTTCCAAGGAGTAAGCGTCTTTTAATTTCATTGCTGTAATCACCATGTGCAGTGATTTTGGAGCCCGGAAAAATAAAGTCAGCCACTGTTTCCACTGTTTCCCCATCTATCTGCCATGAAGTGATGGGACCAGATGCCATGATCTTAGTTTTCTGAGTGTTGAATTTAAAGCCAACTTTTCACTCTCCTCTTTCACTTTCATCAAGAGGCACTTTAGTTCTTCGCTTTCTGCCCTAAGTGTGGTGTCACCTGCATATCTGAGGTTAATGATCGGACTGATTTGAACCAGCCCTACGGTGTGTTCCTTTTTTTAACCTGATACCCACAATGGGCAGACTCTGTCCAAGTCTTAGTTGGAGTTAGATTGTGAAAGTGCTTGAATGATGGAGTGTCTCCCCTCTTTGTGATGTGCTAATTTCTCTGGGGATTCAAAAGTAGGGAGGGTAGTGCTGATGTGATATGTCCGGAGCTTGTTACCTGGAGGATTAGCATTTGGGATGGCCTGGAAGAGTGGGTGGGATTAGTACTCAGGGTGTCCATGCAGAGACCACGTGGAGAGGGTGTACTTAGATGCTCATGGCTTCTGGAGGCTGTTTAGTGTGGTGGACACTCTCAGAGAATGGCTGCCATCCAAAAGTCTACAAGCAATAAATGCTGGAGAGGATGTGGAGAAAAGGGAACCCTCTTACACTGTTGGTGGGAATGCAGACTAGTACAACCACTATGGAAAACAGTGTGGAGGTTCCTTAAAAAGCTGCAAATAGACCTGCCATATGACCCAGCAATCCCACTGCTGGGCATATACACCGAGGAAACCAGAATTGAAAGAGCCACGTGTACCCCAATGTTCATCGCTGCATTGTTTACAATAGCCAGGACATGGAAGCAACCTAGATGCCCATCAACTGACGAATGGATAAGAAAGCTGTGGTACATATACACAATGGAATATTACTCAGCATTAAAAAAAAAAATTCATTTGAAGCAATTCTACTCAGATGAACGAAACTGGAGCCCGTTATCCAGAGTGAAGTAAGCCAGAAGCAAAAACAACAATACAGTATATTAACGCATATATATGGAATTTAGAAAGATGGTAACGAGAACCCAACATACGAGACAGCAAAAGGAACGCAGATGTATAGAATAGACTCGTGGACTTTGTGGATGAGGGTAAGGGTGGGATGATATGGGAGAAGGGCATTGAAGCATGTTAATTGTCATGTGTCTAATCAATCGCCAGCCCAGGATTGATGCTCGGGGCTGGTGCAGCGAGATTTCCCGGGGGGGGGGGGAGGGAAGAGGGAGGGAGGTTCCGGAGGGGAAGCATATGTAAACCCATGGTGATATCATGACAATGTATGGCAAAAACAATTAAAAAAAAAAAGAGATCAGGAGGGAGTGCTTTTGGAGTTGGTTTGGTGGTATTGGGGGGGGCTGACAAAGGAACCAGTAAAAATAAATATGTATCAGTATTCGAAATGACTAATAGTAAGTGATATTTTGAAATTGTGTTGTTTTAAGAGGAGAAGGGAATTGGCAGAGAGATAAGCTATGTCAGAATAGGTGAGAGCTGGTACCTGGCTGACGAAGGGAGAGGTGGTGTGGAAAAAGATCTCAGGCTGCAGTGGTTGAGAGCCTGCAGAGGAGTCCTTGGACCACCATCCATCCATCCTGTCTGCTGGACACAGGCTCATGGTGAATAGGAGTTGCCATGCCCGTCTTAGGTTCTCAATGAACCTGAATGAAAGGAGGAGGGAATGAATGAATCACATCTCCCACCAGCTGGTCTTTGAGAGAAATGCAAGGATCCTGTCTTTCTTTTCCTGCACAACAGTTTTCCTGTTCAGTTTTTACCAGTTCTTCTTTTGAACTAGAAGGTTGCAATCACATTTATGACTTTGGGGCACTAGAGAGGGTTGTGTCAAGGACTTGAATGGTGTTTACGATGTTTAACATAATAGATTATTATTTGTGTGTTGTTTTCTTTCTCTGACATATTCACATGCTTGTTTCAGTTGCCCGTTATGTTGGTTAGGATTTTGTTTGCCTGTAGGTCCCAGAGTTACCTGTGTTAAAGATGCTCACACAGGTCATTTGTTTTTCTCTTATGCAAGAATCCTTTTAAGGCTCTGTATGAGTTTCCTGGGGCTGCAGTTAGAAAGTATCACAAACCAGGTGTCTTAAAACCACAGGAATGTATTGTTTCACAGTCCTGGAGGCTGGGAGTCTGAAATCAAGGTGTCAGCAGGGTCAGGGTGCCTCTGAATCTGATAAGGGAGCATAGTTTCTTGCCTCTGTTAGCTTTTGATGGTTACAGGCAACCTTGGTGTTCCTTGGCTGGTAACTGCCATCACCCTAGCCTCTGTCTCCATCATCAAGTAGCTGGTTTTTTGTGTGTGTATCTGTCTCTGCATCTCTTGTAAGGGCACCAGTCATACTGGATTCAGGGCCCACCCTTCTCTACTGTGGTCTCACCTTGATTGATTACATCCACAGCAACCCTATTTCCAAATAAAGTCATGTTTAGCGGTAACAGGGGTTAGGGCTTCAGCATATAAGTCCCATGGCTAATGTGAACCTCCGTGGTGTTGGGACCCAGACTCTTTCTTGCCTATTATGTTACTCCACTTCATGTGACCTTGACCCCGCTGGCAGCCTCCAAGCCCCTTTCCTTCGTGGGGCAGAGGAAGGTCCTGGTTTCTGTCACTCTCCACTGACCTGGATTTAGTCACGTGGCTGCTCCTATCTGCTTGGGAGGCTGGAGAGAGAGGGCCTCCTTCCAGGCTGCCACGTGTTGGCTAAAATCCAGAGTTTGTTACCTCAGAATAAAGAGAGCGGATTTTGAGGACAGCAGTCTCTGCCACACATTTACAGTTTGGGGGGACCTTGGGGAGTGGGAGTTGTATAAGTTGTTTGTTCAATTTCTCTACCACTCTAGTTTTTCTCACTGAATTATGTCTAGCATTTGCAAGGCAAGAAGGAATTTTCTTTTATGTGTCTGTCAGCTTTGTAGCGGTTCATTGGGCTTTGTTTTATTCAGCTAAATTGCATCAATTAGCTGCTAAGTGGTGTAGGAAATAACAAGTGAGAGGTGAGGCCATTCCTGCTGTGGAGGAGAGAGGGCATTGACTAAGGAGAAGAGACAGTGATTGTGAAAAGATGCTTATGAAATATTTTTTAAGGCATAGAAACTTTAGAATGATAACTTAAACGATAACTAATGACAAACAGTGATATGGATTTGACAGACACATGAGGAGGAAAACAGAGTATACAGGCTTTATGTGTGTGTGTGTGTGTGTGTGTAAATGATGCTGGAGAAGACTCCTGAGAGTCCCTTGGACAGCAAGGTCAAACCAGTCAATCTTAAAGGAAATCAACCCTGAATACTTAGGACTGATGCTGAAGCTCCAGTATTTTGGTCTCCTGAGGCAGACAGCCTACTCGTTGGAAAAGTCCCTGAGCCTGGGAAAGATTGAAGGCAGAAGGATAAGAGTGTGTCAGAAGATGAGACGGGTGGATGGGATCACCAATGCAACGGACATGAACTTGGGCAAACTTCAGAAGATGGTGAGGGACAGGGAAGCCTGGCGTGCTGCAGTCCATGGGGTTGCAAATAATTGAACATGACTAGGCAACTGAACAACATACTATATTATATATTGCTATACTATTTTATATACTTATATGTGCCATATATTATAATAATAGTATATTGCATACTATATATTATTTAATATTTCTCAGGTGAACCAAGACTTAATAAAATGCAGTTGTAAAATGATAGTAGGTGTACATGATAGGTAAAATAAAACTTTTTATTGCAAATTCAAAGGAAACAACTGTTTTGCTTATGCTTTGTTCTTGCAGTATAAACAATCTATGTTTTTCCTTTTTCTGTAGAACTTTCTGTTACTTGATGAGATATCACAGTGCTACCTTCAGTTGCCATTAGATGGTGAAATGATAGTGGACGTGCAAGACTTTACAGCTTTTTGGGAAAAGGTAAGAACCCCTCCATTCCAAAACTGTGACTACTAAAAGACAACTGTGACATAGATTCATTGGAGAATTTTGAGATTTTACATATATTGTAAAATGTGACTTGCCCATTTACTGAAAACATGTTATGAAAATTCTCAGAATCAAGGATATGGTTTTCATTAAATGGAGATTAAGTATAAAATCAGCCTGAAGCATTTGATATGTTGCTCTTTATCTCATTTTCAAAACAGCTTTCAAAGAATTAGCACATGTTGAACTGAAAGTACATAAATTCTTTTTTTTTAAATAAATAAGCTAAAATGCTTATTTTTCATTATGTATTATTACAGAATATTAAATGTAATTCCCTGTGCTACACAATAGGATCACCTTAAACAAAAGATACAGAGCATAAATACATCTTTTCTTGAAAGCCCAAATCTAATATTTTGGGCATCAATAGTTTAACAGTTTTTAAACTTGGCAATATACTTTGGGGTTATTTATGGTTATAAAGTATATAAATTCTAACATAACTTAGAATTTGAAGGATTAGAAGGACAAAATACTGCAGTATTGAATGGGTTAACTAACATGGGTTAACAGTCGTTACAGACCGGAGGCTTTGAGGTATCAGTGTACATTTTTTGCCTTGATGTTCTTATTATACACTGAGCAAGACTGGAATTTGGATCTTTGCTGTGGGGTAGGATGGGGCTTCCCCATCCTGAATTTCTGGATGGTTCTGGCTACTTTGGTAGCAGCTGGGGACAGGAGGAGACAGCATGTGGGCATCATGAGCACCAGCAATTCTCAGTTAAAGGATTGTACTATGTGGCAAGCTGACAGGGAGAACTGGTGATTTTCCAATACCCACCATCAAAACAGTAGTATGTTCCCAAATATATAAAATCACATCCTGGTGCCTTTTGTACACGGAAAGTCACACAGGGTTCCTTACCTACCCTCATAGCTTTTCCTACCTTAATATAGTAGATTTACCTCCTGCTTATTATTTTTCATCATAATATACTTGAAGCATAGATGGAAAGCACCATTAAAATTTCATTTTAAGGGTCACTATGTGAATGCTAACATTACCAAATTTCTCTTGTATGAAACTATAGCATTTATTTATTTATTTATTTATTTTTATTGTTTTTGCCATACATTGTCATGATATCACCATGGGTTTACATATGCTTCCCCTCCGGAACCTCCCTCCCTCCTCCCTCCCCCCCGGGAAATCTCGCTGCACCAGTCCCGAGCATCAATCCTAGGCTGGCGATTGATTAGACACATGACAATTAACATGCTTCAATGCCCTTCTCCCATATCATCCCACCCTTACCCTCATCCACAAAGTCCACGAGTCTATTCTATACATCTGCGTTCCTTTTGTTGTCTCGCATGTTGGGTTCTCGTTACCGTCTTTCTAAATTCCATATATATGCATTAATATACTGTATTGTTGTTTTTGCTTCTGGCTTACTTCACTCTGCATAATGGGCTCCAGTTTCGTCCATCTGAGTAGAATTGCTTCAAATGAATTTTTTTTTAATGCTGAGTAATATTCCATTGTGTATATGTACCACAGCTTTCTTATCCATTCGTCAGTTGATGGGCATCTAGGTTGCTTCCATGTCTTGGCTATTGTAAACAATGCAGCGATGAACATTGGGGTACACGTGGCTCTATCAATTCTGGTTTCCTCAGTGTATATGCCCAGTAGTGGGATTGCTGGGTCATATGGCAGGTCTACTTGCAGCTTTTTAAGGAACCTCCACACTGTTTTCCATAGAGGCTGTACTAGTTTGCATTCCCACCAACAGTGTAAGAGGGTTCCCTTTTCTCCACATCCTCTCCAGCATTTATTGCTTGTAGACTTTTGGATGGCAGCCATTCTGACTGGTGTAAAGTGGTACCTCATTGTGGTTTTGATTTGCATTTCTCTGATAATGAGTGATGTTGAGCATCTTTTCATGTGTTTGTTAGCCATTTTTATATCTTCTTTGGAGAAATGTCTGTTAAGTTCTTTGGCCCACTTTTTAATTGGGCTGTTTATTTTTCTAGAATGGAGCTGCAGCAGTTGTTTGTATATTTTTGAGATTAATTGTTTGTCTGTTGCTTCATTGGCTATTATTTTCTCCCATTCTGAAGGCTGTCTTTTCACCTTGCTTATAGTTTCCTTTGTTGTGCAAAAGCTTTTAATTTTAATTAGGTCCCATTTGTTTATTCGTGTTTTTATTTCCAATATTCTGGGAGGTGGGTCATGGAGTATCCCGCTTTAGGTTATGGCAGAGAGTGTTTTGCCTATGTTATCCTCTAGGAGTTTTATAGTTTCTGGTCTTATGCTTAGATCTTTGATCCATTTTGAGTTTATCTTTGTGTATGGTGTTAGAAAGTGATCTAGTTTCATTCTTTTACAAGTGGCTGTCCAGTTTTCCCAGCACCACTTGTTAAAGAGGTTGTCTTTTCTCCATTGTATATTCTTGCCTCCTTTGTCAAAGATAAGGTGTCCATAGATGCGTGGATTTATCTCTGGGCTTTCTATTCTGTTCCATTGATCTATGTTTCTGTCTTTGTGCCAGTACCATACTGTCTTAATGACTGTGGATTTGTAGTATAGCCTAAAGTCAGGTAGGTTGATTCCGCCAGTTCCATTCTTCTTTCTCAAGATTGCTTTGGCTATACGAGGTTTTTTGTATTTCCATACAAATTGAGAAATTATTTGTTCTAATTCTTTGAAGAAGACCTCTGGTAGCTTGATAGGAATTGCATTGAATCTATAGATTGCTTTAGGTAGTATACTCATTTTCACTATATTGATTCTTCCAATCCATGAGCACGGTACATTTCTCCATCTGTTTGTGTCCTCCTTGATTTCTTTCATCAGTGTTCTATAGTTTTCTATATGCAAGTCTTTTGATTCTTTAGGTAGAAATACTCCTAAGTATTTTATTCTTTTTGTTTCGATGGTGAATGGAATTGTTTCCTTAATTTCTCTTTCTGATTTCTCACTGTTAGTGTATAGGAATGCCAGGGATTTATGTGTGTTGATTTTATATCCTGAAACTTTGCTATATTCACTGATTAGCTCTAGTAATTTTCTTGTAGAGTCTTTAGGGTTTTCAATATAGAGGATCATGTCATCTGCAAACAGAGAGAGTTTTACTTCTTCTTTTCCAATCTGGATTCCTTTGATTTCTTTATCTGCTCTGATTGCTGTGGCCAAGACTTCCAAAACTATGTTGAATAGTAGTGGTGAGAGTGGGCACCCTTGTCTTGTCCCTGATTTCAGGGGGAATGCTTCCAGCTTTTCACCATTGAGGATAATGTTTGCTGTGGGTTTGTCATTTATAGCTTTTATTATGTTGAGGTATGTTCCTTCTATTCCTATTTTTGGAGGGTTTTTATCATAAATGGATGTTGAATTTTGTCAAAGGCTTTCTCTGCATCTATTGAGATAATCATGTGATTTTTATTTTTCAATTTGTTAATGTGGTGTATTACATTGATCGATTTATGAATATTGAAGAATCCTTGCATCCCTGGGATAAAGCCTACTTGATCATGATGTATGATCTTTTTGATGTGTTGTTGGATTCTATTTGCTAGAATTTTGTTGAGGATTTTTGCATCTAAGTTCATCAGTGATATTGGCCTGTAGTTTTCTTTTTTTGTGGCATCTTTGTCGGGTTTTGGAATTAGGGTGATGGTGGCCTCAGAGAATGAGTTTGGAAGTTTACCTTCGTCTGCAATTTTCTGGAAGAGTTTGAGTAGAATAGGTGTTAGCTCTTCTCTAAATTTTTGGTAGAATTCAGCTGTGAAGCCATCTGGTCCTGGGCTTTTGTTTTTTGGAAGATTTCTGATTACGGTTTCAATTTCCGTGCTTGTGATGGGTCTATTGATATTATCTATCTCTTCCTGGTTTAGTCTTGGAAAGTTATACTTTTCTAGGAATTTGTCCATTTCATCCAAATTGTCCAGTTTATTTGCATATAGTTGCTGATAATAGTCTCTTATGATCCTATGTATTTCTGTGTTTTCTGTTGTGATCTCTCCGTTTTCATTTCTAATTCTGTTGATTTGGTTCTTCTCCCTTTGTTTCTTGATGAGTCTGGCTAATGGTTTGTCAATTTTATTTATCTTCTCAAAGAACCAGCTTTTGGCTTGGTTGATTTTTGCTATGGTCACTTTTGATTCCTTTGCATTAATTTCTGCCCTGATCTTTAAGATTTCTTTCCTTCTACTAGACCTGGGCTTCTGCATCTCTTCCCTTTCTAGTTGCTTTAGGTGTAAAGTAAGGTCATTTATTTGATTTTTTTCTTGTTTCCTGAGGTGAGCTTGTATTGCTATGAACTTTCCCCTTAGCATTGCTTTCACAGTGTCCGATAGGTTTTGGGCTGTTGTGTTTTCATTTTCATTCGTTTCCATGCATAACTGAATTTCATTTTTGATTTCTTCTGTGATTTGTTGGTTATTCAGCAGTGTGTTGTTGAGCCTCCATATGTTGGAAGTTTTGAAAGGTTGTCTCCTGTAGTTGATATCTAATCTCACTGCATTGTGGTCAGAAAAGATGCTTGGGATGATTTCAATATTTTTAAATTTATCAAGGTTAGATTTATGGCCCAGGATGTGATCTATCCTGGAGAATGTCCCGTGTGCACTTGAGAAAAAGGTGAAATTCCTTGTTTTGGGGTGGAATGACCTATAGATATCAATTAGGTCTAGTTGGTCTATTGTATCATTTAAAGTTTGAATTTCCTTGTTACTTTTCTGTCTAGTTGATCTGTCCATTGGTGTGAGTGGTGTATTAAAGTCTCCCACTATTATTGTGTTGTTGTTGATTTCCCCTTTCATACTTGTTAGCATTTGCCTTACATATTGTGGAGCTCCTATGTTAGGTGCATAAATATTTATAATTGTTATTTCTTCTTCCTCGATTGATCCTTTGATCATTATGTAATGTCCATCTTTATCTCTTTTCACTGCCTTTATTTTAAAGTCTACTTTATCTGATATGAGTATTGCCACTCCTGCTTTCTTTTGGTCTTTATTTGCATGGAATATCTTTTTCCAGCCTTTAACTTTCAGTCTATATGTGTCCCTAGGTTTCAGGTGAGTCTCTTGTAGACAACATATATAGGGTTCTTGTTTCTCTATCCAATCGGCCAATCTTTGTCTTTTGGTTGGGGCATTCAGCCCGTTTACATTTAAGGTAATTATTGATAAGTATGATCCCGCTGCCATTTACTTTATTGTTTTGGGTTCCAGATTATCTATCCCATCCGTGTTTCCTATCTAGGCAAGTTCCTTTAGCATTCGTTGGAGGGCTGGTTTGGTGTTGCTGAATTCTCTCAGTTTCTGCTTGTCTGAGAAAATTTTGAATTCTCCTTCAAATTTGAATGAGATCCTTGCTGGGTACAGTAGTCTGGGTTGTAGATTGCTTTCTTCCATGACTTTAAGTATGTTTTGCCATTCCCTTCTGGCCTGAAGCGTTTCTATTGAGAGATCAGCTGTTATCCTTATGGGATTCCCCTTGTGAGTTATTTTTTGCTTCTCCCTTGCTGCTTTTAATATTTGGTCTTTGTATTTGATATTTGCCAATTTGATTAATATGTGTCTTGGGGTGTCCCGCTTGGGGTTCATTCTATTTGGGATTCTCTGTGTTTCTTGGACCTGAGTGGCTATTTGCTTCCCCAATTTAGGGAAGTTTTCTACAATTATCTCTTCAAGAATTTTCTGATGGTCTTTCTTTTTGTCTTCTTCTTCTGGGACTCCTATGATTCGAATATTGGTGCGTTTAATATTGTCCCAGAGGTCTCTAAGATTGTCCTCATTTCTTTTAATTCTTTTTTCATTTTTCCTTTCTGTTTCATTTATTTCTGCCATTCTGTCTTCTACCTCACTTATTCTGTCTTCTATCTCTGTTATTCTACTGTTGGTTCTCTCCAGGGTGTTTTTGATCTCATTTATTGCATTATTTATTGTATTTTGACTCTTTTTCATTTCTTCTAAGTCCTTGTTAAAGCTTACCTGCATCTTCTCAATCCTTGCCTGCAGGTTATTGAGCTGCAGCTCCAACTTATTTTCCAGGTTTTGGATCATTTTCACTACCATTATTCGGAATTCTTTTTCAGGTAGACTTCCTATCTCTTCGTCTTTTGTTTGGTCTAGGGGGTATTTATCCTGTTCCTTTACTTGCTGGGTATTTCTCTGCCTTTTCATCTTGTTTATCTTACTGTGTTGTCCCTTTATTGTGGGGATTCCTCTCTATGGGAGGGGTTGGATGTGTGGTTTGTCGAAGTTTCCTGGATGGGAAGGCTTGTGTGGTTTTCTGGTGGGTGAGTCTAGGTTTTCTCACTGTTACTAGCAAGAGATAAGAATGGGGAGAAAGCAGTCAAGCCAATGATCTCACTCCCAGGTAGCAGTGGGTACTGGAGCTTGGATTTTAAAAGGTACAAAGTTGATACCAAGTGCTAATGAACAAAGATTAAAAATCTAGAGTAAAGACTGGGTTCTCAAAAATACTTTAAAAAAAAAAAACCACAAAACGGAAAATAAAAATAAAGGAAAAAAAAGAAAAAAGAAAAAAAATAGCAAGGTCATAGGGGACTTAAAAATTCTAAAAAAAAAAAAAAA